>NC_069418.1:24724679-24729679 GCF_026875155.1 Cherax quadricarinatus
TTACATTAAGATGTTATGTCGGTAAAGCTGGAGGCATCACCATGGGAATGGATAACATATGGGACTCCCCAATGATAGCTACTAAGGCCTTTACTATTTTTGATCCGTCAGAGAGGAACAAATCTTTTATATCGTTGCTAGTTGATGAAGTGAGAATATTGGGAACTTGAGAGAATTGGGTACTAACAAGGTAATGCAAATCAGGAAAAAACGGAGACGTAATATGAAAAAATCGAACAGAGGAAAATGAATGGGAGTAAACTTTTAACCATTGGTAAACGTAAATTGCATTACATCGCCAGTATTTGAAAGGTTAGCTAATCTTAAAACATTGCTTTTCAGTTACCTAAAATAATCCTTATGGAAATACACGACATATGCAAATATAATAATAAAATTTAAAGAGCTGATATGGGTCCCTCACCTAATAAAGTGTGCTCAGAATTATTAGAAAGTCCAGAGATTTGCAATTAGACAACTATTGAAATTGGGGGATTAGCTAAAGTAACTGAATATAACATCCTCAGAAAAGAAAAGGATAATCAAGGGAGACATGATAACGAAGTGCAAGATACTCAAAAAAAAACTTGGCAGAGCGGATACAATCTAGGCGGTTTAACTGAGCATTGTGGGAAGCTAAACACAGTCAATTTGATGTTTGGAAATATTCAGTCAGTTTCAGAGATGGGGATGTGACAGAGGAAAACTCCGCACGCGGAGTCAAAATGGAAATGATAAATCCCAAGAGGCCAGGAATTACCAGTGCTAACTGAAGACTAAACGGCAGGGCCAGGAGCTGAGACTCATCCCCATTAAACACACATTGTTGATAATATGTTTCATACACATTCCATACTCTGATTTCACATTAAGGCCTTAAAAACTACAATGTACGAATAACTTGAAAAAAAAATTATGTGGATGGAGGGTCTCAACTTGAACTTTTCTTAATGAAATTCCATGTTATAATGCAGTTGAACTTACATGCATACTATTTTGCTCAAAGTTTATTACCTCTGCATGTTTTAAATTTCACGCAATGCATAATTTCGTAGTCTTTGCCTCTTTACGTTAATTACCCCTGAAGTGTGTGCGTTTTCCACACAAACTTAACACACGCATGTGGTCATTTTTTTTTCCAATTTTATCTGAAGCATGTGAATAATAATACCTCCCGTCCATATATGATTTGACACAGTAAAGTAGTAATACGTTCCACCAGATGGGCTTTTGTAGCTGTTAATTACCAAAAGCCATATATAAAGCAAGAGTTTAATTGAATGTTACTGGCCAGTTGGTCCGTTTGTGTTAGCCGAGCCAGGTCCACGAGCACTTGCTGGGGGCGGCCTCATGGACCAGACCTCAACCCCCTCCCACCCAAGACCGGTACGAGTAGCACTGAACTAGCGTTGAATACTGAACCAGCGCTCAACAAGCTCTAAACGAGCGCATAATAATGCGGTGTGAGAGAGCTGAACAAGTGCAGAACGAGCGCAGAACGTGCACTGGATGAGAGCCAGATAAGCGCTGAAACGAGGGCCTCAAGCGCTCATTCACCGCTTGTTAAGAGAGCTCTCGGAGCTTGTTAAGCGCTGGTTTATCGCATTGCTAATAAGCGCTCGTTGGGGGCTACATCACACGTTATACCAGAACTCTCAACCTTTCACAACTCACCGCAAATTTAATTATAACATTTTTAGCTCCTGTCACTTTAAAAACACTTTTATTATATCTGTTCGTTGATCATGAATAATTCAAACTCTAAAAACGAAAGGGGAAAAAAAAGAGAAAAAAAAATAATGAAATAAAGTAAATACTTTATTTTTCTGTCACAAAGGAAACACATTAACACGAAGGCTTCCAAATATGATTTTTTTTTTAGCGCCATTTATTTAGCATTTATGTATCATTCATCATTTATGTACCATTTATGTAGCATTTATGAGGCATTTGTCATTTTGTGTGATTACAGAATATCTCCTGTATATCCAAATACAAGTTACAGTCGCTGTAGAATATCAGAGGAAATATTCCTTAAGACAGTGTTGACGGAGAATGACTGCTTAATAAAACAAAAACACGATACCGTGACTGGAACAATACACAAATAACCCACACATTGCAGACGGAAAGTATATGACGACGTTTCGGTCTGACTTGGACCATTAGCTAGTCAAAATTAACTTGTGACTATTTAATGGTCCGAGTCGCACCATTAACTAGTGACTATTTAATGGTCCGAGTCGCACCGAAACGTTGTCATCAAGTTTCTTTCTCTTATGTCCAGGTTATTTGTGTATTGGTTAAGAGAGAGAAAGAGAGAGAGAGAGAGAGAGCTTGTCAATAAAGTTAGGAATCCTTAACCTGTAAATAGCTTGTCAATAAAGCTAGGGATCCTTAACCTAAGCTTGTTAAACCCTGTGTAAAATAAGAAAGAGAGAGAGAGAGAGAGAGAGACCACCTCTACTAGTAGTCAAGAGAAGGGGGACCTCTTTGCCGAACACTTTGCTACCAAAATGCAAGTTCCTGATCCAGCAAGGGACCCTCCTTGGCTAGCTGCAAGAACTGTGTCAAAACTGTCAGTGGTGACAATAAGGCACGAGGAGGTGCATTTCCTTCTTAAATCGCTTGACCAAGAAAAGGCTGTGGGCCCAGACACGTTAAGCCCAAGATGTGCAGAAGATGTGCAGACCAGCTAGCAGCACCTTTAACTCGCATCTTTCAGCACTGTCTACTGCAGTGTAAATGACCCTCTCTGTGGAAAGAGGCAAATGTAGTCCCTGTTCACAAAAAGAAAAGCAGAACAGAAATCAGCAACTACAGACCAGTGTCACTCCTGTCAATCACTGGTAAGATCCTTGAGACAATAATCTCAAGACAAATGACATATTTTTTTGACTACCACTCACTACTCTGTGATCGTCAATATGGCTTCAGGAAAGGTTACTCTGCTGCTGATCTGTTGTTAAACCTCTCCACTACGTGGCACCAGTCACTGGATGAATCCAAAGTCAGCTGTGTGGTAGCACTGGACATTGCTGGTGCTTTCGACCGGGTGTGGCACCAGGGCCTCTTAGCAAAACTTCAAGCACTGGGAATTGCAGGCTCTAGGCTATGTCTCCTCAGTGATTACCTTCATGGTAGATCTCTAAGTGTAATTCTCAATGGAACAGAATCAGCAAGATATCCTATTGGGGCAAGTGTTCCAAAAGGAAGCGTGCTGGGACCATTGTTATGGAATGTCTACTTCAACGACCATCTTCATCTCATCCCAGAATCCCATGCATATGCAGACGACTGTACACTGACATTCACTTATCCAAGAAAAGAAATGCCAGCTGCTCTAAGCTACATCAATCACCAGCTAAGAGCTATATCAGCTTGGGGAAATAGATAGCAAGTAACATTTGCACCTGAGAAAATGCAAATGATGGTCTCTAGGCACCATGATGGTAATGCTGGTGCAGTAGTAAGGATGAATGGGAGGGTGTTGGCACCTGGAGAAGAAGTTGATATCTTGGGATGAAATTTGACTCCAAACTAACCATGAATAACCATGTTGTAAATCTTGCAAACACGGCAGCCAGGAAGCTTACAGCACTTCGCCGTATCTCGCATCTGCTTGACAGTAGGGGTGCAAGATTCTGTACGAGGCACAAGTACCCTCACACCTTGAGTATGCTCCACTTTCTTGGTTTGCCTGCCCCCCCTCTCATCTGCGGCTGCTTGACAGAGTAGAGAACAGAGCAAGACGTCTCATCTCTCGCCTGGACCCATCCTGGATAGACCTGTCATTTCAACAGAGCCTTCAACACAGGAGGGATGTGGGTGGCCTTACTGTTATGTACAAGGCCAATATTGTCAAAATACCACACTTGGATCCACTTCGAGGACAGCGAGAAACAAGCTTTTATGCCACAAGACGGACAGAAAGCAGCAACTTCACTCTGGCTGTACCTTTCTCCAGAACATCATTCCATCTGAGATCATATATACCCAGGATGACTCGAGTATGGAACACATTCGTACAGCATAATGATGTCAACGAGATAAAGTCAGTTGATCAAATGAATATGCTGGCCCACAGATGGCTCCAACTTCATCCTGTTCCCTACTTGTATGTCTCATAACAATAAAAATGCTTTCAAATGAGCTGATGTAGGTAACAGCTCTTAGCTTGCCAATAAAGTCAGGAATCCTTAACCTGTAAATAGCTTGTCAATAAAGCTAGGGATCCTTAACCTAACCTTGTCAAACCCTGCGTAAAGAGAGAGAGAGAGAGAGAGAGAGAGAGAGAGAGAGAGAGAGAGAGAGAGAGAGAGAGAGAGAGAGATGCGTGTAGTGCACCATCCATCTTCAAACAGTTTACTATGGGAAACAATGCTCACGGGATCTGGCTACGACCCGTCAGTTGAGCAACGCTGGATTTGACTGCCTGAACGACTAGCACTGAATAAGCCTGTTTCGTCAACCCTGGTGGCCGAAACGTCTTCTCAGTAAATGCTATTAGCCGCATATTGTGTCATATTCACATACCTGTTCGGTATATTTTACCGCTGATATACAAACGCTTGTTGTGACCACACTGTGTTGCTTTTATCACGTCGATATCACCAGAATAATCCACGAAAAAAATAATGGTGGGAAATATATACATATTAGCACTGAAACCAGCCGAAAACAAACATATTAAACACACGAACATCTCTCGATCCACAAAGTTGAGAGATAATCCTCACGGTATCACACAGCTTTATTGGCAGTAACGTCGAGGTTGTTTTTTTTGTTTTTTTTCGTGACTTTTTCCCTTTAAAAAAAAAAAAGAGAGGACAACACATTACTATTTACACACCTGGTTTATGCGACCACACATCTCAGGCAGAGGCAACAGCAGTTAACGTCGCCAAGTTGGTCGTCCTGGAAGCTGAAAAGTCTCGCTAAAATAACTTTGGCCCCATCAAGCGGAGACATATTTTCCTCACCTGCCATCAAACTTCTCC
>NC_069418.1:24734679-24776804 GCF_026875155.1 Cherax quadricarinatus
GGCAATCAATTGCATCACTTTATATTTCTTTATTTCAGATTGTTTTTGGCAGAAAATATGAAAAACGAACATATGTGCATGATTAAATTTATTTGAACTGTGAGACAGACTTGAGTGCTGCCCAGAAAGCTAAAATATTTGACACAACACAAAGAACCAAAGCTACAAATCATCATCAGATGAATGCTGAACGTTGTAGGTCCTGCTAGAAGTTGCATCATTGGCAGTGGCAGTGTAGCTTAGTCAATGCCTGGAAATAAGCTTAGGTTGAATAACATCTTTTAATCTGAAGAATTGAGACACTTATGCAACACATGGGAATCTTTATTGAAGAAACGTTTCGCCACACAGTGGCTTCATCAGTCCAATACAAAGTAGAAGTGGGTAAGGAGAGTAGAAGTTTGAGGTAATCAGTCCCTCAACCTGGATTCGATGTGTTCAGTCCATCACTCTTGTAGGAAGTGCAGCATAGGGCCAGAGAGGTGGCTTGTATACTGCGGTGAGATGAGTTGAAACTTCTACTCTCCTTACCCACTTCTACTTTGTATTGGACTGATGAAGCCACTGTGTGGCGAAACGTTTCTTCAATAAAGATTCCCATGTGTTGCATAAGTGTCTCAATTCTTCAACTTGTCGATTTTCAAAACCATTCATCACATCTTTTAATCTGCAAATGCCAGAGTATCAACGCGTAATAGAGGTGGATTACTGCAAGCCAAGATATGTATTTTTCATAAAAATAGATCAAGAGATTGTTAAAACCTCAACCACAACATCTACAAATATTTTGCTAAAGCTTTATATTTGAACTGGTGCAAAGGAGAATTAGAATATTGTTGCACAAACACGCAACATAAAGATCGACATTTCTTTATGTCAAAGCACTCGGTGGCTAAATCAAGTTTAAAGAGTAGGCAGTATGCGTTCTTACCTGGAGCACTTTACGTTGTTTTTTAATACATTGCTCTTGTGTATTATTTTCCATTTTAAATTTGGTAGACTATAGTATTCATGGAGGGTAATATTAGGCCAAAGATTTTTTATGCAGTTCTTTTACGTTTCTTTTCTGGTCAGGGAATTCCTAGTGAATGCTTCCTGTTTTTTATGAAAGTAGTTACTGTACATTGTTTTTGTTCTCTACGTTGGGTCTTAAAACGTTTGCTTTATCATTTGATAATTGTTTAAGGTATGCAAAGTGGCCTGTAGTGGAGTGACAGAGCGCTCCGCTCACAGCCGAAGGCATCTACGTTTGATTCCCTTGCGGATGAGACACAAGAGTAAGTCGTCTTACACCTCCTGCCACTGTTTACCGAGCAGAAACTAAGTATCTAGGCGCCAGTCAGCTTTTGTTTGAGGTATTCTTGAGGATGGGGAAAGAAAGGAAGATGGTAGTGTAGATAGAGCTAGGCTTAGGTCAAGTGGGTAAAGAACAAAAGAAATCTATTCCTCCCTTCAAGCCAGACTTCACCACCCATGAAACCTTCCGGTGGCTAGAGTCCGTTTACCCTAATAATCTCTTACCTCGCAGAGATGTGTGCTCAGTCTAGTCCAGAATGCCTGGACAGACTCGCCCACCCCCAGACAAACATCTTACTTCTTATACACAGTATTCAAGCTAGACTTTCGGTCTTACAACGACCATGTGTGTACACACCTCGACGCCCTATTCACAAAATGCCTACTCACTTTTAACTGGTGTCTCTCAAAACAAAAGATACGCCTTGAGTGGAAGATGAAAAGAAAGTAAAAGAAAAGTTGAGGAAGACAGAGGAAGAGATTTAGAGGTAAACATGCATAAGAGAATAGTATGAGAGGACAAACTATGAATATGCAGCGAGATTACTTATAGACCTTTATACGGATAGTAAAGTTGGGTATTCACCACTCAGCGCTGCAGTACATAAGTAGATGTTAAATAATTCACAGCTTGGCGGCGATGAATGTTCACAAGGGTAACGTGGTTACTCCTTGATTCCCCATTCTCTTTTTCTCTCTCCATTCTTCCTCCTCATTCCCCTCCTTCACTCTTCCCCATCCCTCTCTCTCTTTCCACTTAGCCCTTCCACAACCTTCTTTTTCTCTTCCTCATCGACCTTTCCCCTCCATCCCTCTAACATTAATTACATTTGCCACTCTACTCTTTTGTTTCTCCTGGCTTTCCTACTCATGTCTTTATCTCTTCACTTGTTCACTTACCCTTGGCATGCAAATAAAAGCCTCAATTAAAAGAAAATCACGATGGGTTCTAAGCTCTCGATAGACCTGTAAAGAAATGTGTCAGGAATAAAAGCGAGTATGAGAGGGCAAAAGAGAGAGAGGAACAGAAGCAAGAGTAAGTGAGAGAGAGAGACAAATTGAAAGATCAGAAGCTGGGGTGAGATAACAAAAGTAAGAAAGCGAGAATGAGAGAGGAAAAAAAGGAAATGCCCAAAGAAAGGCATCAAAAGGGAATAACAAATACGCAGCTGACGAATAACTACTACACAGATACTGACAACAATGCCACATCTGGGAAAGAACTCAAGTCTGGGCTTGAGCAGCAGCCGTAATGTCACCCCATTAAGGCAGATGGCAGCTCAGGCAGAGAAGAGACGCCCTGGGCCAGCTGCAGATATTAAAACGCCCCCGAGTGACATTCTTATGTTGATTGACTCAGAAGTACAATGCGAGAGAGAGAGAGAGAGAGAGAGAGGGGAGAGAGAGAGAGAGGAGAGAGAGAGAGAGAGGAGAGAGAGGAGAGAGGAGAGGGAGAGGGAGAGGGAGAGGAGAGAGAGAGGAGAGGGAGAGAGAGAGAGAGAGAGAGAGAGGAATATATGTATATAGGTACAGTATATATTATTACAATCAAAACTAAGCGCTAAACCCACAAGGCGTACAGTATATAATTCTCGCATTCGCGCACGCGTGTGTGTGCTAATATTATAAACGAAAGACAGAATATAGAAATTAGCTGCAATAGAAATAGAGCTCGAGGCCTTTCGGTTCCTGAGCAAAAGCTTCAACAGAAGCAAGAAACTCGATGAATTACGTAGACACGAATATCACATGCCTTTTCAAGCGAGGTTGCTCAGGATCTCTCTGACATACGTCAGTCCAATTATAGAGGACGCAGCCAGCAAGAAATCCAAGCTTGATATTGTATATTCAGAGGTTTTGTGATACATAATAATAATAATACCTTTATTTACTACAATACATGTACATGGTATACAGACCATAGCTGACATCAATGACATACTACTATATAGAAAGCCGCTTGTTATGCTGAGCATTTCGGGCAAATTAGGTCATTGTCCCAGGATGCGACCCACATCAGGTGACTAACTCTCAGGTACCCATTTTACTGACATCCGGCGTAAAGAAACACGCCCAGTGTTTATACCCGAGTTGGGAATCGAACGCAGACCCTCGCCGTGTGAAGCGAGAGCTTTAGCCACGAGGCCACGGGGCACCATGGCCTGGTGGCAATTAGAATTTTCTAGCAGTTGAGGAGACAACTGCGTGGAGAGACTGAAGAAGGTGCATCTAACATCCTTAGAAAAGAATAGGATCAGGAAAAAAAATGATTTAAGTCGTACAAGATACTTGTAGGATTTGATGAGGTACACAGAGACAGCTTGTCTCAAATGCTGGTTGTGAAGAAAAGATTCGTACGCAGCTTCAACAACAGTTACGACAGGGCTCATGAGACCATGAAACAATGAAGACAATTAAACGTAAATAGGCGAGGCCTTGTTCCCACCCTCCTTGTTTCACTCCCACACGTTATCTCACTCCCACTCGTCTCACTCCCTCTTCTCGCCTTCAGTTCCACACCTCGTCTCACCTCCACACATCTCACACCCCACACCTTGTCTCTCCTCCACCCCATCCCCCACCTACGCAAAGAGGCACTATTCACAACAAGAACTCCCACCATATACATCACGCTCCTTATCTTCGGCAACACGCGTATCAAAAGGCGCTTACATTCTGCAGCGCTATTGTTATCAGCTGCAACAGCGGGAAGAGTCGAATGCTTCCCGTTGGCCACAGTACTCCAAGCTTGCCCATCTACTCTCAGCTGGGCACAGTATTCCCAGCTTTGCCCTGTACTTTCAGCTGGGCACCGTACTCCTAGTTTGGTCCTGTACTCTCAGCTGGGCACAGTACTCCTAGCTTCGCCCTGTACTCTCAGCTGAGCACCGTACTCCTAGCTTGGTCCTGTACTCTCAGCTGGGCACCGTACTCCCAGCTTGGCTCTGTACTCTCAGCTGGATACAGTCCTACTTCGTAATGGGCCAGATATTCCCGGACACACAAACACACACTAAAGTGACCCGATATTTGAGTGCTTCAGAAAGGAAACTTGGTTACGTCAGCAGTGGTCTGTTATTCTTTTATACACATCATTTCGAAGGTGGAAAGAACCCTATTTCTTCATATGAGATGAGTACATGAGATCCCCCCTCCAAAAAAAAAAAATCTGAGTTTGTAGGTTTCAGTGGTGCGATTAAAATATCGTCAATCAATTACTATGGGTTCTTTAGCCACGACGACTGTAAAGGTTTCTCCCCCAGATGAGTCGAAGATTTTTTCTTACGTGAGAGTTACCGATCAGATCGAGTGTGGGGATAAGAGATCCTCGTATTTGATTTCACAAACGTTCGTCAGCAACTGTCTGGAGACCTAATTTAATGATATTTAATCCTCTTTTTCTTCAGCTCGGCTCTGGGTTCTTCAAGGAAGCACACCAACTGCTCGCCAATAAAAACACTTTATCAAGGACTTACGCAGAGGTAAAGCAGTATTAAAATTAGACTTTAAGAAAGTCTTCTAATTAGTAAAAGGAAGTGGTACTGAGAGTCGTGTGTAAATAGTATTAGGATTACTGAATACGAACTGAGGGAATGTTTAATCCACAGCTTCTAAAGGCAGTGGGAGTAGTAGTACTAATAATAGTGATTATTATTATAATCAAAACTAAGTGCTAAACCCATAAGGTTCATATAGCGCTGCAGAAGGGTGTGCCAACGGTTTAACATGCTTGATCTGAAACTAGCGAGAGTAGAGAGTATAACAGAGGTAGAGTTTGTAAGGGCGGTGAGGAGTGCTAGAGGAAGTATAATCAAAGTTTGTGCAATAAATCTGTTGTTGTCAAAAAGTCAAAGAGAGAGAGTCTGTGTCAAAGATGGGGTCGTCAGCGAGGAGGGAGGATAAAGTAAGAGTGTTAGAGCGGTGGCGATGTTAGAGGCAAATTCTGCGAGCTCGCTGATAGACAGTTCAATAGAATATGGCAAACTGAAATTGGAACCTAACATTTTGCGCAGAGTGGAACTGAGTCCCTCTCCACGAGATGCCCGTGAGTGAGACGTGTGTGCCCGATGCGAAGACAGGACAGCGTAGTCTCCTAGCCACGACATCGATGATAAGAAGACCAGGATCCTAAACTCGACTTCAAAGAATGCAGTTTGTTATGAATCAACTCAGACCAACATTATTGCCAACGGTTGCGAAGGTGGCTAGAGATTACAGCAAAATAGGCTGAGAATGGAATACTCCTATATTAAACTGAAAGGTCATATACCGCTGACCGCTCAGAAAAGTCCGCCTGCTCGTTGTCCTCTGTACTAATACAAACAACAATTATAATAATAATTTTGTTTTCAATACTCGTACATTAACATACAGCAGAAATAGTATGTAAAGACCATACCATGAACAGCACTTTAGACAGGTGAAATGCCATGAGTCATCACACCGGACACGGCATGCACTCTCCTTAAAGCATGAAATGTGACATTGGTGGACAAATGTACACTGTTTTTGTAATATGGTGGACCATTATTTAGGTACCTAATTGCAGTTTCTCATGTATATCGCATATACACATTACCAATTTTCATGAATATATATATATATATATATATATATATATATAATATATATATATATATATATATTATATATATATATAAATATATATATATATATATATATATATATATATATATATTGTGTGTGTGTATGTGTGTGTGTGTGTGTACATGGAAGTCAGGTGTGTACACTAGGAGTCATGAATAAATAAAAAAAGATATTGCTTATTCCCTTTTTTCTTGCTAATTATGTAAATATTAATTTATTTGAGGAATATCTTGAGACCGACTGACTTGACTGAATCTCCTTAACCTGGCTGACTAATGAGGAAGAGAGGGAATGAGAGTGGGAAGAGAGGAAAGAAGGAAGTTGGTATAATATATATATATATATATATATATATATATATATATATATTATATATATATATATATATATATATATATATATATATATATATATATGCAAAACAATCGCAGACAGACGATCTTAATAATGCAGAACAAGCAACATGGGTACGGAAATCTTTAGCTCACGCTTTTGTGTGTGTGTGTGTGTGTGTGTGTGTGTGTGTGTGTGTGTGTGTGTGTGTGTGTGTGTGTGTGTGTGTACTCACCTAATTGTACTCACCTAATTGTGGCTGCAGGGGTCGAGACTCAGCTCCTGGCCCCGCCTCTTCACTGATCGCTACTGGATCCTCTCTCTCTATGCTTCCTGAGCTTTGTCATACCTCTTCTTAAAACTATGTATGGTTCCTGCCTCCACTACTTCACTTGCTAGGCTATTCCACTTGCTGACAACTCTATGACTGAAGAAATACTTCCTAACGTCCCTGTGACTCGTCTGAGTCTTCAGCTTCCAGTTGTGACCCCTTGTCCCTGTGTCCCTTCTCTGAAACATCCTATCTCTGTCCACCTTGTCTATTCCCCGCAGTATCTTGTATATCGTTATCATGTCTCCCCTGACCCTTCTGTCCTCCAATGTCGTCAGTCCGATTTCCCTTAACCTTTCCTCGTACGACATTCCCTTGAGCTCTGGGACTAGCCTTGTTGCAAACCTTTGTACTTTCTCTAACTTCTTGACGTGCTTGACCAGGTGTGGGTTCCAGACTGGTGCTGCATACTCCAGTATGGGCCTAACATACACAGTGTACAGTGTCTTGAACGATTCCTTATTAAGGTATCGGAACGCTATTCTCAGGTTTGCCAGGCGCCCGTATGTTTGCAGCGGTTATTTGGTTGATGTGTGCCTCCGGTGATGTGCTCGGTGTTATGGTCACCCCAAGGTCTTTCTCCCTGAGTGAGGTCTGTAGTCTTTGTCCACCTAGCCTATACTCTGTCTGCGGTCTTCTTTGCCCCTCCCCAATCTTCATGACTTTGCATTTGGCTGGTTTGAATTCGAGAAGCCAGTTGCTGGACCACATGTCCAGCCTGTCCAGGTCTCTTTGCAGTCCTGCCTCATCCTCGTCCAATTTAATCTTCTCATCAACTTCACGTCATCTGCGAACAGGACACTTCAGAGTCTATTCCTTCCATCATGTCGTTCACATATATCAAAAATAGCACTGTCCTGAACTGACCCTGTGGGAACCCGCTCGTAACAGGCGCCCACTGTGATACCTCTTCACGTACCATGACTCGTTGCTGCCTCCCTGTCAGGTATTCCCTTATCCATTGCAGTGCCCTCCCTTTTACGTGCGCCTGATCCTCCAGCTTCTGCACTAATCTCTTGTGGGGAACTGTGTCAAAGGCCTTCCTGCAGTCTAGGAAAACGCAATCTACCCACCCCTCTCTCGTGTCTTACTTCTGTTTCCTTTTCATAAAACTCCAGCAGGTTTGTATACAAGATTTGCCTTCCATGAACCCATGCTGGTTTTCATTTATAATCTTGTTCCTTTCCAGGTGTTCGACCACTCTCCTCCTGATAATCTTCTCCATGACTTTTGCACACAATACATGTCAGAGGACACAGGTCTGTAGTTTAGTGCCCCGTCTCTGTTTCCTTTTTTAAATTGGGGGGCTTTCATTTAGTGTCTTCCATTTCTCAGGTAGTTGCCCAGTTTCAAGGGATGTGGTTTTAAGATTGTGGTTAGAGGCACGCACAGCATCTCTGCTCCTTCTCTAAGGACCCATGGGGAGATGTTCTCCGGTCCCATCGCCTTGAGGTGTCAAGGTCACTTAAGAGCTTCTTCACCTCCTCCTCAGTTGTTCGTATGTCATCCAACACTTGTTGGTATATTCCCTCTTGATGTTCCCTTCTGTGCTGTCTTCCCCCAGCCCCTTTCCCGTCTCTACTGTAAAAACTTCCTTAAAATTCTCCTGTTCAGCTCCTCACATACCTCCCGTCATTTCTTGTGAGTTCTCCACCTTCTGTCCTTAATCTGATCCCCTGGTCTTTGACTGTTGTCTTCCTCCTGATGTGGCTATACAACAGTTTCGGGTCAGTCTTGATTCTCGATGCTATGTCATTTTCTTTACTGTCGCTGGGCCTCCCCCCTTACCTGTGCATTCTCTTTTCCTGGCTCTGCGACTGATCTCCCTATTTTCGTGTGTTCTCTGCCTTCTGTACTTTTTCCATTCTCTATTGCATTTTGTTTTTGCCTCCTTACAACGTCGGGTAAACCAGGGGCTCGTTCTGGTCTTCCCGTTTTTTACTGTTGCCCTTGGGAATAAAACCTTTCCACTGCCTCCTTGCATTTTGTTGTTAACATATTCCATCATTTCATTTACTGGCTTTCTTGCCAGTTCTCTGTCCCACTGGATCCTCCGCAGGAAGTTCTTAAACCCTATGTAGTCCCCTTTTATAGTCAGGCTTTTCCCATTCAACTCCTGTTTTTCTCTCCACTTGCAGCTCTACTATGTATTCAAAGCACAGAACCACTTTGGTCGCTAGATCCTAGGGGACTCTCATACTTGATGTTCTCAATATCTGAGCTGCCCAGGGTGAACACAAGGTCCAATCTTGCTGGTTCATCCTCCCCTCTCACTCTGGTAGTGTCCTTAACATGTTGGTGCATGGGGTTTTTCCCAGCACCACGTCCAACATCCTGGGCTCTCCATGTTTCGGGGAAACCCCCATGTGGCTCCAGGTTTTCCCAGTAAATCTCCCTGTGGTTGAAATTCCCCATAACCACAACTTTGCTCTGCTGGAGTGAGCTCTTCTTGCAACCTCAGCAAGTGTGTCCACCATTGCTCTGTTGCTCTCTTCATATTCCTCTCTTGGGCCTCCTGCAGTTCTGTGGTGGATTATACATCACTGCAATGACCACTTTGTGTTCCCCAGACTGAAGTGTACCTGCTATGTAGTCTCTTTTTTCCCGTCTCATCTATTCCTTCCATTTTCTGAATTTCCATCTGTGTGTGTGTGTGTGTGTGTGTGTGTGTGTGTGTGTGTGTGTGGTGTGTGTGTGTGTGTGTGTGTGTGTGTTGTGGTATGTGTGTGTATGTTGTGTATGTGGGGTGTGTTGTGTGTATGTGTGTGTTGGTGTGTGTGTGTGTGTGTGTGTGTGGTGTATGTGTGTGTATGTGTGTGTATGTGGGGTGTGTGTGTGGTGTATGTGTGTGTGTTGTGTGTGTTTGTGTGGTGTGTTTTGTGTGTGTGTGTGTGTGTGTGTGGGGTTGTGGTGTGTGTATGAGAATCTGGAAGTACATGATAAAACAAGTGACACAAGAAAGGCCTCACGCTTTACATAAAAGTTATCTGACCAGAAATAAATTAGTAACATATACACATTGACTATATATGCTGGTTATGGTATCAGATAAGACAGATAAGACAAAACCTAAATGAAACGTCCTCAGATGAAATTAGAAGAATATGAGGCGAAACGTCTTCTAATAAGAAGCTACGTCTTTCAGTTCAATACCATAACCTTAATATGGTATCATTATCATCACCCTATTTAATGAAGCTTGGACAGAAGAGCAGAAGGATCTCTCCCCCCCCTACCACACACACACACACACACACACACACACACACCCACACACAACGCACACACACATACACACACATACACACACATAACACACACACACACACACAACCCTAATACTTAAAGCTTGATAAATAATACATCTGAGAAGTAGAAAAACATATCTTGACATGTGACAGGAAAAGTGTCAGAGTTGGATTTGACAAAGAGAGAGAGAGAGAGAGAGAGAGAGAGAGAGAGAGAGAGAGAGAGAGGAGAGAGAGAGAGAGAGAGAGAGAGAGAGAGAGAGAGAGGAAAAGAGAAGGAAGACAGAAAATATTGGATAGTGAGGGGGGGTTTTATTGCAATATGTTTTCAATGCCGTTTAATTAACTAACACTTCTGCATATTTTAACTCTGGTGGAAAAATATTTGAACTAATTTTCCTCGCAACAGATAATCTATATTTTCTGGGGCTGGTGATGGTAAATGTGGGAAGGATTCTGGGGATGGTTGTAGGATTATCTTTTTGGGTAGTTAGGAGGATTCTGTGGGGGGATGGAGGATTTATGGGGAGGATTCTGGGGTTGGTTGGGATCCTAGGGTGTTGGAGGAGGGCTGGATCATCAGTAGGTGCGACCCTCTCTCTTTCCAATATTAGTAACACACTGGGGACAAAAGCGCTAACTTTCCTTTCATTTTCCTTCCACAGGCGGGGCCTAACACGTTAAAAATCTGTCAGTAAATGGACGACTTCAGCATGACTGACATACTAAAAGTCTACAGCTTGGTGTAGACTTCAGAGGGGTCATATAGCTCGTAGCCTTTTAGTAGCGTCAGCCGGGCTGTAGACTTTAATAGAATAAGCCAAGTGTAGGCTTCATGGAAAAGCATAGGTGGACATCGGATATCCGCATAGCTAAGAGTTCGTAGAAAACCCTTTAGTGTAAACAGAGCTAGTAGATTTAGTAGAAAACCCGGACTAGTAGACTTTGTAGTATCCCCATAGCTGTAGAAAGGATAAATACAATAAGCCAATACGTGATTTATATCCTTTAACTAGAAGACTTTTTCGTCAGCAGTACCCTCATCTTTTGGTTAAGGGGAGTGATAAAAGTCATGGGGGGCGCAAAATCCAATGAATTGCTGTAAACCGATACTGGTTTTACTTAACCCTATTGAGGATGTATTTACCTTGATAACAAGAAGACGTGGTAAGTCTCGAAACTCCACAGAGGTTCAAGAGTAACAAAGGGGTTTTCCGGATTTTAGGTCCGGAAACCCTGGAAAGCTGTCTGAGAACTGCTTGTGGGGGGGAAAGGTGGGTGGGGGGGGAGAGAGTCTTGGGAAGTGTGGGGGTCGGGAGGAGAGTCGAGTCTGCAGGAAAGTGGGGTCGCGGGAAGAGTGTGTGGGTTTTGGAGAATGTGTGGGGTCGTGGAGAAGATGTGTAGGTTTGAGGAAGTGTGTGGGGGTTTTGCGGAGAGTAAATCGTGGAGGAAAAGTGTGGGAGTGGGAAGAGTATGTGGATCGTGGGAAAGTGTGTAGTTGTGTCTTGGGGAAGGGGTGTGGGTCGTGGGAAGTGTGTGGGGGTTTTGGGGGAAATTGGGGGGGTTTGTGGAGGAGAGTGAACATGGAAAAAGTGTGGGTCGGGGAAATGTTTGGCCGGGGGAAGTGTGTGTGGGTCGTGGGTAAAGTGTGTGGATGGGAAAAAATTTGTGTCTTAAAAAGAGTGTGGGGGGTTGGGGAAGTGTGTGGGTCCGGGGAAAGAGCGTGGGGGTTCTTGGGAAAAGAGAGTTGGGTCTTGGGGAAGATGTGTGGGCCTGGGAAGAGCGTGTGGGGGTCGTGGGGAAGAGTGTGGGTGGGGGGAAGAGTTTTGGGGGCCTGGGGAAGAGGTGTGTGGGTCGGGGAGAAGAGTGTGTGTGGTCGGGGGAAAGTTGTGGGTCCTGGGGAAGAGATGTGTGGGTCCGGGGGAAAGAGTGTGGGGGTCCGGGGGAAGAGTATGGTGGGTCGTGGGAAGAGTGTGTGGGTCCGGGGAAAAGAGTGTTGGGTCGGGGGGAAAATAGTGTGTTGGTCGGGGGGAAGTGTGGGTCTGGGGAAGGGTAGGGTGGGGGGAAGAGTTTTTTGTCGTGGGGAAAGAGTCAGGGGTAGGGGAGGAGGTTGGGTCGGGGGGGGGGGGGGAGAAGTTAATTGCTGGGGTTAAAAAAAAAAAAAGTCTCATGGGATGCTTTTAAAAAAATGCGAGGCTATTTTTTTTTGCAGTAAAGGTTGACTTTAATAAATATATGAACCTCAGGGTTCCCATTTTATTTTATATTGTGGCCCCATTTTCTAGTTATATTGTGGCTCCCAGTTTTTTAATTGGGGTTTCCCCATGTTCTAGTTATTTTGTGGCTCCATGTTCTAGTTAATTGTGGCTCCCATGTTTAGTTATAGTGGCTCCCTGTTTATTATACTGTGGCTCCCTGTTTAGTTAATTGTGGCCCCTTTTCTAGTTTATTGTGGCCCCCATTTTCTAGTTATTTTGTGGTTCCCATGTTCTATTTATAGGGGATCCATGTTTAGTTATTTGTGGCCCCCATTTTATTAATTGTGGCCCCCCATGTTCTTTTATTTTGGGGTCCCAGTTTAGTTATTTTGGGCTCCATGTTCTAGAAAATTGTGGCCCCCATTTCTATTAATTGTGGCCCCCAGTTCTGTTAATTGTGGTTCCCGTTCTATTAAGGGGTCCCAGTTCTAGTTATTTTTTTGCCCCCATGTTCTAGTTATATTGTGGCTCCATGTTTATTATATTGTGGCTCCCATTTTTCCAAGTTTTTTTGGGGTTCCATGTTCTAGTTTTTGGGCCCCCATTTTCTAGTTATTTTGTAGCTCCCATTTCTAGTTTTTTGTGGCTCCCTGTTCTGTTAATTGGGCCCCTTTTCAATTATTTGGGGTTTCCCATTTTAGTTATTTTGTGGCCCCTTTTATTATATTGTGGCTCCCAGTTCTAGTTTTTATGGCCCCCATGTTTAGTTATATTGGGGCCCCCATGTTCTAGTTATATTGTAGCCCCCAGTTCTATTTTTTTGGGGCTCCCATGTTCTATTTAATTGGGGCTCCCATGTTCTAGTTATATTGTGGCTCCAATTTTTTGTTATATTGTGGCTCCATGTTCTATTTATTTGGGGCCCCATGTTCTAGTTAATTTGGTTCCACGTTCTGTTTATTGTGGTTTCCCAGTTTTAGTTATGTTGTGGCCCCCACGTTCTGTTTATTGTGGCTCCCATGTCTAGTTTTTTGTGGCTCCATGTTCTGTTTAGTGGCCCCCATTTTCAGTTATTTTGGGGGTCCCATTTTCTAGTTTTATTGTGGCTCCCAGGGTCTGTTAGTTGGGGGCTCCCTGCCTATTATATTGTGGCCCCCATGTTCTATTTAAAATTTTGGGGCCCCATGTTCTGTTATACTGTGGCTCCCATTTTAGTTTTTGTGGCTCCCTGTTCTAGTTATATTTGGCCCCCTGATCTAGTTAATTGTGGCTCCCATTTTTAGTTATATTGGGCTCCCATGTTCTGTTTATTTGGCTCCCATGTTCTAGTTATATTGGGGCTCCCATGTTTAATTTTTTGGCCCCCATGTTCTAGTTATAGGGGCTCCCATTTTCTAGTTATATTGTGGCTCCATGATCTAGTTATATTGGGTCCTGTTTTTAAATGTGGCCCCCATGTTCTAGTTAATTGGGGTTCCCCATGTGTTATATTGTGGCTCCCATGTTCTTTTAATTTGGCCCCCATGGTTTATTGTCGCTCCCATGTTTAGTTATATTGGGGGCCCCCCCATGTTCTAGTTATATTGTGGCTCCCATGTTTAGTTATATTGTGGCCCCCATGTTCGTTATATGTGGCTCCCATGTTCTGTTTATTGTGGCCCCCAGTTCTAGTTATTTGTGGCTCCCAGTTTTTATATTGTGGCCCCCTTGTTTATTTATATTGTGGCTCCTGTTCTAGTTATATTTGGCTCCCATGTTTAGTTATTTGTGGCTCCCAGGTTTAGTTATATTTGGCTTCCATGTTCTAGTTTTTTTGTGGTCCCATGTTCATTTATATTGTGGCCCCATTTTCTATTATATTGTGGCTCCATGTTCAGTTTATTGGGCTCCCATGTTCTAGTTATTTTGTGGCTCCCAGATCTAGTTATATTGTGTTCCCATTTTGTTATTTTGGGCCCCCTGTGTTATTTTGTGGTCCCATGTTCAATTTATTGTGGTTCCCATGTTTGATATTGGGGCCCCCATGTTTGTTATATTGTGGCTCCCATGTTCTGTTATATTGTGGCTCCCTGTTCTGTTATTTGTGGCTCCCATTTTTCTATTTTTAATTGGGGCCCCTGTTTTTATATTGTGGTCCCATGTTCTAGTTATTTTGTGGCCCCATGATCTAGTTTATTTGGGGGCTCCAATGTTTTTCTTATATTGTGGCTCCCATGTTTAGTTATATTGGGGCTCCCTTTTCTCTTATATTGGGGCCTCTGTTCTATTTATATTGTGGCTCCCATGTTTAGTTATATTGGGCCCCCCATGTTCTGTTATTTGTGGCCCCCAGTTTAGGTATATTTGGCAGCCTATTTATATTGTGGCCCCCATGTTTAGTTAATTGTGGTCCTTGCTTAGTTATATTGTGGCTCCCCATGTTCTAGTTATATTGGGGCTCCTATGCTCTGTTTATTGTGGCCCCCTGTTTATTTATATTGTGGTCCCAGTTTAGTTATTTGTGGCTTCCATGTTTAGTTATTTGTGGCTCCTATCTCTAGTATATTGTGGCTCTATGCTCTATTTATATTTAAGTTCCAGCTTTAGTTACATTTGGTTTCATTGTATTTACTTAGGTTCTCATTGTGTATTACATTAGGTTTCTTGTTATTTACTTTACTTTCTTGGTAGTTACTTAGGTTCTCATTGTGTATTCTTTTTGGTTTATTGTTTTGTTACTTAGGGTTTCTCATTTTTGTAATTAATTATGGTTCTCTTATTTAGTTCATTATGGTTCCCATTGTGTAGTTCTTATGGTTCCCTTGTTAATTACTTTGGGGTTCCCATTGTGTAGTTACATTATGGCCCCCATTGGGTATTTACATTTGGTTCCCTTGTGTAGTTACATTAGGTTTCCCTTTGTGTAGTTACATTATGGTTCCCGTTTGAGTTACTTTTAGGGTTTCCCCATTGTGTGTTTACATTAGGGTTTCCCCTTTGGTTTATTACTTAGGTTTCCCATTGTTAGTTACATTAGGGTTTCCATTGTGTAGTTCCCTTTAGGTTTCCCCATTGTGTAGTTACATTTGGTTCCCCCATGCTTTGACAAAAAACCCTTTATCTAAAAATTTTTAAACTCCATAGTCTGTTACTTTTACATTCTTTTGGGTTTTAGACACACGCCAACCCCAAGGGAGAGTAACTTTTGAACTCCATAGTTAATTCTAACTCGAAACTGTATTCATTGGACTGAAAGGCCCAGATTTTTTTTGGCTTCAAAATTTAGTTACATTTTTATTGATGATTTAAAAAAAGTGGAAGAAAATTCTCGCTATCACGACAGTGGCATGCAATTGAAATATTTTTTTAAGTTTTTGGGTGAATTTCATGTGGGGAGGTTTTGAAAATTTTGTTTCTTTCCCATAGACCTAGTGTTACATCCCTTTTGTGGGGCTTTGTGGATATGGAAAGGTTTTGGGGCCAAGGAATGGAAACGTCTTTTCTTTCCCCCTCGCAAACTTGAATCAAGTTTTATGATAACCCCTCCCCCATTACTGGTTACTCTCCCCACCATGGTTTCTCTCCTCCTTATGGTTTCTCTCCTCACTTACTGGTTACTCTCCCCACTCTACTGGTTACTCCCTCACCTTTCTGGTTACTTCCTCACTCTACTGGGTTTCTCTCCTCACTTACTGGTTACTCTCCTACTCTAGGGTTTCTCTCCTCATCATGTTATCCCTCCTCTGCGGTTTCTCCCTCACTCTACTGGTTCGCACCCTCTACGGTTACTTCCTCACTCTACTGGTTCTCTCCTCACTCTACTGGTTACTCCCTCACTCTACTGGTTACTCTCCTCCTTACGGTTTTTCCCCCCACTCTACGGTTACTCTCCCCCACTCACTGGTTACTTCCTCACCCAGGTTACCCCTCACTCTACTGGTTACGCTACTACTTATGGGTTTCGCACTCACTCTTGGTTACGCTACCCCCTATGGGTTTCGCTACTCACTCTACGGGTTTCGCTACTCACTTACTGGTTACGTACTCACTCTACTGGTTCGCCCCCACCTCTGGTTTTGCTACTCACTTACTGGTTCGCTACTCACTCACTGGTTACGCTACTCATCCATGGTTACGCTACTCACCCATGGGTTTCGACTCACTCTGCTGGTTTTTTCCCCCTCACCTACTGGTTACTCTTTCCCACTCTACGGTTACGCTATCACTCTACTGGTTCCACTCCTCTATTACGCTACTATCCCACTGGTTACGTACTCACTCTCTGGTTTCGTACTCATTATGGTTACGCTACTCACTCTTGGGTTTCGCTATCACTCCCCTGGTTACGCACTCACTCCCCTGGTTACGCTACCACTCCATGGTTCGCACCACTCTGCTGGTTACTCCCCCACTCTAATGGTTACTCTCCTCCTTACTGGTTTCTCTCCTCACTCTACGGTTACTTCCTCATCTCTGGTTCTCTCCCACTTACTGTCATTCCCCCACTATACCCCTGGGCATTCTTTTCAAATTTCTCCTGGTCATTCTTTTTAATTATCCGGGCATTCTTTTCAATTACTCCCGGTCATTCTTTTTAAACTATCCCGGTCATCTTTTCAATTTTCCCCCGGGCATTTTTTTCAATTACTCCTGGGCTTCTTTTCAATTACTCCTGGCATTTCTTTTCAATCTATCCCGGTCATTCTTTTTAATCTATCCCGGTCATTCTTTTCAATTACTCCGGTATTCTTTTAATTTATCCTGGTCACTCTCCCTCACTCTCCCCCTTTCCCCCTTTCCCCTATGTAATTTAAAATCTGTCAATGGATTTTTCAAAAACACTAGCTCCCGTGTGTGTGTGTGGTTTGTGTGATCTGCACACACACCCCAAAACACACACAAAACACCACCAAAAATTCAAAAATATTTTCAATTTCAATGGAAATCCAAAAAATGAGCTTTCAAAAATGGTTAAACCTTTTAGGTCGACATTAATTTATTTTTTCCACTATTCAGTCACAAAAAGTGCTCTAAACCACAAGCCACCCCAAAATTATTTTTATAAATTAAAAAGAAGCGCTAAACATTTAAATTTAAAGCCTCTTCTCATTGGTTTTCAAAGTTATAGTGGGCGATTATTATTATATTAATTATATATGTTTATGATTATTATTTTAAATATATTATTAATTATTTTATTATATATTATATTATTAAAATAGTTAATTATTAATAATTAATATATATTATATAAAATCCTAACTAAAGATGCTAAACACAAGTGTGGGAGATGATTATTTGTTGATAATATATAATGGATTATATTCCAATTATTTTAAGCTGTTAATATTACAGATTATATTAGAATGTGGATAGTAAAGTGTTATACAGTACTGAGGTAGAGGTGATAAATAAGGTTTAGCGGATGGAGAGAATGCTCAAAGTTGCTTGGGATCAAGAAACCTTAACTAAAGCATGACGGAGTCCATAAACTGAGGAGCTTATAAAGGTAATTTATTCAAGTTTATTGTATTTTATTATAACACAATGGATAATAAAATAGAATAATTTAGATTAATAAGAGTTAATAAAGATGGGAGGTTATAATTAATAAATGGTAGAATTAATAAAAATGGGAGGGTTAATAAAGATAAGAGAGTTAATAAAGATGAGAGAGTTAATAAAGATGGGAGAGTTAATAAAGATGAGATAATTAATAAAGATAAGAGAGTTAATAAAGATGAGAGAGTTAATAAAGATAGGAGGGTTAATAAAGATAAGAGAGTTAATAAAGATGTGAGTTAATAAAGATGAGAGAATTAATAAAGATGGGAGAGTTAATAAAGATGAGATAATTAATAAAGATGGGAGAGTTAATAAAGATTGGAGAGTTAATAAAGATGTGAGTTAATAAAGATGCGAGTTAATAAAGATGAGACAATTAATAAAGATGGGAGAGTTAATAAAGATGAGATATTAATAAAGATGTGGACAGTTAATAAAGATGGAGAGTTAATAAAATGAGTAAGTTAATAAAGATGTGAGTTAATAAAGATGAGAGAATTAATAAAGATGGGAGAGTTAATAAAGATGTGAGTTAATAAAGATGTGAGTTAATAAAGATGAGAGAATTAATAAAGATGGGAGAGTTAATAAAGATTATACTCAATATCACCTCCATAATAACTCATAGTTTTTAGATTGAATATCTCTTAATTTTAATTCCATAATAAAGTTGGTCTTCATGATTATGTCATCAAGGGAAGCTAACTGATGCTGAGTGAAGCGCTCTTGATCCAGGGGAATAAAACTATCCTCCCCTTGCTGATGACGTTATGGATGCTGTATAAACCGTAGGACGCTGTATAAACCCGTACAACGCTGTATAAGCCCGTACGACGCTGTATGAACCTGTTCCGTGTTGTATAAACCTGTACCGTGTTGTATAAAGCTGTACCGTGCTGTATAAACCTGTACCGTGTTGTATAAACCTGTACCGTGTTGTATAAAGCTGTACCGTACTGTATAAACTGTACTTGCTGTAAACTATTTGCTGTATAAACCTGTACTATGCTGTATAAACCTGTACTTTGCTGTATAAACCTGTACCGTGTTTTATAAACCTATACCGTGTTGTATAAACCTGTACGGCACACTATGACCCTGTGCGGATTTTTCTCTTCCCAACGAATGCGTTAATATGAGAGTAATAATCTTTTTTGTCCTGTAACCTCATATTGTTATGGCATTTATTGGTCGGGGTCCTAAGAAAGTCTTAAAATCTTTTGTACCAGGATCAAAACCTTTCAAGTTCTAATCTTACTTCGCTGAAATAAAGAGGGATTTGGGCGTGCTTCTAGCATGTTATAGATTGATTTTCTTAAGTTCTTGTATTCTCATGAGTTTTGTTCTTTCATATAATTATTATTATGGGGAGCAATAAACTAGTAGGGATTATACAGATCCTGGAGAGGTAGAGGGGCGAAGAAAGCATTCAGCCTGAATTCAGGGAACTGGAGCACAGATCCAATTCCCTAGATCTAGAAATCCTCACTAGTCACTCTTCCTACTTACGAGTGGCTGGGAGCCAGCCTCTCCCAAGTCTAGAACTACACTGTTCCACATCTCGCCTCCTCACTCGCCCCAGAAAGGAGTTACGAGTCTCCGATGTGGTCTCTGAGGAAGAGAAAGTCTATTGGCTATGGGTACCATGATTTACTTCATGTTTCTTGATAGGACTCGGGAAATCATAAAAAAAGTGAATTGCTTTTGGGCTATGAGAATAATATAGGGTTAATATAATTTATGTAGATTATTATAGCATTACTTTTTTAATGTTTATAAACTGTCTGAAGAATATTGTAAGGTATTACCATTTTCATATTCGAAAAAAATAATTTATGGACTTTTTATTTACTTTCATCCAATTATATCAAAACTGTATATTATTTCGTTTTTATATTCTTGACCATATTTACTTTCTTAATCTATAATAATTTATACTTTCTCCATTAATTATGAAATCATGGGTATATAACCTCTCACGTGGGCTCCTACAAAATTGAATTTTTTTCACAAAATTCACTTTATAAGCGAAAGACCTTTATCCTCTCTCAGTTCAAAGGCATACGAATTTTTCGCCAGGATTTGACCTATAGTGTTCTACTAAAATTTGGACACAAAGTTACTGCTAAGTAAGAAGACTTACCCAGTCCGGGAATCGAGACCTAGTTTTATATTAATGGACCGAAGTCCATAACCAAGGAACGTTAATGAACGGCTTCGAACTTTTGGAGGATCCAAGAGTTATTAACTGCCAGCCAATCTCCTTGGATATACATTCCCCCACCATCTGCCAACGGCGGAGGTCAAAGAAAAACGTCTGAAAATACTTTTGGTACGAGGCTAGTTAGAAAGTGTGTCTTGGAGAGTCTGAAACTATATGCAGAAATGCAGAAGTTGAATGGATGTTGAGGGAAAGTAGTGAGGTCGGAAACTGCAACGGAGCTCGTGAGACTTCGTGCAGAGCAAGAAAGAATCGAGGTATTAGATTTGAGATGAATTGCTTCACCAGGTTCGCGGGCATGGAGGTAAGTGAATATCCTCTGGTGGCGGGATGGTTTCGATCTGTTCGGTATTCTGGCGGCGGTGTGCTCGGACACTTCTCTCTTTCCATATGTTCTCTCCCTCTGGATGTTCTTGAAGCCTCATTACAGTCATTTCCGCGTTCTTAAATCGTCAGCACTTTCGTAAGAGAATTTTGTTCCTAAGTTGTGTGTGTTTGTGTTGTCAGCATGTAATACGCTCCGCTGATATTTTTCTTTTCTTCTCAACTCCAGGAGGATGTTTTCTGCGCGTCGCCTTGATTTCGGTCTCTCACTCACCATTTTTCTGGCACACATTTTAATCTTTCTTTATCTATTTATGTAATTTTCTTCACCGTGAACTTTTGTGGCGTGTGTACACATGATAACTATATGTTTGCAATGGTGCTATATGTCAGTTCGTCGCATTATGTATTTTTACAACACCTTGTCAGTTTTCTGGTATTTGGGACGGAAATTTATAATATAGCCTTTTAATATTACTGATGTGTATGCCTCCATTCCCCCCAAAATACGAAATATAGTAACAGTGATGATAGTGTTTATCACGTTTTCACATAAAATTTCATGTTGCTGATAACATAGTACTTTCACTTCGTTCTCATATCGTACGTGCCCAAAGCGGTGTTTGTTTTTAGCTTTCTAAACTCCGACAGGAACCACGTCAATACCACAGCCATCAGCAGCGTAATAATCATCATCCTCTAGCATGACCAAACAAATGCAGCGCCCAACGTAGAACTCTTTACGCGAATGTTCCTAATTTTGACTTTCAGCTGGATTTTATACCGGCAGAGGCGTTGTTCTTGCTTTAGGATGCGCCGTGTGGCGTGTTTCAATTCCACTATTTCCAGGAAGCGATTAATTACTTCAGCCAATAACTTTCATATTAAACGGGAAAAGTTAGACGTTGATCGGACATATTCGCGGCTCTGATCGTAGGTCATCTGAGGATTTGATAGACGATATTATTTCCGTGTGGACGAGCAGCACCCATCAGAGAAGCATTTCGCTGTCATGCTTTTTTTTCTTAAATTCTCTTTGCGAGAACTCTACGACCACGCATGAGGCTTATCAGTTATTCTGTCTCTTTGTGAATCATCTGTATCATCTCTACTATTATTTCCGTGTTTTCTCTCTGTCTCTATCGCTTACGTCTTCAACTATCATAGAAAACTACAAATGCATTGCCATTGTAGCAAGACAAAAATAATCTAAATTCCTCACCTGCCCCACTACAAATTCCTGCCCATCTCTGGGACATAATAATTTTCTGATGACATTAACTTCAACAGCCCTAACAATTTTAATAATATACATGACGACAAGTGCAACAAACGGGCATTCAGACACGTATAGAAGAGCATACTTATTTTAGGCAACGTTTCGCTCTTAAGTGTCCTATCAAGCCTTTATAAAAAAAACAGCATTAAGCAAACAGACAAAAGCACTTTTGATAATACGGAAAACGCCATCATCTGCCCCGGGAAAATGCATATTCATATTATATAAATACTGGAATATTTGATTGTCACGAACTAATGGGTCTGTTTGTATATTCCATCATAATAAAATACAGGGATGTTTATACACAGCGGTAATTATTTTCCAGCCAATAACACCCCCGCTGTATTTCCTGTATCTCGCTGTCTGTTTCGTTGTAAATTGTGTCCTTACTTTTATCCCCTTCCAATTCTCTGACTCGCTCCTTCCATACTCTCTCCCCCTTTACTTTCCCCTCCTCTACTTCTCTTTCTCATGCTTCATTCTATCTTTTTACCTCCATCCTCAACCTCTCGTATTCCCCTACTTTCCTTTCTTCATTTTTTTTTTTACTTATTTCATCCTCTATTCTTCCCTGTCTCATTTTTCTCCTTTATCCCACCTCCCCCATTTCTCATCATTCCTCTCATTCTCAAAGCCTCAGTTCTTCATTCCCTCCACTATAGGTTTTGCCTCTTTCCTTCCTTCTCTCCTCCCTCCACTTTCTGCCTCCACTGTGATGTTATCGGTAATCATAACATGGAATAAGCTTGAAGCAGGGTAATCACTAGGCATGGAAATACCAACAGTGGGTGGAAATAACATGACTGTCGAGTGTTAAGCCCTCATCCTTGGAACCTGCTGTAACGTGGCAGTATTCCCAGGGAACCTACTGTAATATGGCTGTACTTCTATGGAACCTGCTGTAACATAGCTGTACTCCCATGGAACCTGCTTTAACGTGGCTTTACTCCCATGGAACCTGCTGTAACATAACTGTACTCCAATGGAACATGCTGTAACATGGATGTACTCCCATGGAACCTACTGTAACATGGATGTACTCCCATGGAACATGTAGATGTTTATAGCACCACAAAGCTTACTGTAACAAGTCTGTAACGCAATGGAAGCATGTATCACCATGGAGGCAGCTGTAACATATCTGTAACACTTCGGAAACTGTTGTAACATGGCTGTATCACCATCGAAACAGCTGCTGTGCTGTATCACTATCTTACCAGCTGCAGCAAGCTACCATGCAGTTCCAACCTTCAAGCAGCAGTCACCTAGTACTGTCCAAATTCTTGTAATGTAGTATCACTTTCCGAACAACTGTAAAAACACTGGTTACTATGAGTTATTGAGATCTTGATGCATATGTTTGAGAATAGTTTGGTTTGTGAATTCGTGCTTCAATGTATGACTAGGTGAGTGAGTATGTACAAGAGTGGATGAGTGTGTGAATGAGTGGTGTAAGTGGGTGAATGTGTGAATGAGTAGGGTGTGTAAATGAGTGATTATTAATGAGTTAGCGAGTAGTATGTGTGAATATGTTAGTGCACGAATGAGTGAGGGAATTAGTGTGGTGAAGAACTGAGTGGACGAGTGGGAAAAGTGGGCAAGAAAGTAAGCCAGTGAACGGGTGGACGAGTGCAGTGATCACTGCTCTTATTGAGGTGGTCAGCAGAAAACTGCTGTCCTCAGCACAGAATGAGGGAGCTGAATGTTCCACGTGAACGATCTGCGAGGGCGAGGTGGGAGGTTATAACACACACACACACACACACACATACTCTCACTCTCTCTCTCTCTAATAACACTTGTTTACCATCCCACAGACTTAATTCACGTGGAAATTATCTATCAGCGCTCAAAATAACTATTTCGAATAGTCTGTTGTTGTTTTTTTTAAATAATTTGGCTTGTTTGACTGACGTTATTCTCCAGGTATCAGAAGTATACAGACTCAAAGACCAATGCACACTGGTCTGTGGTTTAAGGACTCATCTGCCATGAGTTTAAGTCCCACCAGTTCTGTGATTTGTTTGCAGTCGTGTTAAGTTTACCTGTATTATAGAGTAAGGAGGCACTACACTGCGGACATACCCAAAATTGTTAAAAAAATGTGAAACAGGAATAATACAAACTAGGCTGAAGAATAGAAGTCCTTGTTGCTGGCAGAAACAATTTACAAACAACTCACAATGTGGAAGAAGCTTTAAACGACCCCATCGACCCGTCCACCATTATTGTGAAAGCTTCTTAAGCTTAGAAGACACTAACGAGGTAGGTGAATCTGGTGAAGCTCTGCTGAAAATGGTGGACGAGATACTTGTACAAAATATGAACATAAGAAACACTGCAGACATACTGGTCCATACTTGGCAAGTTCTTGTCAAACCCAAACCTACTTACCTGGAGTTTACCTGGAGAGAGTTCCGGGGGTCAACGCCCCCGCGGCCCGGTCTGTGACCAGGCTTCCTGGTGGATCAGAGCCTGATCAACCAGGCTGTTACTGCTGGCTGCACGCAAACCAACGTACGAGCCACAGCCCGGCTGGTCAAGAACCGACTTTAGGTGCTTGTCCAGTGCCTGCTTGAAGACTGCCAGGGGTCTATTGGTAATCCCCCTTATGTATGCTGGGAGGCAGTTGAACAGTCTCGGGCCCCTGACACTTATTGTATGGTCTCTTAACGTGCTAGTGACACCCCTGCTTTTCATTGGGGGGATGTTGCATCGTCTGCCAAGTCTTTTGCTTTCGTAGTGAGTGATTTTCGTGTGCAAGTTCGGTACTAGTCCCTCTAGGATTTTCCAGGTGTATATAATCATGTATCTCTCCCGCCTGCATTCCAGGGAGTACAGGTTCAGGAACTTCAAGCGCTCCCAGTAATTGAGGTGTTTTATCACCGTTATGCGCGCCATGAAGGTTCTCTGTACATTTTCTAGGTCAGCAATTTCACCTGCCTTGAAAGGTGCTGTTAGTGTGCAGCAATATTCCAGCCTAGACAGAACAAGTGACCTGAAGAGTGTCATCATGGGCTTGGCATCCCTAGTTTTGAAGGTTCTCATTATCCATCCTGTCATTTTTCTAGCAGTTGCGATTGATACAATGTTATGATGTTATGGTCCATGAAGGTGAGATCCTCCGACATGATCACTCCTACTAACAAAAATATTTGCGTAAACCATTATCAACGTTATCCAAGGACGAAGTTTTGATAACCGTATTAACTCAAGTGCAAGTCCCACTCAAATTCCACTCCCTCTCACTCACGTATTTATCTAACTTAATGATCATTGCAAAAATGCGTGTATGCGCGAATGGGTATGCGTTTGTTTGTGGGTCCTTTCCACACCGCACCTAGCAGTCCCGAGATTCCTGCCGAGACAAAGCGAGATGCTGGAAAAAAGCGAACCCACACGACCTCTTTTAAAGAAACTAAAAAGTTTTGCTTGCCATGTTTGTCCATTGATGCCATCACGTTTCCAGGTCTCCGCCCCATCCCCCGGCCCTCCGCCCCATCCCCCGGCCCTCCGCCCCATCCCCCGGCCCTCCGCCCCATCCCCCGGCCCTCCACTCCACCGTGAATACCTTCCTGAGGAAGGAGGGGAGACTTCTTTATTAGTTTCATCTACTGGCGCATTCAGGAGGCATCACTGAATGAGACACCGAGGGATGATGAAGACTCCAGCAGCTTCTTTATTGCTTCATGGAATTCGACAACTTGACAGATTTTATGGAAATCTCAAAATGATATGTAGGTTTTGATGTATTTGTTTAAAAGTCCACATAGAGGTTGCCTGCTAAGAAGAACCGTGTACGTCTATTTTGACTGGAGACAGTGTACTGTTATCTAGGAGTCTGAGGATGGTAAAGTGAGAGAGAGAGAGAGAGAGAGAGAGAGAGAGAGAGAGAGAGAAGAAGATGTCTAGACTATATTTGGGAAGGGAAGGGAGGTATGCGTATGTGCAGCATTTTTTTAATTATGGGTCATGTACCCTTCGGGAATGGGAGGCATGCAAGTTTGATCCAGACGAAGGAGGATAGATCCAGGTCCTTGGATGAAGAACCCCTTGAGGGGCAATGTGTAGTAGTTTAACTAACCTACTAGAAGTATATTTAAATAAAAAGATAACGATTGAATAATTGGTTAAAAGAGAGAGAGGGAAAGAGAGAATGAACAAAAATACGGTGAAAAGAAAATGTTGATAGTAAAATGGGTGACAAATAACACTGAAACCAAACAAAGGCGACAAGCACGAGAAAAAACAAACATGAAACATAGCTAGAGAGAGTAGAAAAACAACGAAAAAGTGCAAAGATAACACTGAAGGCGAGGAAATAAAACTACAGTTAACATGAAAAGACACAAACACACACACACAGTAAGAGTGTAAGGGGAAAAAATACAGAAATAAAAGAACAGATGAAAACAGAAAAGTGGGCAGATTGGCCAGAAACGAATATGCTAGGGTGAGGAGAGAGGGTAAGAGACAAACTGAGAATGACACTGCAGCAAAGGCCAAGTCTGAACTGACACTACCTCGCGGCTACATAACAAGAAAGACGACAGTAAATTACCAGGTAATTCGACTGAGGAAGGAAGGAGGAGAGCTCACGGACATGGAAGTCTGTGAAGTGTTCATAAATCGATTCGAAGTCTTCTCAGTGGAAACTGGGTAATGCCAGAGAGACTACGGAACAGGGGGCACCGAGAAGTGCTGGATGACATCCACACAACACGGGAAGAGGTAAAGAAACTGTTGATGGACTTTGATACATCAGTGAGACCTGACAGCGTGTCGCAGTGAATTCTGAGAGGGTGCAGACTTTAGCAGTGCGCACTGGCCAGTGAGTTATAGGACTCACCTGCCATGGGCTCAACCCCCCACCCGTTCTGTGATTTGTTTACAGTCGTGTTACAATATTTCGATTTCGTGAGTCATGATTCCTTTCTTCATTCTCCCTCCCCAAATGGGTAAAATCGCCCCTATTCAATCGAAAGGGTGTCAATGGGTTTTCAATCGGGCAACTACCTGAGAAAGGAAAATTCTTTTTACCCCACGAAAGAGATTGTTCCCTTCCCTCCGAGCACAAGCTGCTCAAGACCTACCACCGTAAGTGACCCAGCTTAGGAAGCCGTCAACTGAGAGGCTCTCATGTCCTCATACGTGAGAGCGTCTCGTGTTCTTTTAACGTTAGGAACTGACGTCTTACATTACCAGTAGAGGTGTAACGGGGCCTTGATGTCATCCACTACCTGGAAAGTAGAACAGGACAATTGATACCCATGACCAGGGAAGAGAAAGGGATTTAAATTGCTCCTCATGATGAAATGTGAATGACATCTTAATAAGCTAAATGTAAAAGCTGTACGAGATTTGCTGCAACAGCAGCTTCAAGCTGAACAAGAAATTACTCATTAGTTGAGTGCACTCTTGTATGTTGTAGGGGGTGTGCTTCTGTACGTTGTAAATGGTGTGCTTCTTTACGTTGTAGGTGGTGTGCTTCTGTACGTTGTAAGTGGTGTGCTTCTGTACGTTGTAGGTGGTGTGCTTCTGTACGTTGTAGGTGGTGTGCTTCTGTACGTTGTAGGTGGTGTGCTTCTGTACGTTGTAGGTGGTGTGCTTCTGTACGTTGTAGGTGGTGTGCTTCTGTACGTTATAGGTGGTGTGCTTTTGTACGTTGTAAGTGGTGTGCTTCTGTACGTTGTAAGTGGTGTGCTTCTGTACGTTGTAGGTGGTGTGCTTCTGTACGTTGTAAATGGTGTGCTTCTGTACGTTGTAGGTGGTGTGCTTTCTGTACGTTGTAGGGTGTGCTTCTGTACGTTGTAAATGGTGTGCTTCTGTACGTTGTAGGTGGTGTGCTTCTGTACGTTGTAAGTGGTGTGCTTCTGTACGTTGTAGGTGGTGTGCTTCTGTACGTTGTAGGTGGTGTGCTTCTGTACGTTGTAGTGGTGTGCTTCTGTACGTTGTAGGTGGTGTGCTTCTGTACGTTGTAGGTGGTGTGCTTCTGTACGTTATAGGTGGTGTGCTTTTGTACGTTGTAAGTGGTGTGCTTCTGTACGTTGTAAGTGGTGTGCGTTTGTACGTTGTAGGTGGTGTGCTTCTGTACGTTTAAGTGGTGTGCTCTGTACGTTGTAAGTGGTGTGCTTCTGTACGTTGTAGGTGGTGTGCTTCTGTACGTTGTAGGTGGTGTGCTTCTGTACGTTGTAGGTGGTGTGCTTCTGTACGTTGTAAGTGGTGTGCTTCAGTACGTTGTAGATGGTGTGCTTCTGTAAGTTGTAGGGGGTGTGCTTCTGTAAGTTGTAGGGGTGTGCTTCGGTAAGTTGTAGTGGTGTGCTTCATGTATGTTGTAGGGGGGTGTGCTTCTGTAAGTTGTAGGGGGTGTGCTTCGTAAGTTGTAGGTGGTGTGCTTCAGTATGTTGTATGGGGTGTGCTTCTGTAAGTTGTAGGGGATGTGTATCAGTACGTTGTAGGTGGTGTGCTTCAGTATGTTGTAGGGGGTGTGCTTCTGTAAGTTGTAGGGGTGGTGCTTCTGTACGTTGTAGGGGTGTGCTTCGGTAAGTTGTAGGTGGTGGGCTTCTGTACGTTGTAGGGGGTGTGCTTCGGTAAGTTGTAAGTGGTGGGCTTCTGTACGTTATAGGTGGTGTGCTTCGGTAAGTTGTAGGTGGTGGGCTTCTGTACGTTGTAGGCGGTGTACTTTTGTACATTGTAGGTGGTGTGCTTCTGTACGTTGTAGGTGGTGTGCTTCTGTACGTTGTAGGCGGTGTGCTTCTGCACGTTGTAGGTGGTGTGCTTCTGTACGTTGTAGGTGGTGTGCTTCTGTACGTTGTAGGTGGTGTGCTTCTGTACGTTGTAGGTGGTGTGCTTCTGTACGTTGTAGGTGGTGTGCTTCTGTAAGTTATAGGCGGTGTGCTTCTGTACATTGTAGGTGGTGTGCTTCTGTACATTGTAGGTGGTGTGCTTCTGTACATTGTAGGTGGTGTGCTTCTGTACGTTGTAGGTGGTGTGCTTCTGTACGTTGTAGGTGGTGTGCTTCTGTACGTTGTAGGTGGTGTGCTTCTGTACGTTGCACGTGTGCTTCTGTACGTTGTAGGTGGTGTGCTTCTGTACGTTGTTCGTGATGTGCTTCTGTACGTTGTAGGTGGTGTGCTTCTGTACGTTGAGGTGTGTGCTTCTGTACGTTGTAGGTGGTGTGCTTCTGTACGTTGTACGTGATGTGCTTCTGTACGTTGTACGTGGTGTGCTTCTGTACGTTGTAGGTGGTGTGCTTCTGTACGTTGTAGGTGGTGTGCTTCTGTACGTTGCACGTGATGTGCTTCTGTACGTTGTAGGTGGTGTGCTTCTGTACGTTGTACGTGATGTGCTTCTGTACGTTGTACGTGGTGTGCTTCTGTACGTTGCACGTGTGCTTCTGTACGTTGTAGGTGGTGTGCTTCTGTACGTTGTACGTGATGTGCTTCTGTACGTTGTACTGTGGTCTGACGTGTGTGCTTCTGTACGTTGTACGTGGTGTGCTTCTGTACGTTGTACGTGTGTGCTTCTGTACGTTGTACGTGGTGTGCTTCTGTACGTTGTACGTGGTGTGCTTCTGTACGTTGTGCGTGGTGTGCTTCTGTACGTTGTAGTTGGTGTGCTTCTGTACGTTGTACGTGATGTGCTTCTGTACGTTGTAAGTGATGTACTTCTGTACGTTGTACGTGGTGTGCTTCTGTACGTTGTACGTGGTGTGCTTCTGTACGTTGTACGTGGTGTGCTTCTGTACGTTGTGCGTGGTGTGCTTCTGTACGTTGTAGGTGGTGTGCTTCTGTACGTTGTGCGTGGTGTGCTTCTGTACGTTGTAGGTGGTGTGCTTCTGTATCTCCATGAACTGCAAGACTCAGTTACGTGCATTGTTAAAGAAATAATAAATTAGATGACTTTTCCTCTTGACCCACTTTAGTAAATTGCCCTTTATATACAGCACAACCCATTGCAAAATTGCCCTTTATATACAGCACAACCTATTGCAAAATTGTCCTTTATATACAGCACAACCTATTGCAAAATTGCCCTTTATATACAGCACAACCTATTGCAAAATTGTCCTTTATATACAGCACAACCTATTGCAAAATTGCCCTTTATATACAGCACAACCTATTGCAAAATTGCCCTTTATATACAGCACAACCTATTACAAAATTGCCCTTTATATACAGCACAACCTATTGCAAAATTGCCCTTTATATACAGCACAACCTATTGCAAAATTGCCCTTTATATATAGCACAACCTGTTGCAAAATTGCCCTTTATATATAGCACAACCTATTGCAAAATTGCCCTTTATATACAGCACAACCTATTACAAAATTGCCCTTTATATACAGCACAACCTATTGCAAAATTGCCCTTTATATACAGCACAACCTATTGCAAAATTGCCCTTTATATATAGCACAACCTGTTGCAAAATTGCCCTTTATATACAGCACAACCTATTGCAAAATTATTCGAACTTAAACCGAACTTTGATGCCTTTGTTGACACTAAGAGGACAATGAATTTCTTTACCTTATGATTGAGGACGAAGCCACATTGTATCGTTGGCCCGAGACCAGCCTAGTAATTTTTATACTGCGACTCTATTTACCGGGTATCTGTTTCGTCAAAACCTTTATATAAAAAATCTACTTCAAATTAAAGCAAATAAGTTTTGCTATACCTGTTTCTTAACAATTTACAAAAAATTCTTTTTTATCTCAGGATGTTAATTTTATTAAAAAGATATAAATAATTTTATTTCACAAATTTACATTTAATTTTTACCTGAAGGTCTAAGGCAAAATTACCTTTTCGTTTAATTAAATTTAAGTAAGGGTGAGAATGGGTAAAGCGTTTTTAAGGTAGTTCTGTGATAAATAATTTGCAGTCAAATCGGTTTACAAATATGCATGTAAGGCTACGTGCACCAAAGTGCATGTCCCTCAGTGTTTTAGATATCTCAGTACAAGAACCGGTTTTAAACACGAACTTGCCACCAATGAAATTCCCTACAACATTGAAAACATTTTTGGTGGGAATTGCCTAGTGCATATAACGATGTCCCGTGGCTCAGTTGGCAGCGCGCATAGCTCGTGACCTGAGGGTCCGTAGTTCAATCCCAAAACGGGTGGGAGCGTTTGCTTTACCTTTTGCCCCTCTTTAGTAAGTAGGTACCCGAGTGTTAGTCGACTGTTCTGAGTCGCATCCCAAGGATTGTTTAGTGTATCTTAGAACGTGAATTTGACATGAGCCGAGGTAGGATAACATCTCTTAGCCGGTGAATTCAACTGTGATAAAAAAAAAATCTTAAAATAGTGAAAGGCGAAATAGGATAGCCACGGTTAGTTCTTGAGAAGTCAGATTTCCAACCAAGGCTGGGCTACAGTAGACGGAGTCAAGTCCAAAATACCAATTTATTCAAGTAATTAGCTTCCTTAACGGAATCCTAATAATTGATATTAAGTAATAAAGATTTACATGCATCATCTGTGCGACACATGTGGACTAAGAGCAGAAGGGAATCCAGGACACAGCAGTTTTGAACTTCGCTGAGGCCAGAGGAACTGGGTGTTAAAATTTCTCTCAGTAATCATGCCAGTCTCAGAGTCGAGTCAATTGAAATTCTAAATGAAGAACGATTACATAATGTATAAAGCTGTTTAGGTGCTGAGGAGAGCGGTGGAGGATGAAGTGAGGAGACCCATTGTCTGGTCATTAAGTAAAGATAAATAATAAAAACTGATAAGATAAACTTCCACATCACCATGTCAATCACTCTCATAATTTAATGCTTGGCTCCTAGGTGCCGCTGACGTGGACACATCATCAAATGAAACGAGAGGTATTTATACAAGACTCAGTCTAATCTAACTATTTACAGAGATAACTATAGAGGAACTTTTTCATTACAATTGTCTGTTATTGCAGCCAAACTGCCAATCCACCTGTGACAGCCTATGCGGCCTTCCTAAGCAGGCAAAATCTTGTAGACTACGTTTTTAAAAGACCCTTGAATTTAAGCTCTTCCATCAGATCTTCAGTCCTGTAAAATTAGCTACAGAATATTTAACTGACACATGCTTACATGAAGTGATGAATCAAGAACGGGAATTCTGGGACCCACTCCGCATCCGCATTGAGAAAATACGCAAAATTTTTGAAAACACGCGAGTTTCTTGATTGGGGATGAAAGTAATATGGCAAAACCATAATATATCTTCACTTTAAGCCGTTGTTTTCTTAATGAGGGTAGCAGCGTTATTTTGTTAACGCTTGTCAACTTATTAATTCTATTTTGTTTTAATTTTGATTTAAGATACTTCTAGGTTAATTATTATTATTATTATTATTATTAAAACGAGGCGCTAAGCTCATAAGGATCACACAACGCTGCCTAGGTTATATAAAGCTTTTAAAACGAATGTATGACACAGATAAGTGAATAAGACAACGGTCTAGATACGTATACCAACGCGGATCAGCTGAGCAGAACCAGGAAACGTTCAAATTTGCACTAGTTATTCTCTTGGTGCGATACTGGCACTTCTCCCGCCCCCGCAACACCATATTGACTTAAAAAACATACCTAACTGTACGAAGAGACGATTTGAGAGGGAAGATAAGCGGAGGGAAAGGACGGATTTGCAAGTATTTTATCTTGTTGCCTTAAAGAGGCGGTACGCGAGCCTGTTGATATTGCTATAGCTACAGGCCCTGCGCAGATTTTAAACCAGATTTTAAAGCCTATACATGAAAGCCTCACCCTTATAACTGGTGAGAGGAGCATTCTTAAAGTTTAAAACAACTGGCACATAATTTTTAAAGCCTAAAACTCCCCCGAAAAAAAAAATAGTAACAGAAGAGGATTAAGGTAAGCGTAAATGGTAGTAAGAATACTGATAATGGTGATTTTCACGTCACATTAAAACAAAATGTGTACTCATATTTTTACGGAAACAAGTTGCAAACACTGGTTATCGAAGGTTATAATTTATGCAATACATCGTTCTCTAAATCCTTGGAATCACCATGACTTACCGGGAGAGGAGTTATATAAAATATAGCTTATAATATTACACAAAGCGCTTTTCTCTTCATGTCGATTGCTATGTAAACACTGAATACTGATGCCGAAAATAAAGTAAATATTATTCCCTTGTCAATGGATAGAATTAACAACGTTATGTCAACATCAAATAAGCTAAATATTAATTCGTTTTGATTGGAGGGGGCAAGGGGGTTTTACTACCCGGAACGATATATTATTATCCTTATTGAACATAACTTCCATTACGAGGCCCGAGAGCCACTCACCCTTCTTCCCTGATGTCAGATTAATCTCATTACAGGTGTTAATTCTTAGGACATGATTCCTGTGCTGTCCTAGATCACTTCATGGTTTTAGCTAGATCTGTGTTATTTAATTAATGTTTCCTGACTCGTTATCTGTAAGCTCAATCCTTAGAAAAAACATTTTTTTTATTCTTTGTCTCCATTTTTTTTTTTGGGGGGGGGGGGGGGGCGGGGAGGTAGGTTTTTTTACGCGGAAATTAATTAAGATCTGATTTCCAAGCGATGGCATTACAAAATTCTTTTTTTTTTTTAATGATTCATTTTGTGTGTGTTGGTAACATTCTGCCAAATGCTCTGGCCAACAGACGCTTGACCATGTGCACTCACCTAATTGTGGTTGCAGGGGTCGAGACTCAGCTCCTTGTCCCCGCCTCTTCACTGATCGCTGCTAGGTCCTCTCTCTCTCTCTCTCTCTCTGCTCCCTGAGCTTTGTCATACCTCGTCTTAAAGCTATGTATGGTTCCTGCCTCGACTAAATCACTTGCTAGGCTATTCCACTTCCTGACGACTCTATGACTGAAGAAACACTTCTTAACATCCCTTTGATTCGTCTGAGTCTTCAACTTCCAGTTCTGACCCATGTTTATGTGTCCCCTCTCTGGAAAATCCTGTCTCTCTCCACCTTATCTATCCCACGAAGTATTTTGTATGTCGTTATCATGTCTCCCCTGACCCTCCTGTCCTCCAGAGTCGTCAGGCAGATTTCCCTCAACCTTTCTTCGTAGGACATTCCCCTGAGCTCCGGAACTAACCTTGTTGCAAACCTTTGCACTTTCTCTAGTTTCTTGACGTGTTTGACCAGGTGTGGGTTCCAAACTGGTGCTGCATACTCCAGTGTGGGCCTGACGTACACAGTGTACAGTGTCTTGAACGATTCCTTACTAAGGTATCGGAACGCTATTCTCAGGTTTGCCAGGCGCCCATATGCTGCAGCAGTTATCTGGTTGATGTGTGCCTCCGGAGACGTGCTCGGTGTTATGGTCACCCCAAGATCTTTCTCCTTGAGTGAGGTTTGCAGTCTTTATCCACCTAGCCTATACTGTGTGTGTGTACTCACCTAGTTGAGGTTGCAGGGGTCGATTCCAAGCTCCTGGCCCAGCCTGGACGACTCTGTGTGTGTGTGTGTGTGTGTGTGTGTGTGTGTGTGTGTGTGTGTGTGTGTGTGTGTGTGTGTGTGTACGTACTTGCCTAATTATCTCAACGAGGGTTAACATCTATTTTTTTTCCTGTTCTATCTCAACAGGTCGAATATATAAATGCAGAAACCGAATATAAATTCCAAACTTTCTCTAGGTCACAAACCAATCTTCTTTTAAATCCGAGGATGTGGTGACTAATATCCCCATAAACTAAATGCATAAATAACTTCCAATATTATTATTATAATTAAAGAAAGCGCTAAACCGATAAGGGTCATGCAGCGTAAATAATTTCCAAATAATATATTATTTATATAACTCGTTGGTTCTGTACAGATAATGAACACTAGGATGTCTGTTATTGAATAATTATATATTATTTGTGTGTAGAACTAAAATATTATTTCATTGCATACTGGAGTACTGAAAATGTTAACGAACAGGATATATATGAGTATACACTGAGAGCGTATGTCCCTGTGTATATACGATGAGAACAATTTGAAGAATTTGTTTATATACATATTTTAGGATTAAAGTATGATCGACTGGTGGTTGAACAGGTGACATGCAGCCTTACTGACCTTCGTGTAGTTGATAGGTTTTAAACCTCATTAACCGATATTTTATTTATTATTAACACATCGGCCGATTCCCACCAAGGCAGCGTGGCCCAAAAAAGAAAAACTTTCATAATTCACTCCATCACGGTCTTGCCGGAGGCGTGCTTACACCCCTCCTTCAGACTGCAGACACTGTACTTCCCATCTCCAGGACTTAAGTCCGGCCTGCCGGTTTCCTTGACTCCCTTCATAAATGTTACCTTGCTCACACTCCAACAGCACGTCAAATATTAAAAAATATTTGTCACCATTCACTCTTATCAAATACGCTCACGCATGCTTGTTGGAAGTCCAATCTCCTCGCACACAAAACCTCCTTTAAGGATCATACAGCGCTGTTTGTTCTATGAACCAAACGTTCCTGTCAGTAAGCACTATGTCCACTTATAGTCTTTGATCTGTATCCATGTTCTCTTAAGTCCTTTTCATGCACACACTGATAACTATGTAATAAAAGTCGTCTCAGTTGGCTACTTTTAGAGCCTAAACATTAGTTAGATACAGTTGGAAACTTCACAATACTTAAAGTGCATGACAGCATGTCGTCAAGTCTGTGCCGTGAGGTGGCCATATCTTATCAATGCCTCGTCCAGTCCACTGCACGTGAGTCCACATGTCTGTATACCATCTTGCTACAGATGCAATATACATCCAATGAGAAATAATGCGTGAAAGGTTCAAGACCTTTCAACCCCCTCCCTTCATCAGGGAAAATTACTAAAATGCCACTATTTTTTTTCCCAAGTTCCTCCTAAAAACTGATCAGTCATACTGTAGGGCCTGCCGCCTTGGAATGCATGCAGCTAGCATTAATAGCCTGGCTAACTAGGCCATCAACCAGGATGCAAAATCTGAGACTGAGGCGCCTGGTATACATATAGTATTCATTATATTTTAGACATTCCTCTCACGCAGTTGCGGAACGAACCACGTTTTTCAGAATGTTCTGATAGATATGCCGTGTAATCAACACCCCCCCCCCCCAAAAAAAAAGTATGAACAAATTAATTGGGTAAAAAATCATATTGTTAGAGAGTATTGTTTTTATATGCAAATTGACTATTTTTTTCGTCCTTCTGTATACTCTAACCTGTCACGTTTTTAGCCATTTATTTCCATAAACTCTCAGCAATGTGACGATCTGTTCTGTTCTATGTATGGTCTCGCATGAAACAGCTAATACAATCATGCAAACCCTATATATGGTCTCGCAAGAAGCAGCTAATACAATCATGCAAACCCTATGTATGGTCTCGCATGAAACAGCCAATACAATCATGCAAATCCTATGTATAGTCTCGCAAGAAACACCTAATACAATCATGCAGTCCCTACGTATGGTCTCGCAAGAAACAGCTAATGCAATCATGCAAACCCTATATATGGTCTCGCAGGAAACAGCCAATACAATCATGGAAACCCTATATATGGTCTCGCAAGAAACAGCCAATACAATAATGCAGACCCTATGTATGGTCGACCCTATGTATGGTCTCGCAAGAAACACCTAATACAATCATGCAAACCCTATGTATAGTCTCGCAAGAAACAACTAATACAATCATGCAAACCCTATGTATAGTCTCGCAAGAAACACCTAATACAATCATGCAAACCCTATGTATAGTCTCGCAAGAAACAACTAATACAATCATGCAGACTATGTATGGTCGACCCTATGTATAGTCTCGCAAGAAACACATAATACAATCATGCAGTCCCTACGTATGGTCTCTCAAGAAACACCTAATACAATCATGCAGTCCCTACGTATGGTCTCTCAAGAAACACCTAATACAATCATGCAGTCCCTACGTATGGTCTCTCATGAAACACCTAATACAGTCATGCAGACCCTATGTATGGTCTCGCAAGAAACACCTAATACAATCATGCAAGCCCTATGTATGGTCTCGCAAGAAACACCTAATACAATCATGCAGACCCTATGTATGGTCTCGCAAGAAACACCTAATACAATCATACAGACCCTATGTATGGTCTCGCAAGAAACACCTAATACAATCATGCAGACCCTATGTATGGTCTCGCAAGAAACACCTAATACAATCATGCAAGCCCTATGTATGGTCTCGCAAGAAACACCTAATACAATCATACAGACCCTATGTATGGTCTCGCAAGAAACACCTAATACAATCATGCAGACCCTATGTATGGTCTCGCAAGAAACACCTAATACAATCATGCAGACCCTATGTATGGTCTCGCAAGAAACACCTAATACAATCATGCAGACCCTATGTATGGTCTCGCAAGAAACACCTAATACAATCATGCAGACCCTATGTATGGTCTCGCAAGAAACACCTAATACAATCATGCAAGCCATATGTATGGTCTCGCAAGAAACACCTAATACAATCATACAGACCCTATGTATGGTCTCGCAAGAAACACCTAATACAATCATGCAGACCCTATGTATGGTCTCGCAAGAAACAGCCAATACAATCATACAAACCGCCCTAGATTTGCTTTTACATCCCGAAGGTAAGGTCAGTGGTCAGTTGTTCGCACTCATGGGTAGTTTGCTTGACGCTAACATTCACAACTACTGATAAACTGCATAATTTCTTAGATATTAGAAGCACCTAAATCAAAGCGGACATTTTGCATAGTAAACAAGGGGGATTTTAAAATAAAATTTTAACTTATTTGTTGGCTTATTCGGTATTTCTAAGCGAACTGGAGATCCACAGCCTCGGATAAGAGATTAAATTAACATCGCCGAATTTTTTTTTTACTTAAGTTCTTTTAGTATTTTCTACCTCTGCCATCTCCTAAATGCATTTTTTTTTTTTTTTGCAAAAAAAAAAAAAAATTATTACTTCAAATTTCATAATTCTCAGTATTTAAAATGAATATATGTTTTTTTCTTCACCACTTTAATTAAATATATTTATTAAAAAACTGATGACTTATTTTTTAATCGTTGAACAATTAAGCAAAATATATAAATTAAACCTGAAATGTTTAGCATTTAAAACAGCAAAAAAAACTGAATTATCCCAGAAAGTTGTTTTATTATTAATTGAAATGAATAATACGCTGTCATTACGTTAAAATCATGAGGGCGGAGCCTTTTTTTTAATGACAGTTATGTTATATTAAATGACCAGGAACGAGCTATTAAGAGTAATTTAGATAATTTTGGAAGGCAAAAATAACGTTCAAGAACACATTCAATGCTGAGTGTGTATTCAGTGTAATCACTGAGAGTCTACTTGACAGGTGGTCAAGAGGTTGCTGAAGCTTTAATTGTTCTCGCGTAGTCGAGAAGTTTTGAACCCGATTAACCAACTAACCAGCAAAGCCAAGAAGAAATAGGACAAGAGTGTCTTCCACCGTATATATATTAAAAGGAGACAGTTTCCAGAATTAACTTGAATTTCTAATTTTGAAGGTAACTACATTATTGTTGTTGTTATAAAGAAACATAATGACTTTCGTGTCTTCGGTGGATCTTAATGGAACGCCCACGAGACTTCACTACATTACTGTCGTCAATTTACAATGCACATCAATTGTACAATAAATTGACAAGTGTATAAAAAGCAGTATATGCCTTTTATGGTAATTTATCGAGAAAATATTTCGTCTGCCTGGGATTTTATCCCTTGTGGATGGAAATGAATACCTGAAGACGGCAGACTAAGCGGAGGAAGACATGGGCGTCCAGTCCTTCAGCCTCTTTGGAAGACTATAGACGAAGTGGGAAGGCAAAAGTGGAGAGGCAGGAACGTTATCCCTGGTGGACCAAACCGCATGTTGCGTCTTATTTAGTCGACAATTTGTGGCAGTGAGGTTCTCTTCGTCATTGTTTTCTTCGGCTGAAATTTGACAGAAGAAACAAGGGGGAACATTTTTTTGACATTCTAAAGTGTGCCCCATTTCATGATGTGCTAAACCCACATGGGCCATCCAGCTCAGGTAGGGTCTCGAGGCTAAGTTCTCCGTCTAGCAAACGGGTGTTTTTTTTTTTTGTCAAGAGACACAGTGCTTTTTATTCCTTTATATTTACGTGAAATATATGAAAGAGGAGTGTTCAGGTGTCCAAAGTAAAGGAATTATCAGTTGTGACGGAGGATGATAGTGAACTACAATGAAGTGATGGAAGATGGTACTATACTACACCGTAGTGATGGAGGATCGATTCTCAACATATTGTAGTATTGTAGTGATGGAGGATCGATTCTCAACATATTGTAGTATTGTAGTGATGGTGGATGGTACCGAACAAATTAAAGAATGGTACCGTAGTACATCATAGTGATGGAGGCTATTACGTCTGAATTGCAATGTAGTAATGGAAGATTGTATTACAATATACTGTAGTGATGGAGGCTGGTACTGAACTTCATTATAGTGATGGAGAACGCTACTCAACAACACTGGGGTCATATACTTGCTTATAATAATTCTGGCAGAGAAGATACCAACATTTGATATCACAAGTTAATTCACCACTATCAGAAACAGGTGTAAACAGAGTCTATGTGGAAAATTACAATTATTCGGATCATTGTTATTGTGATTATTATATTGCCCGTAGGGGGTCGTACAACGACTAGGGAAGAGAATCGTCAGTTACTTGGATCTAGAGGCCTCCACCACCACCATTCCAGGATCAATGAATTACAGGAATCTGTTTTAAACCCGATGGGTTATGCACCGCCTGAGTAACAGGGGTTATTCAGGTTTGATCTGAGGAAGGAGAAGGGGTAGCTCCAATTACCTAAAGCCCTTTATCGGCATCAGGGCGCCTGGAAGGGAGCGTGTAGCCCTGGTTCACAGTTTATGAAGTACCTAACTAAGGCTGAACTCCCTCGGAAGCGTTCACCAGTTTTCATCCTCCGTTGAAATTTAATTAGGCGAAAAGGCTATTTTCCCCTAAACTGTGTGTCAGGTTGTCAGGAAAAATGGACTGTAAGTTTTGGAAATAAAACCATAAATATTTTTTAGTGGCAAGTAATTTAGCTTTTACTTTCCAGCAAAAGAAAATAAATTTCGTAGGATATAATTGCAAATGCCTAGTATTTCAAAATTGATTCTTCTGTTTAATCTGATTTTGTTTAATCTGGGTTTGTTGAAAATGTATTTATTTTATAACATGTTAAACTACAGTTCTACGATATAACAAAGACTAATTATAGCAGGACTCTGGTGGAGAACACAGTAAAGCAGGCACGAAGCCTCGTCTTGTCATATGGTGCGTCACAACATAACATTTTAATGACGCTTAATGTATGCCAGCTATGTATGTTTCATATTCTAGGAGACGAAGCTGCGATTCTTTGTTTTTAAATGGGATTACAAAAGTAAATCCTATAAGCTAGGGGCGGATTAACCACGGGGATATAGTACCAGTAAGCCAGAGGGAGTTTAATCATTGATCGGGTCTTTGTATAGCAAAGACCCACGTCAGGGAACACTTTTCTGTTTCCTGACAGTTTGTCCAAGGCTAAAACAGCCTATTTTGTTTACATCATAAAAAAATACAATTTTCCAGGATGAAGCGTCACGATATTAATAATTTCTTTAACAATGCAGGTAAGTGAGGGACAGAAACACGCCATATGCAATGTATATAATTATTTCATTCAACTAATCACTCAATTTTTTGCTCAACTAGAAGCTGTGTGAAAGACAAACAGTAACCCGACAAGATGTAAATCAAAGGAAAGTAAACAGGGCAAGCTGAGATGAACTGGGATTGAGAGTTGTAGAAAATATTCTCTGTACCAAGACTCCTTGGTGGTGATGTGTCCAGCCATATTTTAAATGCTGGCCCAACTTATTGACGTGACTTACATTTCCTAATAAGCCCAACTCACGTGAGACGCAGTCTCCAACTGCTGCACGTCACCCTTGGCTCTTAGTATACAAGTATCCACCCTCAAGTTTAACCTTCAGGCTAAAAGACTGAACACTAAACAAAGTCAAAGAGCTGGAGATTAAGCAAGGCTAAGGAACTGAACACAAATCAACTTTAAAAGGCTAAGGGATTGAATACCATTAAATAACCTTTACATTTCTTCCACTGTTCCAGGTATTAAAGTCACCTCTGTATTTAACCGAAAAAGCCTGCTGTGAGGGGAAAACGTTTGCCCATGTAAAGAAGTCTAAGTGCTGCGTATGTCTAATTTATCAACCTGTCAACACTTTACACCATTGGCAAATACGCACCAACCTACTTTATTTACCCTCGTCACCCTCGACGATGCAAGATAACAAAGTTTTGAATGTTTGATGCCAAGCAGAAGAGGCGTTTGAGACTTATCAGATCCACTTCAGTTAACTTGGAATAATTAATATAACGTTGAACATAGGGCGTTTGCACAGAGCAATAGTTGCATGAATCCACCCCTAGATACAATAAACCAACGTTGAAAAGTTAAAGCCGATCGGATAAGGCGTTCTCAAGTTATACACGAAAGTTTGAGAAAAAAATGAAAGAAAAATACAAGCAACCACTTAATAGTACTACTTCGGAAATACTTAACAATACTACAACTACAACTAATACTACTACTACTAATAAAAAAACTATCATGTGGGGTATCGGCCCCGGGAGTTTTATCTAAACTTTGTTCTGTTTATTCTGAGGTAACCTCCTAGTATATTACTAGGGAGTATAAGGGGGTTCTTTTTGGGGTCAGCCTACTGGACCTGGAACGAATTAGAAGGGGTTTGTGAGACAACAGAGATGTAACAAGCTTAAAAAATAAAATTAAATAAAAAAATTTGGGATTAAGGGATAAAGGAAATAATTTCAGTTAGTGCAGGGAACAAGGGTCAGTTTATTTAGTTTTTAATGTGTTAAAGTTTAAAGGGTTTTTTTTTGACAAAAAAAATTGAAAAATAGTAAAAATTTCTAGCGGTCATTTTTTTTTTTTTAGTGGAAGGGACGGAGCTTTTGAAGTCAAGACGCTGTACATCAAAACTTCGCCGTCGAAAAACCCGTTTTGGTGATTTTTTTTTCGGTGGGCCTTCTTCCCCCCCCATCCTTTCCCAAAATCACCCCTTTTTCTCCCCTTACTCTCCCCCTCTCTCCTCTCACACACACGTGGAGAAGCGTGGTGTACTTCACCCCCCGATTCCTCTTCCCCCCCCTTCCCCCCTGCTCTGTTTTTGGCCCCACGGAACATGGCGCGTACACTACCAAGGTAACCCGAACTCTTTTTCTTTATTTTAGTACTCCATTATTCTTCCTTGTGTATGTTCCCCCCCTGGATCTTCTCCTCCACTACCCCCCAGCCCCCATAAAAATATCATCTAATTACACCACACTCCCTTTTCACCCTTCCCCCTCCCTTTGTCTTACATCTTCCCCCGTTTTCCGCACGTTGTGGAAATAACACACATTTGTTTTAGTTTCCCCCTCTCCCCTTACTTCCCCTATTCCCATTTTTTTTACCTAAAATTTTAAAAGCCACGGGTCCCCCCAAAACACACACACTCCCTTCCTTGTTTCCGTCTCGCTGTCTTTTCTTTTGATTGACCTGTTAGCGTTTTGTGTTAGGTCAAAATTTTGAAAAGTGTCTCGGCGCACTCTTCCGCGTGTGTTTTCATTATTAACGATATTTGAGGTAAA
>NC_069418.1:24777304-24864279 GCF_026875155.1 Cherax quadricarinatus
TTGTGGTGTGTGTTGTGGTGTGTTAAAAAATCTACCGTTCCCGCACCATTGACCATTGTGTAAGTATCATATATTTGTTATGTAGCTCCAGGGATGATCTTACCTGCCGCCTAAACTGGGAAGGAAACACTCTCTGAATATGAAACAGGGGAAATTAATGGTAACTGTAGGCTGAAGGTAAGCAAGTTTCTAAGATTTACTTGCCATTTTACATGTACACAAGACAAAAAGACCATCAAAACTGACAGAGTGCAAAACATTTAACAGGCTTCTGTTTCTTACTTATCTGATGCGAATATAGTACCTCCCTAGACGGTTGCTTTTTTAATCAGCTTACTACTTATTTAAAGCAATGTCACTGTCATCGTTTTAGTTTATAAATTGTAAGTACACTTTTAAACATCCTCTTCAGTTTCCATCATAACTATTAATATTGGAAATTTCCTCTTGCACAGGTGTTGCATCAGCTTTCGACACTAATGTGTCATCAAGTTACGATGCAGAGGTCAAAGACACCATTATCATTAGCCTCCATAAGAAGGTCACGGACTCGAGAAGTGAGAAGCTTGTTACTGCCGTCTCTCATCTCCTGCAGAAGAGAGTCAAAGGATCTTTTTTTCACAACGAATCGTGATATGAACTGCGTTGAAGGTTTTGCCAAGATCGGCATAAGCATCCTGGCAAACCAAAACTTTACCATGGTTATAAAGTCACCGGGAGGCTGCGCCGAAGTATTTCTGAGTGTTTTGGCAGCACTGCTCAGAGCCAACAAGTTTACGATTATTCCTGAGATAGTACCGATTGGGGCAGTGCTTCGCCATTCATCCTTGAAGTCTTCATAGCTCGAGCTGGGAATATGGGCTCCCATCGTGTCTGTAGCAGCGGTGAAGGTGGAGTAATATTGTCGCAAGATCTCCTCCAAGTAGTTCTTGCGCAGAGTGAGACTGGTGGAGCTACAAATCATAAAATATAAGTACAACACTGGGTTGTGCCATCGTGCGGCCTCCCAGTCGATAAGCATCATGCCAGCAATGTCCCTCTGACCGTCTGGCTTCGTTTGTTTTGTGATTAAACATTATGTTATTTATCCAGAAATCACAGTGGCAAAGACAAATGATACTCTGAGCATCGTGATTTTTCATTGTTGATTCGTACAAGTTTAAAATTGACTCTTTGCTCATTTTCAGTTTATTAAACAAGTTTCATCTATTGTGTCCTCGAGCATTTGTATGCAATTCTCACAAAGAATAGTTACAAATGGAATCATCAGTGTGTAAAAACTTTCTATTGAGAGAAACGCAGGATACTTTTCAGTGAAGCTGTGGATCTTGTCATAGGCATAGGAGACCGCGTCCAGTCAGGCTCAGGTCAAGACCCTCTGACAGGTCCTCAGTCTCGTATGCCGCGGGACAAAGGTCTTCCATTATCACGACGTAATCATCGCCAGTGCACTTGCCATAGATGAAACAAGGAATATCTATTCGATATCTATCCTTAGCTAAGTTGGCCTGAAACACATTCAGCTCAGGGATTATCTTGGAATAGATCAGAAACTCCCTCCACTGTCCATTGTTGTGCTTTACAAACTCTTGGCTGAAGGCATCAGAATAGATGAATTTGCCCATTAAACTGTAGTGAGCACAGTGGTGGTGGTGGTGGTGGTGTTATTGTGTCCTGACACCCGCGTCTCCACGTCCAACTTGACCAGTGTGTTGAAATTCTCACCCGGCTTTGTACCTAAGGGCTAAAATAATTATTGCTAGAATATTCTGGTCTATCTGCTCATGTAAATATAAATATTTTCATTTAAATGCAAATGTATTGACCACCGTTTGTTAAACATTGGTTAATGACACAATCGAACGCACAAAGTGGCAATAAAAGCGAAGAGGAGTCAGATATACAATGATTATTTCATGTTTTATTGTCCCCTCGAGGATTTCTTTGTACCATGGAATACTCGTATATGATAAATATCAGAGTTGCTATCACTCAGCTGCCTCATGAAGGCAGTGAATAAACAATGTTCCACATGGAAACTTGGTCAGATGGATCCTCTTGTTTGAGTAAAATGCCTTTTCATAGATCTCTCAACATTACGAGATTTGAGAAAAAAATTGCAGCAATACGATTTTAAACAATTCAGAGAATAGGCAAAGTTCAAGGAAGCTGCCGGTCAGTCCAAAACCAGCAGGTCACCGCTCTCGTTAGTAGCTTAATGTGTTCCATCCAACTCGGTGTTCTATTCTCTTTGCATTTGTGGTTAGAATGTGTATCGAAATGAAGCTTGTTGCATGCATCTTATTAAACCTGCATGTACCAGTTGCGAGAGAGCGCTTCCCTGCTAGTTTTAAACCTGGCTTGGTTTCGAAACCTGCTCATTTTTTGTCATTAAATGGTACCTATATAAAAAAAAAGAGATAGAAAAGACTAGAACCTTTGTGCATGTGATCACCCACGTTTACGAGGAAGGGAGGGGAGACAAACCCCCCACCCAATGGGTCTATAATCACTAATCGATCAACGGTATACATTCCTAACTCATTCGATTTCGCAGACTCGTAATGGACGTTATACTTATTCAAAACCTATAATCAGTTCACATTTATATCTCTCTCATCTTCGATGATTACTCTGATAACCTTATGGGTTCCTGTTACTTCTCTGAACTATCGATATGTAGCACTGAGATTGAATTTCCGAAAATTTTTCTTCTGATAACTCATGTCTTCAACCCCGGAGGTAAAAATCTAGAGTTAGCGGCTTCACTGAATTCTTACTTCTTGGGCCTATTCTTGAAGCTGTGTATTGAGTTTGCTTGTATGTGTAAAAAGCAGCATATAGTTACGCAAACATCTAGATAGGTTTAAAACTTCACCTCATTATAAATAATACTTCGGATTATCATGTGTGAGGATAATTCTTGAGGTTTCTGCTTGTGCTGGACTGGACTTTGTTATAGAGGTGATGGTAACAGTGAAAGTATTTATACTGGATCACATCCAAAGTACTTCCTTGAATTTCAATATCACTTTACAAGCAAAGCAATTAGTGAAGAAAAGACTCACGTTACGGGAGAATTTTATTGGGACGTTTCGCTATTTGTTATGATTTAATGACACCAGAGAGCGAAACGTTATCTCTTCTTATGTCTTCTCTTCACAAAGCAATTAATATTGCATGAAGCATCAGTTATCAACAACTGAATTCAGTCAAGAGATACACCCAGCAGCTTTTATTTTCTTTATTAAACTGCAATGATATTTCACCTCTTATTCAGAGCATTTAATGAACGTGTCAGTATATTCTTTAGTTCAGTGTCGTGTAGCGTTAGTTGTTGATTGACTATAATGTATTTTGTTTCCTCTATTAATGTATTGCGTTATTATAAATTTAACGTATTCATCTTTACTGTTACAATTTAAGGCTGTTGATTATTAACTCTTTAATGTAGAGACGTTTAGTGAAATTATTTTTGGCAAGATTCTAGTTATTTAATATATTTTTATGTGGTGAGAAACAAGCACTAGTAACACTAAGTCATTATGAGTTAGTTAAGAACTACAAAGTAAGAAATCTTTTCTACAGAAGTCGTGTTTATATTATGGGATTTTCAACTCTTATTCGCTTCTGAATTACCTTTCATGTTAAATATTGTGTAAAACTAGGTGATCCTATCTTGAGAAACTTGCATCAGACTTATCACCCATAATGAAAACATCTTATTGACGTAAAGTAGCGTCTGGAATATTTATAAAGCTTTTGTTTTCAATTCCTTTATACATGTGAGCTTAAACTACACAAGTCAAATTAGCGAAAGTCAAATTAGCATAAGCTATATATGCAGGAGTCGGGCATTACCGTAACTATTTATATATGTCAAGTGAGCGTCACCAGTGAAAACTCACCAGGAGCTGCTAGTTTAACATGGATAACTGGATATAACTCAAAAGCACGATGGACCTAAAAATCAGCAAGAACGTCTGACCTGGGTTGATCTGGAAGGATGTGACCTCCACCATGGTTCCTGGACGTAGTTTGGATTCGTACTCGCTAAGGATGACTTCCAGCCACTCCTTGGAGATCTCTGAACTATTTCTGGGAGTCGCTATGGCTTCCATAATCTCGTTAAATCTGTTGGTATTAAGTTTGTAGCCATTACTCTCTGCTCAGATTATTATTATAGTTATAACGAAGCGCTAAACCCACAAAGGTCATATAACGCTGCAGGGTAGGGAGGGCTAAAATTATTAATTATTAATTATTATTATTATTAATTATTATTATTATTAAAGATTCGCCGGTATTCTCCCGGCACGGGCCTTTTCCAAGTGGTGGCCCGGCCTTGGCTCCCTGTCTTGGGAGTGTCTGAGACCTAAGTCTCCCATGGGAGGAGGCACAAGTACCTCCTCATCTTTGGGACCAACTGTCCCCAGGTCTAACCACAATTTAGGTCTCTCTGGTCTGCCATCCCTGCCCCAAGGGGCCTAATGGGAATGACAGTCTTGTGAGCTGCAAGCTCGGGCTCAGGTACCTACTCTACCCTAGAAGGGCTAGGCATGGTGTTGATGTTTATACTTAATCAGAGAGTAGCGAAGGTGGAGAGAATAACAGAGGTAGAGTTAGTAAGGGCGGTGTGAAGTGCTAAAGAAATATAATCAAAGTTTGTGTAATAAATCTTAATAATTCTGTTGCTGTCAAAAAGTCAAAGAGGGAGTATGTGTCAAAGGTGGGGCTGTCAGCGAGGAGGGAAGATAAAGGGTGTTAGAGCAGTGACGACGATGGAGGCGAGGTAAATTCTGCGTGATCGCTGGTAGACAGGACAGTCCAATAGAAAATAAACTGAAATTGGAAACTGACAAGTTTCACAGAGTAGAACTTGGCGCCTCTCCATGAGATACCCGTGAGTGAGACGTGTGTACTAGATGCGATGACGGGAAAGTGTAGTCTCCCAACCACGACATCGATAAGAAGACCAGAATCCTAAACACGGCTTCATAGATCTGCACAGATTAGGTTATTAAGGATTTCGTAAGTAGTACAAACATCTTTAATTCATTTGCTTTACAGGCAATTTAAAAATTCCTAAAATAACTTGACCTTCGAAGTTTCAATTGTGGTGACATACTATTTTCCAAAAATATAATTTGAAACCACTCGAACTACAGTGAACCACAAATTACTGTGTAATTATTTGTATTCTTTCACGGGAGTTTTATTGTATATTCGGACACTGACGGTACTCAGAAAAAAGACATGCTGAGTAAAAACCCAAATTAAGTAAATTATAAATGTGCGGAGAGGAACGTGAACTATGGTACTGACAGGTAGCAGGTCCAGCGCTATACCGCTGAGCTACGAGGCTTACAAACAGAAAGGTTACACAGACAATAATTCTGTGAGTTGTTTGGTTCAGCGGCACCATCTGTGACGCAGCTGGTCCTTCCAACACTTCCAGAAGCTTTTATTTTTATTCTCGTACCCCTCAAGCCCAATAAAGTCTGTAAACTGAAGACAAACTAAAGAAATGAGAATATATATGGCTTTGAAGGGTATTAGAACAGATGTTCTATGAAAGCTTCTGGAGGTGTTGGATGGGGCAGTGGGGTCACAAATGGTGCCACTGACAGACACCTCACAGAAGTGTTATCTGTGAAACCTGTCTATTGATAATTGGGCTTGCAAACTATTTGGATCACTGATAGTGTCGATTCTTCTGTTTATTTATATATGTGTGTACGTGTGTGAGAGAGAGAAAAAAAAATGAGAATGAGAGAGTGAGAGAGAGAGAAAAAAAAAACAGAGACAGACAAAATATTCGGAGGGAGATATGACTTTTTTTTTCTTTTTGAACTTATGTAGCTGAGCTCATCTGCTAATCTGTGAATATTACAGGACGTTACATGGTCACATTCAGGTGAAAGTGCCAGACGTCAGTCTGAGGCCGCTCAAGATAACTGACACTACCACACCTAGTTATTGTTTAAATGATCACTCAGCGATGCTATCGGATAATGAAGGGTTTAGGGTTTATTAAGTAAGAAGTGATAAAATTGACTTTATGTCTTCATGAGAGTAACTTAAGTTTAAGTTGAGTTTAATTCTTGATTCTTTAACCTCTCATTTTTAGAATAATGTTTTAAATTCGTTAGTGTTGTAATGTAAAAATTATAAATCCTTAAAATTTTGTAACTTGATTCTACATCATAAAATATACTCTAGTTCTTACATAAATCATAGAACAACGATAAGTTAATATTTAGAAATAATATTCACCAATGTTTCACTAATATAAAAGGTACCATCCTGACCACAGTACCAACTTCATCAGTTAATCTGAATACTTCTTGCTAAAGACAAATTTGAGATTATTTTCACTACATTTCCGAACATGTCACTGAATCCCTTTAAATTTATCGGTGTAACTATAACTTAAACACCTTCACAAGACAGCACAAGAGCATTCCAACTGCACATCGACACTGCCGTAACAGCGTTTGCATTTAAAGTGTTTTATGTGAAGACTCTGGCGATTATTCTGTTCTTATTGCAAAACGTTTTCACATGTGTTTGTTAACTTCTCGCGACATCTGCTAGTGGATAAACTCCTGTAAAGTGCTGCATGATGTTTTCTCGTGTGACGACGGGATGTGTCTGTGTCTGTCACGACGGGCTGCGCCTGTGTATGTCACGACGGGCTGCGCCTGTGTCTGTCACGACGGGCTGCGCCTGTGTCTGTCACGACGGGCTGCGCCTGTGTCTGTCACGACGGGCTGCGCCTGTGTCTGTCACGACGGGCTGCGCCTGTGTCTGTCACGATGGGCTGCGCCTGTGTCTGTCACGACGGGCTGCGCCTGTGACTGTCACGACGGGCTGCGCCTGTGTCTGTCACGACGGGCTGCGCCTGTGTCTGTCACGACGGGCTGCGCCTGTGTCTGTCGCGACGGGCTGCGCCTGTGTCTGTCACGACTGGCGCAGCCCGTCGTAATATATACATATATATATTAATACTATAATGACCGGCTGGTGCTATTGGCATGCTCACTACTGTGCACCGTCGTGAGAGGTTCCTTATATTGGCAGGAGGTTTCTTGGGCGAGGATTACTCTCTGTTATGTATAAGTCGTTATTAAAGTTCAGTATAAAAGTACTGAATGAGTGAGTTACTATTAAACATACTGTAGTCTTAAGGCTATTTAAAACATTATTAATGTTATAATCTTATCTAGACAGACTTATAGTTCTCGCATCATCTTCAGTTAGAGTTGAATCACTTCCACCACTAATGAAGAGACACCTGAAAAAATGACCATCTAAAAAAAAAAAAAAATAGGATTCTAAATTCTGAATATCTCACTGTGAGTGACTTACGGCTATATTTATGGAGATAATAGTTTCCACATGTGGAGATAAATGCTCCAACTAAATTTACCGTATTAATTGTAGTTAACCTGTCAGAAACAAGCTGACGTTGTTAGTATAACTCGCTTTGACATATTAATGGGAAGGGAAGTTCGACAAAGACTGACTAAATAAAGGAAAACACATCATTTACATTACAGGGACGTTTAGCGGATTTCAACTTTTTTTTTTTTTAAGAAAATCTCTTTTTACCACCTCGAACAGTTTTAATTTCTTTTTTTTCGAAGTTTGCTTTAAATTACTGCCGATGTTAACGTCGTCTGATACACTTATGCCAAATTTTAAGGCTTAAAGAGCTACTGTCCTCATAAGAAATGGGAATTATTCATGCAAGAGTCACCTTAAAAATATGAGATTACACTTACAACTCCTCTGATTTACTCTATATATTTCAAGTCATCTACACCTTTTTTCCTTCCTCACTGTAGACAACTTGACAACATTTAACAAATCCTCTAGAGACGGGGAAATAAGTGTTCTCATATTGATATATATTAACAATGTGATAACAATATGATATATTGCATCATTTAATTGTAGATGTATTGCAAAATAAAAGCGAAGTTATTTATATTATATATATATATATATTATATATATATATATATATATAATATATATATATATATATATATATATATATAAACATCCTATTTTCACTATCCGGTTCTTTCATCAGGCATGCATCTTTCTGACATCCTAATTCACCTCTTATTTGTTCAAACTGTTTACTATCCGTCTTGATAAGTAGTGTTCTTAGAATTGAGTATTCATTAAGATTTCCAACCATTTCTTGTGTTTATAAAAGAATCCTCCCGCACTATCATCATTTGTTATCTTACAAAGGACACAAAAGCAACTAACGAGCATCATCAGGGTAATACAAACAATGAAAGTATACAGAGAATAAAGAACGGAAAAGTGGAGAGGTGTGGGAAGTAAGGAAAGATGCATTGTGGTTGCTACAGTCTCATACTAGTAGTAATGGCTGTAGAAGCTGCCTTTGTTCTGAAATGGAAGTTAATGATACTTCAAGGCATTTTCGCCTGATTCTGCATGCCCTATAGACACTGCGACTTCCGTACATCTTCCTTTTTCGCTCTGTAGGATGTTTGCTACAGAGCACACGTCCTACAGCATCTACCTGGGGGTGCTCTTTACGGTGTGTGTTACAGATCAGATCTCTCAGTGGCATTTTCCACATTTATAACGTTTTTGTAATGAAAGCTTACGCTGCCTCGTGTTTGTCATATTCATGCAATAAGTGAACTGGTGGTCAGAATATTGAATATACACTTTATTGAAATCTCTAACTGTTGGACATAACAGAACTCTGTCATCACTGACTTCTAGTATTCGCGTATTTTACTGTGTTTTAAGTGTGTGTGCGTGTGCCAATGAACATCAGTTGTTATTGCATAAGAATACTGTAAGATCAAACCCTTGACACACTCAGCCTGGGAGGCACATCATGCCTACCGGTATCCCTTTTTAATCTGAGCCGGCTACAGCTCGCTCCTCTTGTCGGAATTAATCAACAGCTTTGGGCGTCTTCAACTGATCGGTGTTGTCACGTTGTAAGAGGAGGCGGCAGCAGACAAGAGGTAGCGAAGCCTCCCTCACATACCTCTCCCAAGTCGTAGGTGGAGGCAAGCAGGCAGCAGGAGCAGCAGGTGACTAATGACTAATACCTCTCCTGCTGAACATGATGAGGTGGACGACGATGATAAGGTTACCTATCCTCTTGGAAATAAGTCACTTTTTCTGACTTTTTTGGGGGGGATTATCCTAGGTAATTTACAAGTATGTTACTGTACAAAACAACGACGGAAGGAGCTGAATAATAGCTCCAGGCCTTTCGTGTTGCAGTCAACACATCAGGAGGTTGCAGTGTTGCAGAAAAAGGAATTGCAAGCAAATGCGTTCAGAGGAAGCGTGTTTGCTCGACCAGACACGCTTCATCTGAACGATATTGCTTGCAATTCATTTTTTCTGCGAAATTGCAAGCTCCCGATGTGATGATTGCAACACGAAAGGCCTAGGCTATCATTCAACTTCCCCGGTGGCTGTTTTGCATTCTGTTTCGCTAGTTCGCGATTATTGCATATGTTACTATGTATGATAATTTGCGTAACTATTTATGTATACCTGTACCTAAATATGAACTTAATTACTCCACTTCATTATGTCGTTAATGGATGCAAAAATATGTGAACAAATCTTAAGTGTCTTATCAACAAAAATGTACATAGTAAGATACTAGGAGATATGCTCCCAAATCTTCCTGTTTTTATCACTGATTCTCGTATCACTGGTATTTAAAAAAATATCTTCAAAAGAAACTTATGAATCCTTGATCTAACAGTCTGATCATTCTCGATTCCCGGGTTAGTCGAGACGCACTTAAAAGTTTTCTTTCCCTTTCTGTCCCTCTTCATCAGTAAATAGGCACCGAAGAGTCAGTCTATTGTCATGAGTTGCATCCTGGGGAATGTGATTCTATTCCTTACAGAGGTTCGTTTTTTTTTTAAATTGGTAAAGCTAAGATAACAGTATTAAGTTTGTGAGACACAAACTTGTGCAACATCTGGCTATATTTATCCTGGAAAAGTTTCGCCAGAATAAAGATACTCAAATATTCCACGAGAGTCTCATTTATCAACTTGTCGGTTTTTCTAAACCATTTATTCACACACAGTAATAAGTTTGTAAATACAAGTGTGTAAACAATGTGTCTCCGTCCATTCATCTGCCCGACCGTCATTGATGTCGCCTGATTTATCATCAGTCGTCGCAAAAACAACGACAAAAGATTTTTTACTCTAAATTTGCCACAAATTCAGGAAGCCATGAGAGGATGATTAATGTTTTTTTTTTTAAATTCCCAAATGGCCCACTGAAGCCATTTTAAAATACTACCAAATGCCGGTAAAAAAAATAATAAAAATTTACGAATACGTGAATATATTGAAAAAAAAAAATGTAGCAGATCGTGAAAAATAAATATTAATTACTTAAAAACAGAAGAGATAATGGAGTTTACGATTGTTCAATGAAGAAATGAAAAGACCGACTGGAAACACTGCAGCAGACCAGTAGGTCTGCTGCAGTGTTCTTCCATTCTTGTTTCCCTAAATAACTGCGTCAAGACACTGCTGTCAGTCTTATTCAGGATGCCCATTATTATTATTTTTAAATATACTATAAAAACAGAAAAAAAAACAAAAGTATAAATGAGTATTATCTTATAATACGAAAGTTTAATTTTTTGAAGTATTCTTTCTGTTTAGCTGCGTCCAGACATGTAGATCAATGCTGTACTCCTGAGATCAACACACATGGTCCGTAAGACCTCACTGGGATCATGGAATAAGATTCTGGAAATTTGATCACCTGGCCTCTTGTCTGACTCACTTCATATCTTCTGACCTTTTGCCTAGATTCCTCTTAATTTTTTCTCAGTAGTAAGTTGATAATGGTTCACAACGGCCAGAAGTATTGCCTAACGTTTCCTCTAAGAAGTGTAGGTTAATTGTAAATTGTTCCTGCCACGACAATCGTGATTTTTTCCTCGTCAAGAGAACGAGAATACTGAAGTTGATATATTGACCCGCGTAAGGGATGTTCTACTGAAGCCAAATTTAAATCCTTCATGTATATGTTGAACAAACTTTAAGGACTTACAAACGCATATGCATAACGTTGTTTGGAAATTAATTTTAGTCATCTCTAAGCATCTAGTCAATGTTTATCTGTAACATCCCTAAATCGAAATTTGTTTTATTTTAATTCCCATGTTAAGAACTGCACTCATAATTAATAACAAAAAAGGCACAATACCGTGACTGGAACGATACACAAATAACCCGCACATAAAATGAGAGAAGCTTACGACGACGTTTCATAATTTATATTTTCAACACTTTATTAATATTCCATTTAAGTCTTCCATCCATTCGCGCCCTACAGTCATGTCACATTTCATTCGATGCATTTTAGGAGAGAATGCATGCAGATCCACCCGCAACCTTTAAACTGTAAGTAAAATTTTTACAAGATCAGTGGAATCTCGACAGAATGTATGTTTACGCTGAAGTCAAGCGACAACACATGTCTCACATGAGCTACGGTGTTTGCTGCAGTCTTGCAGCGTGTCTGCCTGTCTCCAGTCTTGCAGCGTGTCTGTCTGTCTCCAGTCTTGCAGCATGTCTGTCTGTCTCCATACTTGCAGCGTGTGTCTGTCTCCATACTTGCAGCGTGTGTCTGTCTCCATACTTGCAGCGTGTGTCTGTCTCCATACTTGCAGCGTGTGTCTGTCTCCATACTTGCAGCGTGTGTCTGTCTCCAGACTTGTACCGTGTCTGTTTCTCCAGACTTGTACCGTGTCTGTGTCTCCAGACTTGTACCGTGTCTGTGTCTCCAGACTTGTACCGTGTCTGTGTCTCCAGACTTGTACCGTGTCTGTGCCTCCAGACTTGCAGCGTGTTTCTTTGTCTCCAGACTTGCACCGTGTCTGTCTCTCCAGACTTGCACCGTGTCTGTCTCTCCAGACTTGCACCGTGTCTGTCTCTCCAGACTTGCACCGTGTCTGTCTCTCCAGACTTGCACCGTGTCTGTCTCTCCAGACTTGCACCATGTCTGTCTCTCCAGACTTGCACCGTGTCTGTCTCTCCTGACTTGCACCGTGTCGTCCTCAGCTTGCACCGTGTCTGTCTCTCCAGGCTTGCACCGTGTCTGTCTCTCCAGACTTGCACCGTGTCTGTCTCTCCAGACTTGCACCGTGTCTGTCTCTCCAGACTTGCACCGTGTCTGTCTCTCCAGACTTGCACCGTGTCTGTCTCTCCAGACTTGCACCGTGTCTGTCTCTCCAGACTTGCACCGTGTCTGTCTCTCCAGACTTGCACCGTGTCTGTCTCTCCAGACTTGCACCGTGTCTGTCTCTCCAGACTTGCACCGTGTCTGTCTCTCCAGACTTGCAGCATTTGAATGCTGTTCTTAGTAACGAGCTTTCTCTCTGAAACTACGCAGTGCTTAAGGTAACTGAATAATGGAATAAGTAGCATTTTCCACTCGAAATACAATGACACATGCACTGATGCATAAATATAAATGAGTCCATATCAATAATTAAGATAACTTACAAATACCTCTGTAAATTCAATATTTTATTCAGCTAATCCAGGCAAATCTTATTGGGATATCGACCATTAGTTATGTTATTAGTTTTTCCGACGGAAGTATTGGGCATCAATCTCCAGAGGCTGGAATAGTAGGTAGGTAGGTAGGTATCCATGATAGACATACGCTCAGGTGACGAAGAAATTAATATCAGCTACTTAGAGATGAATAACATGCACTCGGAGATGAATAGCATTCAGATTTACAACAGGCATCTAGGATGATAAACACTAGATACTTAGTGGGATGAACAACATGCACTTAATGGAATGAACAACATGCACTTAGTGGGATGAACAACAGACACTTAGTGGGATGAACAACAGACACTTAGTGGGATGAACAACAGACACTCATGAGACGAACAACAGAAAGAAAAACAAGTAATTTGTTTCGCGAGAAAGAAAGAAAAAGAGTAACTCCTAAGTAACAGTAAAGAGGTCATCTTCCAGAGTGAAAAAAAGTAAGCAAGAAAATTGAACGTAATCCGAAAAAGCTTAAAGAAACTCTAAGGTCATAGCCCCCTCCCTCCCCTCCCCAGGTAAGGTCACAATACGGTGCACGATCAGAGAAACAAATCGAGAAACTAATTTCGTGGTTTGCTGGAAAAAAAACTCGAGAGAGAGAGAGAGAGAGAAGGAAACGAGGCCAGGAAGAACCCCTCTCCCCCAGACTACTTTTGTTAACATTATTTGCTGTCATAAGAAAGGCAAATACAAGCAATACAATAATCTCTCCCGTCAGGGAATTATAATCCAATTTGAATTCTCATTCCTCGCATGTGGAGTTTAAAATCCTCCCATTTCAACTTGAATTGCATTTGCATTTTTTCGCAGTGAAACTCATTTTATCATGCTATATGCACGGCTGAACTTTCCTCTTTACTGTGTATAAACATGACTGGAAGACTCCACGTCTCTCTCAAGAAACTAGACCATTAAGTCGTGATGCACAGGAATGCTTTTTTTTCTCCCCTTTCCTGTGGAGATCAGACAAAAAAGAAGGTAGGGAAGGTGAGAGATAGGCTGGTGAAAAGAAACAAGCACTGGTAGAAAACATTTGAGAGAGAGAGAGAGGAATTGTATATTATGGGAAGAGAGTGGGAGAGTATATTTGCGCTGACCTCAAAATAGATAGCTAGGTTCCAGGATGCGATCGACAGTACCCAAATATCTACTCAGTGTTAGGTGAGCAAGAACAGTGTGTGGAGTGCAATACATCTGCAGCGTGTGTGGATTGCCCATGAACTCTCTCACATACACAAGGAAGAGGTGGGGCCAGGAGCTATAAATCAACCCCAGCAACCACATTTAGGTGAGTACAAAGGTACACACACGTACCCGTACACACACACACACACACACACACACACACACAAGGACAGGATGTTCCAGGGAGGGGACACAGAAACAAGAGGCCACAATTGGAAGTTGAAGACACAAATGAGTCAGAGAGATAGTAGGAAGTATTTCTTCAGTCATAGAGTTGTAAGGCAGTGGAATAGCCTAGAAAATGACGTAGTGGAGGCAGGAACCATACACAGTTTTAAGACGAGGTTTGATAAAGCTCATGGAGCGTGGAGAGAGAGGGTCTAGTAGCAACCGGTGAAGAGGCGGGGCCAGGAGCTAGGACTCGACCCCTGCAACCACAAATAGGTGAGTACAAATAGGTGAGTACACACACACACACACACACACACACACACGCGCATTCGAAGTATTTTCTCACGTATTTTCTCTGGTTCTTTTTGCATCTTCCCCTTTCAACATTCATCATTTGGCCCCTTCTTTCTATTCCTTTCTCTTCATGCATTCCCTTCTCCTTTCCTCTGAATCCATTCATCATATTTGCATCTATTCCTTGGACATCAAGGTTGACTGTTACTACCACTATTTATGCTGTCAAATGGTTTGCATTGATCCCAATGCTGTTATATAAATCTAAATTTAAAAATACAATAAGTTTTTCGAAACTACAAATCGTTTTCGTAAATAATGAAAAATTAATCACCTCTGGATCAGGTGAAAGGTGTTACTATGTAAAATCAAATGCACTAGAAAAATGCGTATTGATTATGCTTCGCAGAGCTCTGATGAAATTGCAACTGCAAATATGGTGGAGGTAGTTACCAGTTGGAGCGTTTTTGGTAGTTTATTTCATTTTATTTTATTTTTTTTTTTTGGCATAGGCTGAATACATAGCTATTACTGAGCTGCCCTCAATTTGAATACGTCATCAGTGGGCAGCCTACAGGTTGAATGTTTTAGCAGTGGGCTGCCCACTTATTCAATATATCATCAATGGGCTGTCCATAGGCTGAATACCTCAACGGTGGGCTACCCAGTGGTACATTATTTCAGCAGTGGGCTGCCCGCAGGCTGAACGCCCTTCAAGGAAGGGTCTCTTGCCCCTAGTGAAGTCCTTTTAATACTAGTCCCTCCCTCTCTGATCAATCATAAATGCCTGCCACCTTCCATGGATTTTTTGTTTACCACTCGTTGGTAATTTTTATAATGCGCCTTACACCCTGCAATGTGATACAAATTATAGATGTGCTTTATGGAAGGTAACAAATAACCTCTGATTTATTTCGATTTCCTTGTGATTATGCTTTCTATAATTTGACGGCAAACCAGTTACGAGGGCAATGACATGGTAACATTAGAGGCAAATTATTAATTATCGCCGCAAATTAGAAGTGATTGTGGCTTATCGGTAATGATGCAAGCAACTTAGGTTCAGAGCGCAGAATAATCAATTACTTTTAGTGCCTTCCATAACATGCACACCCATCACACGGGCTGAATGCATCGTCATCACTGAGTATGCTGCCCATAGTTGATGTATGTGGTAATGAATGTTGCTTGCATATGATGTGCGTGGTTAGTCTGGTGGAAAGATGGATCAACCAAGAATTTTATGGTACGTAATTATTCTTAACTGATAGTGAACCTCTGAGTTATGATAATTGACAATCCAGAGGGTGCCACTCTTGGCAGCCATCCAAGATGTCTGCCAAGGGTAAGGGGGGGGGAAGCAATCATCCCCAGATACAAAAGACGTGTACATAACGTGATTATTGAGTATGTTATTCAAATTTATTGCTACAATACTTTTAGCTGCCAAAAGGGATAATGACAGGATGATTTCAGCTAAATAGCCTATCCAAGATGCCTGACATGGAGACACTGCTTCCCAGCGTCCTCCAAGGGGGCCGCGGGGGCGTTGACCCCCAGAACACCCTCCAGGTATGTACCTATGTATTCCATTTGAATGAATAATGCAGAATGGTCAATAATGGTTATTCATTTGTAAACAGGTTCAGCAAATCCCTTGAGTTTGGCAACCAGACTAGATGGCAGATGTACGGTTGTATATAGTGGGAAACACAGTGATGTGTGTGGTTGTGTGTGATGTGTATATGGTGAGAGGGATTGTGTTGTTCGTGGTGAAGTGTGATGTATATGGTGTTAGATGCCATAATATGCATATCACCAGCATCTGATAGCTTTGCACCAGTGGAGACTGTCATTATGAATGCTAATAATAATCTGAAGAAAATAGGATTACCCAGCTTGTTTTTTTTTTTAAATCTACGTCCCCTTCACTTATTAATTTACCTTGTCCCAGCCTAGCTTTTATACAGCTCGGTGGTCTGCCCAGAAGTTTAATGGTTCTTCCCGTTGATTTTTTGCCGTAGCTCTGCCGTTTATTTAAGAAGTTCTCTATGAAACTACCCACAGTAGTTACATCAGCCTTCACTTATGCAGCTTCCCCCTGGCTTTTTTCGTCTCATTGTTTCAATTGACAGACTACGCTGAATAGATGAATATAGATGTATGGATTTGTATGTAGTTCTGCACAGTTCTATATTTCAGTCTGTTACAACCTAGATCATGATATGTGGCTAGAAATTGCGTCTTAAGTTAAGTTTACCTTCCTATACTTGTTATTGGTTTTAAAGACTTGGGAAGCTTCCCAAAAGAGTCTTAAAATCGGCTCAGTCTAAATAAAGACTCGTTTTATGAAAGAACACAATGGAAAAGGTTTCAAGTCAGTGTACAAGTGGCTGCTGAAGATATTAAGAACAAGATGGACAAAGAACTAGGTAATGGTACTGGACTGTTCATATATATTACAATCTACGGAAAAATCTTATTAGATTCGAATAGCACTGTGCAGTATATATAAGGAAAATAAAAACTGGAATCTCCATTTTATAGTCAGTGGAAGGCAACAAAATAGCAATTTAACACACTCGCTGCACTTGTTCACTAAAGACTGTTGGTGTGCTAGTTAATGTGAGTTTTAAATGCTAATGTATATTTTTTTCAAGCTAATAAATAACTTTGGAGTTACTGTCTCAGCCGCTGTATAGCCCTTGTGGTTTAGCGCTTCTTTTTGATTACAATAATAAATACTGTCTCAGCAATACAAGTCGAAAATGAGCGACCGAAAAGCATACCGAACTTACCACAAACATTGTCTAAGGCTCTGTTGGAAATGCTGCAATAGAAATCTTTCAGCCAGAGTCAGACTTTCTATATATGTATTTTAGTGTGCGTTTTTAATCATCTAAAAAATAATATAAAAATTTGCATGGAGTTTTATAATACCTTTGTCTTGGGGGTAATGCTGCGCGTTGTTCTAAAGTTTTAGTCTTTCATACAAACTGAATATATTTGCAGAATTTGAATAGAAACAATGATTATATATATATATATAATATACTATAATATATATATATATATATATATATATATATATATATATATATTATATATAATATATATATATATATATATATATATATATATTTATATATATATATATTCATTCTAGAATAGTGTTGATTTTTATCGGTTGGCCAAAATGTTAAGAGAAGTATTGTTTAAGAGGAAAGGGGATTATATATGTTGGTATATATACGTTAAAAGCGAATACAACACGTCAACGGTTGTATCAACACTCATCGTAATCCACAGAAGTGTCTTGCTACTCGGTTCTCAAACACTAGAGGCAGGGCTTGAGGCCGCGGCCCGCATGTGCTGATTGTTGTCCCCAGACGCCGTCGATATCACGAGAGGTGGAAGGGCAAAACAAGCCATGTTATAATATTGTGAATTCCCGTTCCTTTCCTAAAGCTGCCCTCTTCAACACTCACTTAAACTCACTTAAGTCGCAGAAAATTTCTCCAGGATTCATTAATTTTCCCGGCACGTACGCTACCCAACTCTCCATTTTCTCTTCGCCGCCCAGACTATTAATTTTATATCTGTTTCCTATCGACAGTCATTAAATTCATTTTATTCGCTTAAAAAAATCATTTCTTTGTTTGAGTCGCATCTCTGGGGTGGAACGTGGAAAGATGTTTATTTAGTTTAGAAATATTAGTAGAGGGATAGCACAGGTTAACAAGGGGCTGACATACTGCAAGATATAAAAGTGAACGGAACGGTAGTGTGTGATAAAATGATTTTGCTCAGCAAAAAAAAAAAAAGCCTATTTGTTCCGAGAGAAAGAGAAAGAGAGAGAGTGTGTGTGTGTGTGTAAGAGAGAAATAATATATATATATATCTATATATATATATATATATATATATATATATATATATATATATATATATATATATATATATATAATATATATATATATATATAATGCAAAACAACCACGAAGGGAGTAGAATGATAGCTCTATTCCTTTCGTGTTGCAATCAACGCATCATTAATAGCTTACATAGTTGTGAAAAGAGGAGGATGTCCAGTGAAGACGGAATTATTGGAATGGAAAAGAAATTGTCAGTTTCAGCACCATTACTTGTGCATTTCTTCAGCGTTACTTCACCTTTGTACTCTTACAAATATAATCTGCGTCTGTCTGTTTTCTATCTGTTGATGGTAGCGGGGGTCGTATCTCCGGCCCGGTCTGAGACCAGGCCTTCTGGCCATTAGTCAGATCAGTCAGAGAGGCTATTGATGGTAGCAGCACGTAGTCCATCGTTAGCCTGGATGAGCTTGTTAAGCTTCCTCTTGTAAACAGTTAGAAGTATGTAGATAATCCGCATGGTTTGGGCGGATCACAACCGAAGGTATCCGGATTCTATTTCCAGATCGGGCGAGATCTCTGCACAAGTCTTCTGACATCTATTCACCGAGATGTAAATTGGAACGTGGGTGTCAGGCTACTGTTGTGGGTAGTATCTTGGACGGAGCCATTAAATCTAAGGTACAACTGTACTTTAAGGTGTTTAGGTAAAATTAACAGCTCTCTCTGCCACTTTATTCAACTTAAAAACTAAAATAATACAATTAGCTTCCTCATATAGCACCAGTCATCCCACTCACGCTCAATTTCCCTTCCTACTCACGCTCAGTTTCCCCTCCCACTCACGTTCACTTTCCTCTTCCATTTAAGGTCACTTTCCCCCGATTCCCACGTGCTACACTAACTTACCTGACAGACATGTGATATATCTCTGATACCTTCAGTGAGCTCCGCCTGCATGTAGCGCAGGTTGTGCTCTGATTTTATTGTATTGTCTCGGTTACTGATCAAAGAAGGCTATGATTAATTTCTTAGTAGGCCTTGAGCACTCTCAGAATCGTGCATCCCTAAGACGGATCAGTAGATACATATTCGCAATGTATATAATGAATAGCTTACAATGGAAGTGAATATATTACGATTAACTGAAGGAAATGAAGAAGTTTGGTTTAGCGGCTTTCCTGTATAAATTTTCACTCGTCTGAGATGCTTTAGGGCCTAAACAAGTCTCATGGGCCCTGGGCATTGTTTACACTGTGCTCAATGGATACTCGGGCCCTGGATCAAAGGAATCAAGAGGTAGATATACTGAAGGTGTGAGACATGAGTGGGTCAATGCATATATATTAACTCAGAAGGCTAATACAGATCACTAACTCACAAGAGCATGAGGATCACTTACTCATGTGACCATCAAGGGTCACTAATTCACGGGACCATCAAGACCACCAATTCAAGAACCATGAAGTCCTCTAACTTATCGACCAAGTACGTCCACCAACACACAGGAATAAATTTACCAAGATTCTCTTAACATTAAATAATTGGAACAAACTCATCTATGATGAGCAAAACAGATGTGTAACAGGCTTCCTGGGTTAAATACAGAGACTAATCATAAACTGGAGGCAGTAGGCGAAGTGGAGAAGTAGTTTGAGGTGATCAGTACCTCAGCCTTAAATCATTCTCTCAACCCAAAGAAAATGCATGAGAAACCATACCACGGGCGGGGTTAGAACCCTCGATCAGAGAATCTCAAAACTGCAGACCGTCGTGTTAGCCACTGGGCCAGCTAGCCACAATAAGATTCATCCAACTAGGTATATTTATATACCATAGGAAAGTTAGCATAGGCACCACTGTGACCACAAATGCAAGTTTTTACAGACTAATCTCCAGCTAGCATGGCCGTAACGAACTCTAGCTCAAGTCCCCTCAAAGCCGTCAACATGACTGTTTGCAATCGTGTCATTACGATTTCGTGAGTCAAAATGCATGAGGCCAGAGATTTATATACGGAAAGTAAGGTGTAACAGTTTACAGATGACGTCGCAGGCGAACTGTGCCCACCAGTGGAAGTAGGCCATGCTAAGTATTTGTTAGCAACAGCATGACCTACTACTTCTGGTGAGCCTAACTCAATTGTGACTTCATCTTAAGCCTTATGCATTTGCTAAATTAAAGCAATTAAAGCTAAGAGACTGATTATCTTCCGCAAAGGCTGAGCGACTGAGTACCTCAAACTACCTCTCCAATTAGTCTACTGTCTCCAGGAGTAATTCATCCTTGTATCTGAATAAGGAAGCCTGCAGTGGAGGCGAAAACTTTCGTTAAGATGTCTATTGTAGCACATGTGACGATCTCGTTAATTCTTCGATACTGTATACCAGAATTTCTATATTTGGGTGGGCTTAGAGGTGGCTACTTAATTGGAAGGAAGGGGGGCTATGCGACTTGTTTTGAAGCGGCGTTATTATTACTTTTTTTTATTTTGCGTGGCTTTGAGGGTTGATGGAGTTTTGGAGGGAGGGCAAAACCTTCCCTAAATCGTCCCCTGGATAAATTCAAGCTTTGTAAAGAAGGTTCTTTTGAACAAGCTGTCATCGGAAAGCTTCGCTCTGCGTAGAGCTGAAGTCATGGACTCGGTCAAGCTCTGCACAGGTTGAAACCTCGTCCTAATGAGTATATTTTCTGTTGTCGGAAGTACGCCATTAGGAACCAAGCTCATCCATATCCTAGTTGCTACGGGAATAAGAACATTAATAGACAAACAAGCTGATATGTACATCCCCGATGAGCCTTGCAAAGTATGTTTTGAAGGAGTGAACAGTATTATACTGAGCCTATATTGCTCCATTCTCTTGTTGCTATATTTATTGCATATTGAATAGCACATGAGGAGAGGGAGTCGATAACAGATTACTTCGTTGCTTCGCAAAATCCAATATTCTGATAATAAAATATAAAATAAGAATTGACATAGTGAAAAGCACGGAATATGCAGCCTCATATGTTGGAAGTGAAGTTATGCATTAGTTTACTAACAGAGGTACCATTGTCCTTCTTACCCTGGTGTACATGTCGTGGTACAATTGTCCTCCTTACCCTGGTGAACCTGTGTAGTTCCATTGTCTTCTTCACTCTGCTCATGTTCTAATACCATTGTCTTCACTTTGTTCATGTCATTGTACCACTGTCTTCACTTTGCTCATGTCATTGTACCACTGTCTTCACTTTGCTCATGTCATTGTACCACTGTCTTCACTTTGCTCATGTCATTGTACCACTGTCTTCTTCGTTTTGCTAAACAAGTATTGTGGTAACATGACTTTTTTTCGCCATTTTAGACTAGTGCATTGGGAACATTGTCCTCTTCGCAAAGCTTGACTAGTGCAGTGGGAACATTGTCCTCTTCGCAAAGCTTGACTAGAGCAGTGGGAACATTGTCCTCTTCGCAAAGCTTGACTAGAGCAGTGGGAACATTGTCCTCTTCGCAAAGCTTGACTAGTGCAGTGGGAACATTGTCCTCTTCGCAAAGCTTGACTAGTGCAGTGGGAACATTGTCCTCTTCGCAAAGCTTGACTAGTGCAGTGGGAACATTGTCCTCTTCGCAAAGCTTGACTAGAGCAGTGGGAACATTGTCCTCTTCACAAAGCTTGACTAGTGCTGAAAATTCACTGTCCTCACCACGCAGCTGGATCAGTATGGGAGTGACAGCCTCAACCTTTCCCTCTCTCACAGGAGACAGACTAGACAACCAAAACAGCACATTTCCTCTCACTATTTCTACGAGTGATGGGCGAGTGACGTGCCGTGGATGTTTCGGCTTCCACCTGCACAAGTAATTGAATTCCACCTTTACCACAGTAACAGGCGACACGTCATCCTCATCTCTTGCCTCAGTACTTCGCACACGCACGCCCGCACGCACACACACACACACACACACACACACACACACACACACACACACACACACAGCTTTAAGAAGAGGTATGATAAAGCTCATGGAGCAGGAAGAGTGACCTAGTATCGACCAGTGAAGAGGCGGGGCCAGGAGCTATGACTCGACCACTGCAACCACAATTAGGTGAGTACACGTCAAGCCAGCCGTAAGAGGGAAGGTGCTTTAATGAATAAGGGAATACCTGGAAAACAGAAAGAATAGGATGATGGTGAGAGGGTATTTATCAGAACTGGTAAGTGCGACGAGTGGTGTTCCCAGGTATCAGTTCTTGGACCCATGCTGTTTCTGTTTCACCTAAATGCCATCGACGGAGGAAATTAGGTCCTACCTATCACTGCTGACATTGGGAAACTAATTTGAAAAAGGACCTTGAGGATACTGAGAGACTCCAGGATAACAAACAAGCTTCAGACGTGGCTACTCGTGGCTACTCGAACTCATTCCTGATACACGCAAATTTAAATGTCTCCTGATGCAAACATGCTAAATAGTGCTCGCGCCGTACACCAGGCAAATAAATTTAAGAAAGAAATTCAGGAATATAAATAAAGAAATATTCAGGCCAATAATGAATGGTACCAGAACTAAAGAACAAAAGCTAAAAAGACTGGCGCTGTGAACGGCACTTCAGGAGAACTCAGAGGGATAGACAGGATTGACAAAATGTTTAGCACGAGTGGAATTATAAAGACAGGACAAAAACAAAAAGCTTACATGCATCTTAAAGACTTTAGTGAACATATCTAGTGTCAGAGTTACAGAGAAGGAAAGGAAGAGAGTGACAGTAGAGGTTAAAATAGTGCCCGTCTTAAAAAAAAAAATGCGATAATTCCGGATAAAGTCAGTCAACCTTGCGTTAAGAGTTAAGCTGTAAAAAAAAAATCTATGCATACTTGGCATTTCAAAACACACAGTAAAGCTGCAGGACGTCGAGAGGTTTGCCACTAGGCTAGTCCCTCAGGTTAGATTACTATTATTATTACAACTTCCACATTAATGAACGACCGCTAAACCTGTAGGGATCATTAAGCTGATAAAAGATGGAGCACGCCGCCAGGCAGTGAGACACTATTCTTTATTTTGCAGTGAAATTTTCAGTTACGACCTTTTTTTCCCCAAGGCCTGCTTCCCATTCTCTGGGAAATTGGAGACACTCAGGCTCAGAGTAAGAGAACGGAAGGTTATGTAGGTCCAGTTCTTGGTATCAAGAGCCAATCACAATTATATTGTGATCATGGGGAAGAGCTAAACCTTCTTTGGATCAAGACTCTTTCACTAGTAGCTAGAAAATCCACCCTTGATGGATTACGAAAGCGTAGTTACTAAAGGCCGCCCAGCTGCCCGAGAAGACAAACATTCACAAATGTTATCCTAGTTTGATTACGTCCCTACCATCTCAGACTTATAGCCAGATTTATAACACTTTCTATGGTAACACTTTTGAGATTTCTTCTATTATCGCTGCAGTATTTTCCGATTTTCCCTCAGCTTGAGAACAAATATCCTTTACTGTGGTTGTTCCTTTCAAACAAAGAACGGGAAATTCTTCATGCCATACACTGCATTAATCCTTGTCAAACATGTACTATATTACATATACAATATATACATATATGTTAACAAATCGCAAACAGCCGATCTCAGCAATGTAAAAAGAAGCTGACCTCTCTCTCACCTTCAAGGGACGGGTCGTGTGGGAGACACTCGTCCCTACCCCTGAGAGAATCTGTTTCCATAACTTATCAGTTGCAATTCTTGCATCATTACAAAGCTCCTGACGAAGTGTGAAAGGCAAAGATCTAGTGCTTTTCATCCCCAGTGGTTTGTTTTGCTTATAATAATAGTCATAATAATAATAAACACACAGTATGTGACCAAAAATTCCGTCTACAAATATTAATACTTAAGAACTTTTCAAGTGTTTCAATACAAGTGTTCAAGTTAGGTCACTCACCTCATTGATCTCATCGAATGCCAGTGAAAATTTGTCAGATGTTTTAGTCTTTTTTTTCAATTCTGTGCAAATCACGAGCAATTCCCTCGATTTTTCTGGATGGTGTACGGACAGACGTCATTCAAGCGATTTTTTTTCCGTGATAAAACTCATCGAATACTTTTAGCAAGCATTGTGTTGCTGTCTGTCGATCTAGGATCTCTAATTACCTACTATTATTTTAGCAGCCCAGTTTCCTCACATTATCTTATTGAAAATCTAAGACCCTCATTCCTGTGGATTGTTGTGTGCTCTTGCATGGAGTCTCGTTTATCTCTGTGATATACTTCCTTATGCTAAGTTAGTATTAGAGCATCGTAACAATATTCTTAGAGAAAATTCTAAATATTTTATTCTGAAGAGCACAAATAAGCCATGCAGCCATGCCGCGTCAATTTTTTTTTCTTCTCCGCCGGTTTAGACAGCGACCAGGTGGAAGGGCAGGTGGTAAATACCTTTGTTACTGAGCATCTTGGACGACCACCACTGGGAAGCAACTATTCAGAGTCCCCTTACTGAAGGTACTTCAGCCCTCATCTTTCCCCTCAACCCCAATGAAACAAGATTCAAAACGACAGCACTGACGCTGCCCTTCCCTGCTGAACATCGAACCTTTCTGCATGCCTCAAAAATAATCCTTGGTACACCATGACATTTTATATCTTTCCCCGTGAATAATCAAATATGTTTATACCCATGAGCGCTAAGGGTAGACAACGCAAAGCGACTAACAAACACTTTCCACCTTCTCTCAACCACAATACAGAACAAATGTCATGCAATGCTGGCGGCCAGCGCCAGAGAAACTGAGCAAAAGCACAAGCGTTTCTAGCCTTTGAAGTCCCAATCAAAGGTTTTGAGTTTACAAAGGCGTCACCTCGCTTACCTACGGCCGTCGTGCTGGCTGGGTTATTAAGCATTTTCTCATCAACAGAAATAAGAGCACAGAACGCTGGAATTCTATTATCATTCCTTTCCAAAGAGGTGAGGATGCTCTGAAGAAAAAGTAAATTCCACCAAGTTTCCTGATTTAGTTAATGCAATTTAATTAGGTGCTGCCCCAGAGGGCTAGTGTACAAAGCTGGGGTGGAAGGAAGGAGTGGTAAGTGGTCGTCCTAGGAAGGACTGGAGGAAGTAGGTGAATAAAGAAGGTTTTAATTACCAGGGAGTTGAGCACACAGCAAGTTTGTAGGAGTATGTTAGATTGGGCTGAGAGGAGACGATATGGTTATGAATTGACGTCCTGCTCAAGCGTGAGAAAAATAACGTTTATCGAGTTATTCTGGGAAACTGGTTAGCCAGTTTTAAATCCTGGGAGATAGAAAGTACAACGCCTGACCTCTGAATGGAGGGTGGGGATGTTGCATTTCAGAGGGTCATTTGAATTCATGATGATTAATGTGTAATATGTGGCAGGGAACTGGCAGATTGATTCGGATATTACGTTCTTTTTGGCGTAGATCCAACGGAGAGATTGCAAGGTATGAAGAAGTTAATAACAGTAAGAGGAGTCTTGCAACAGTCGGGTGCCCAGTAATAAGGGAGCTACCCCAGTTATGCAGATCTGATGGCAACCAAAAGCGTCCAGATGGAATTACCCTACAAGCCTGGACAGACGGCAAGTAAGTTTTGTGGGACTACACTTGTGCATCCACACTGGTTGATACCTATCTCCAATACAGCAGGAAGGAAGAAGGGGCGGCTGTCAGCTTCAGTATCTTCAAAACGTCTAGAAAATATGATGAAACTTGCCCATCATTAAATGTTTGTTACCACAGGCTCAGAGACCCTTGGCCCATGGGAACAGAATGCATCCAAGTTCTTTAAGGAGCAAGCTAAGAGGCTCATTAGGGCAACCAAGGATCCCAAGGCAGCTAGTTTTTTGTTCCAGTGGCTCAGTGCTGTAGTTCAGAGGGGTAATGCCTGTTGTATCCTATGTACGCCTTCCATATCTGAGGAGCTGGATGAGATGTTAGTAATGTAATTTTTAAGAGACACATGTGTATTTGTAATGTGTGTGTGTGTGTGTGTGTGTGTGTGTGTGTGTGTTGTGTGTGTGTGTGTGTGTGTGTGTGTGTGTGTGTGTGTGTGTTGTGTGTGTGTCGTGCCGAATAGGTAAAACTGGTCAATTAGCAAAAAGCTCATTTAAAATTAAGTCTAAAAATTTTCTCTTATACTTTTAAAGATATTTTTTACATTCATTTAATAATTTTATACCAAAAGAACCTTAGAGAACTTACTTAACCTTATTATAACAATAGGCCTAGTGTCTAATGGACATATGCCTAGGACAAAATGGTGACACACACAACACACACAATCGTAGACAGGCGATCTTAATGCATGACATGTCACGGGAGATGGAAATCTTCAGTTCCATCCCCCGTGACTTGTCTTACATATACATTTATAGCGTTAGTTTTATTTTTTTTTTTGGACGAAAATGGATGTCCATGACGAATATAAGAGTTTAAATGTGAGTACCACTGCTCTAACCGCTCAAATAAGTCCAACCTACACTTATATAAAACTGTCCAACTCTGAATTTAAATAACCTAAAGGTAACTTTCCAGCAAGTCAGACCTCTTCTTTTTCCCACCGACTAGGCAGAGAATAAAGGTATTTTACTACTGCAATTTCAGCAGTGGATGTAACAATATTCCGGCCGCTTACGCACCCCGTGACCAAGAAAATAGTTCCTTCTGTTTTTCCTGATATGTATCTGCGCTACAATTTTTTTCTGTCTTTTTGTCTGTGAGACTGTGCACCTGAATTTTACAATATTTTTTGCACTTTTACTGTACCTAATTCTCGCTGTTTCTTTTTCCTTCGTCGTTTGCATTTCTCTGGCTCATCCGCACAGAATCTATGCTCATCGCCTGTGAAAGTGTGCTTTGTGGTAATCCCTTGAACAGATTTGTATAGTTACATTTCCTTAGCTAGAAAACCGGAGCAAAATTCAATGTGTTGTGGCCACCTACCGTCTTGATATCGGGCTTTTGCTTAACATAATCAATGAAATTATTACCTTTCGAACATTCCCACATAGCTTGCTTCCCGTAAATATTGTTTTTCAGCAGGCCAGCGTAGAGTAAACATTTATTTCGTCGTCTCTGGGGAAACACTAGGGCCAAGCCAAGTGGGTAATATGCACAACACTAAATTCGGTGGTGTGTAGGTGTTTGTGCAGTGGTAGCATCGGCCGCCGGAATACAACAGCAGTGGCATAAAGCCGTGACCAGTGACTTCCACCAGATGATGCTGGCGGGCGTCTGCTGGAATGTGTTGATGGTAGTGACGTTGCTGGGGGAAAGGTCGGGATGTGCGCGTCTCTTTCTCTCTCTCTCTCTCTCTCTCTCTCTCTCTCTCTCTCTCTCTCTCTCTCTCTCTCTCTCTCTCTCTCTCTCTCTCTCTCGCACACACACCACACACACACAAGAAACGACCAAGAAGTATGTGAGGAGCTCAACATGAGATTTAAGGAAGTAGAGTGTCCCATATCTCGATCACTAGCGCACTCAGCTCACACACTGAGGTCCGGAGTTCGAATCTCCTCCGGTACGGGTGGAAAAGCATTAGGGACGTATTTCCATAAGATACCTGCTGTCCCTGCTCACCCATCAGTAAAATGGGTACCTAGGAGTTAATCGACTAGTGTGGGTCGCATCCGGGACAAAACTGACCTAATTACCCCGAAATGCTCTGCATAACAAGGAGCTTTCTATATAGTAGTGTCATTGATGTCAGCTAGAACTGTATACCATGTAAATAATTATATTATTATATATCATTATATTATATATTATTTGCAGTGAAGACAGAAAGGACTCCTGGAAGTCAGAACTGGGAGGTACATCAAGAAGGGATATAACAAGTGCTGGATGAGACACAACCGAAGTGAAGAAGCTGCTAAATAAACTTGATACCTCAAAGGCGGGGGACCGGGCATCTCTCCGTGGATCCTTAGAGAGGGAGCAGAGATGCTGTGTGTGCCACTAACAATTTTCAACACATCCATTGCAACTGGGCAAATACCCGAGTATGGAAGAAGGTCAAGCACGTCAGTAAATTAGAGACAGTGCAAAGGTTTGCAACAAGACTAGTTCCAGAACGAAGAAAGGTTAAAGGAAATCGGCCTGACGACATTGGAGGACAGGAGGGTCAGGGAAGACATGATAACAACATACAAAATACTGCTAGAAATTGACATGGTGGAAAAAGACAGCATGTTACAGAGATGGGACACAGAAACAAGGGGTCACAATTGGAAACTGAAGACCCAGATGAGTCAAACGGATGTTAGAAAATATTTCTTTAGTCACAGAGTTGTCAGGAAGTGGAATAGTCTGGCAAGCGACCTAGTGGAAGCAGGAACCATACATAGTTTTAAGATAAGGTATGATAAAGCTCATGGAGCACAGGGAGAGAGAGGACCTAGTAGCGACCAGTGGAGAGGCGGGGGCCATGATCTATGAATCTACCCCTACAACCACAAATAGGCGAATATAAATAGGTGAGTACACTTATGTATACGCGCACGCTTGCTTACGTACTCGCAGATAAGTCAGTACATACACACACTCCCTAGCACACGCATACACGCACGTGCAAGCAAGACAGATTTCCTACCAAATCTCGGTAAGAAGCAGAATTCTGAGAGCAAAACCTTCAAGAAATTGTGTAACTTTTGCTCGCCACTATAACCAACAAAAGTACCTATGCTGCTGCAAGGCAACGACTAAGAACTTGCTCCCAACTACATTCATAGCAATGATGGTAGTAACGCTTTCCAGATGTTCCCATTTCCACTGCTTTATTTTACGAGTTTCACACAGTTTGAGAAAAATACCCTCCACTGTGGTTATTCCCTTCAAACTCTGAAGCGCCGCCAATTTTTCACTCGCCAGAAACATTGCATTAATCCTTAACGCAAATATAAGTGTTTGTTCTGTAACACAAACGCCAGCGTTCGCACTGACTGCCAGTGGAAATTTGTCAGAAGTTTTAGCATTTGTTTTTAACTCAATGAATCTTCAATAACATTCGATTGTCGTGGTAGTTCTGTAGGGACAGCTACTCGACTCGCTGAAGTGGTTTAGTTTTCTTTCTTGGGATAAAATGTATCATCCACTTTCGGTAAGTAGTTTTTAATCTCCCCGTTGGAGCAAAGGTCTCATTTTCTGCTATCAGTTTAGTAAACTCTGCTGAAACAGACGATGCCTTTTTTCAGACCCTCAGCTATGTCAGTTTTGATAAGTCCTTTCAAGAAATAATGTATTTATTATGTGCTTACTTATACTGCATAATACATTATCAGAACACCGAAACAATATTCGAATGTTCTTCCTTTCTTATGTTCTTTATTAAGCAATGTTACCTTATTTTTCACTGCAAAACAAGTAGGGATGTTACCATTCGTTGTTTAACATTTGATATTCGATGTTAGTTTTCATTTTTATCACAGGTTTAGACAGCGACATGGTAGACGGGAATGTGGCAAGTCCTTTTTGGATCGGAGGATTCAAACGGCAAATGCCCAGAGTTCCGAACTGCAGGATTTTATTGAACCCCCTTTCCCTCTCTTTTTTGTTACCTCCCCCCCCCCACCTCCAAACTTTAACTTTCATCGCTGAAAGTGAATTGTGGTCTTGGTATTGGCTCTGCCAAAGACAAATTAAAAAAATGCTGGATGCACTTCTACACTACTAACTCGATCTCTGTGGACGCTCAGATTCAGAGATGCTCAAATACAACGCTTTTATTAAAAAATAACGGACACAAGAGTGATAAGCTCCTCAACACAACAGGCTCTTGAGCGCCTAGACTAAGCAACGCAACTGACAAACATTTCCCAGATTCTCAAGCTCATAATACAGAGCAAATGTCATGCAATGCGGCTGCCAGCTCAGGACAAAGGAAACAAGCACTAGCTCAAGTGTTCCTAGCCTTAGAAATCTTGAAAAATCTTGGAGGTCTTACAAAAGGCATCACCTCGCGTACTGACGGCAGTCTTACTGGCTGGAATATTAGATATTCTGTCATCAGCCGAAATAGAGAGCACAGGACGCTGGAACTCTATTATCATTCTCTTACAAAGACGTGAGGTAAAGAAAAAGCAAATTCCTCAAAGTTTCCTGATTTAGTTAAAGCAATTTAATTAGACGCTGCCCCAGAGGGCTCGTACTGGACCGAATGGAATCTCTATGCTATTACCAACCGGTCCAAGGACCGTAGGTTGCCTATTTGATTAATTGTAATTGAGAGGGGTGGAAATAGTACGAGGGGGAGCAAATTAATTTATTAGGGAACCAAAGAGATAAAAGAGCTGGAGAATTAGACATGTGCAACAACTGGGTATCTTTGTTATATAGTTATTTCGCCAACCAGTGGCTTTATTAGTACAATACAGGAACAATAATAGAAGACTGAGAAGGTAGACGCTTAGGTTATCAGTCCCTCAGTCATGACGGATGATAAAGATTCATCAAGACTGCGGTACCGAACACCTGCTTCTAGACTGAGGGACTGATTACCTCATCTTCTACCTCTTCAGTCCTCTGCTATTGCCCTGTATTGTACTGATGAAGCCACTGGTTGGCGAAGCGTTTACATAATAAAGATGAGAAGGTACTAGAGCTTCAGAAAGATACAAGAGCTTCAGATAATAGAGCTTCAGAAAGTAGTTGATGATCAAGTACAATGTTTCAATTAGATAAGGAATAGGCACCGCAAGGGGAACTTATTACACAAAAATGAAGTGTAAATATGGAACAGATAATTGGTTTGGAAAAATAAACACATAAGCAGTATAATGTGATCCTTTATTGACAACGTTTCGCCCACACAGTGGGATTTTTCAAGTCACAAACAGATCTACTTGGGTGAAAGGTACGTGAGTATTTATAGGATGTGTCGGTATTTTATACCATTTATTTCCAGATAATTGGTTTGGAATGTGAGAACAGGGGAACAGAAATCGGAGCTGCCATTACGCAAATACAAATAAATAAGATGCACGCATGTACAGGCCCTCCAAAGAAAGTAAACACGCACAACGAAGCAAGTAAACACACGCACAACGAAGCAAGTAAACACACGCACAACGAAGCAAGTAAACACACGCACAACGAAGCAAGTAAACACACGCACAACGAAAGAAGACCTCGAGAATTCATTGTGTGTATGTGTTTTTACTCTTCAAGCTCAAGCGATATGACCATAAAATGCCCACAGACATTACTGAGCTCAGTTGAGGCCCCTACTCTAATCTTTGGCTCCGCCAACACTATTGTTGTGAAAGTTAAGACACATGTGCAACATCTGGATATCTTTATTGTAGACGTTTCGCCATCCAGTGGCTTTATCAATACAGATTCTAGGACATAATAGGAAGACAGTAGAACTATATACAAAAGATGAGGTAATCAGTCCCTCGGCCTTGGAGTTAGTGTTCACAGCATCGTTGTGGAGGAGAATCTGGCAGATTCTCCTCCACAACGATGCTGTGAACACTAACTCCAAGGCCGAGGGACTGATTACCTCATCTTTTGTATATAGTTCTACTGTCTTCCTATTATGTCCTAGAATCTGTATTGATAAAGCCACTGGATGGCGAAACGTCTACAATAAAGATATCCAGATGTTGCACATGTGTCTTAACTTTCATATTGTCGGTATTTTATACCTTGCACAACTATTGTTGTGGCTCACGCCATACGCGCGACACTACCACCATTAATACTACTACCATCACCACCCTCGCAAATATCACCAACTGTCAAACTAATCCATTAACTACCAGTTACAACCACTACTTCCACCACATCGGCAATCCTCACCATGCAAATACTACAAACGCCAATTTCCATAACAGCTGCTAACGCCACCACTACTATAACCACTATAGCTGATACTACCAATAACATCGCAACCACTACCACAGTTACTAACAACCACCACCCACCACTACCATCACAAAGTCTAATGATAATCCTGTCCTGTTTTCCTGTTTATATTTGTGCCTGATACTTCAGTTCGCCTTTCTCGTCTTTGCAGTTTGTCGTATCTGTTTTTAGGGAGACGAATTTATCTCCTAAATTATTTCCATTCTAACCTCACCTCAAAGCCAGTTTAAATCTATCCTGGGTAATGACATGCCTTTTCTTACGCGTTTCTCCTAGGGATAGCTTTATCAAATCAGAGAGGAAGTAAACAAAAATCCGGGTGATCTGGTGAGGTGCAGCGAAGACAGGTGAAGAAAGATCACTAGGCGAGTTGCCGGGGTGGAACAAGGGAAATATCAGGTGACTTGTCTGAATGCTAAGACATCTTGCTCAGTTCGGCAGTGTTAAAAATATCGCAATACCGTGACTGGAACAATTCTTACATTGCATACTGTTAGATGTCTGAATTTGTCTTGCCTGTGCCGTCTGTTCGTTGTAATCGCCATTTAAGTTATAAAGTAGAATGCTGACAAGGAGAGTAGAATTCACTCAAACATACAACGTCCTGCACGGGATCAATGTTCTTACAATATACTGCTAGGCTTTCTATAATAAGATACTGCAAGGACCCCATTGGAAATAGAACACTGACTTTTTTTTTTTTTTGGATGGGTGGGGGTTAGTCTAAGTAATTTACACATGTTAAACTATATATGATAATTTTACTTATGTGTACCAGTACCTAAATAAACTTACTATAACATCGCTAAGCACAACTCATCCTTTATGGACAGATGCTCATACTTGACCCAGCTACCTCGCTCCACCCCGGCATCGGATCCTGTAACCTGACACAGTGACATTCCGCCTACATCTTCACACTACTGCACCTCTCTGAATGGAATTTGAATTATTCCTGTGTAACACTTGACAAAAACTTTCTCTTTGAGCGAAACATTGTCTTCACAAATACTCACTTTAATTGTCATGCATTGCCCATATTTGTAGGAACTTCTACACCTTAACTCTAACTTTTTTTCTAAAGTGAGTCTAAGACTAACATAACAGTAAGACGGGGTTCTTCTTTTTCCTCCAGACTGGGCACTGAATGGAGGTGTTTGACTGGTGCAATTTCAACAGGGGATGTAGCAATATTCCGGCCGCTTACGCACCCGCTGACCGAGAAAATAGTTCCTTCTGTTTTTCCTGGAATGTATCTGCTCCTCAACGTGTCTTTGCTTTTTTAAATATCGTTTCAGTGTCAGTTTGTCTGAGTCTATATCGGTCTATCTGTCTGTCTTCATTTTATCGTGCAGTAACTCCATTTCTCGTTTATCTATTCTTGCTTTTATGTCGATTTTTCTTGTTTTCCTCGTTTTAAAAAAACATTTTATTTTTGACCGCATGGGCATGTTTATGTTACCTGGATGGTAGGAAATTACCTTTGTCTCTCTTCAGGGGGGCATCGCCCCCCGCAATGCTGTGGTAATCTTTCCCATGGATTTGTATAGGTCCACGTCCCTTAAATTCTGGAGATATATTCAGAGAGTTGTGGCCGCCTACCGTTTTAATATCGTACTCTTGTTCCGTGTAATTAATTATTATTCTCTGAAGATTCCCGCAAAATTTGCCCTATGTAAATATTATTGTTTCAACGGGCAAGCGTTCAATAATGTAAATACTTTTTTCTCGTTTCTTTTGGAGCCATAATACCAAGCCCAGTGGGTAACCAGCGGGTTACATTTACATACACACACACACACACACACACACACACACACACACACACACACACGTGGATCGACCCCTGCAATCACAAATAGGTGAGTACAAATAGGTGATCACATACACACAAACACACCTGCGACTCGACGCCTGCAACCACAAATAGGTGATTACACGCAAGTACCAGACGAGTTTGACCCATAGCCGGGCTGCGGGAGTAGAAAAACACTGAACTCATCAAAGATATATAAAATGTAAAGACAGACAGACACAGGCACAGACAGACACAGACACAGACACAGACACAGACACAGACACAGACACAGACACAGACACACACACACACACACACACACACACCTCCTGGAGTTTTATGACAAAGTAACAGAAGTAAGACACGAGAGAGAGAGGTGGGTAGATTGCGTTTTCCTAGACTGCAGGAAGGCCTTTGATACAGTTCCCCACAAGAGATTAGTGCAGAAACTGGAGGATCAGGCGCATGTAACAGGGAGGGCACTGCAATGGATCAGGGAATACCTGACAGGGAGGCAGCAACGAGTCATGGTACGTGAAGAGGTATCACAGTGGGCGCCTGTGACGAGCGGGGTCCCACAGGGGTCAGTTCTAGGACCAGTGCTATTTTGATATATGTGAACGCCATGATGGAAGGAATAGACTCTGAAGTGTCCCTGTTCGCAGATGATGTGAAGTTGATGAGAAGAATTAAATCGGATGAGGATGAGGCAGGACTGCAAAGAGACCTGGACAGGCTGGACATGTGGTCCAGTAACTGGCTTCTCGAATTCAATCCAGCCAAATGCAAAGTCATGAAGACTGGGGAGGGGCAAAGAAGACCGCAGACAGAGTATAGGCTAGGTGGACAAAGACTACAGACCTCACTCAGGGAGAAAGACCTTGGGGTGACCATAACACCGAGCACGTCACCGGAGGCACACATCAACCAAATAACTGCTGCAGCATACGGGCGCCTGGCAAACCTGAGAATAGCGTTCCGATACCTTAATAAGGAATCGTTCAAGACACTGTACACTGTGTATGTTAGGCCCGTACTGGAGTATGCAGCACCAGTCTGGAACCCACACCTGGTCAAGCACGTCAAGAAGTTAGAGAAAGTACAAAGGTTTGCAACAAGGCTAGTCCCAGAGCTCAGGGGAATGTCGTACGAGGAAAGGTTGAGGGAAATCGGACTGACGACACTGGAGAACAGAAGGGTCAGGGGAGACATGATAACGACATACAATATACTGCGGGTAATAGACAAGGTGGACAAAGATAGGATGTTCCAGAGAGGGGACACAGGGACAAGGGGTCACAACTGGAAGCTGAAGACTCATACGAGTCACAGGGACGTTAGGAAGTATTTCTTCAGTCATAGAGTTGTCAGGAAGTGGAATAGCCTAGCAAGTGAAGTAGTGGAGGCAGGAACCATACATAGTTTTAAGAAGAGGTATGATACAGCTCAGGAAGCAGAGAGAGAGAGAGAGAACCTAGCAGCGATCAGTGAAGAGGCGGGGCCAGGAGCTGAGTCTCGACCCCTGCAACCCCAATTAGGTGAGTACAATTAGGCGAGTACACACACACACATACGCGTCTCTGAAGATCGCTTGTCATCTGTCCACCTACTAGGAAATGCACCTATTAAAATTCACTGATTTCCGCCCTATCTAAATCTCTGCCAGAATTTACACGAGACAAAATACCACCTGACATAACCAGCTCAGGTTTAATAAGGATTAAAGATGTACTACTTTACTGATTAATTAGCCATCTAACAGCCGAGCTCAATCCTCGGATAATATACTTCATAAAAGCAGTTTATTCATCTTCACATTTACTGATATTTCTCGGCTTTCTGATATTACTGATATTTCTCGGCTTTCTGGTATTACTGATACTTCTCGGCTTTCTGACGTTGCAGCCCACGACTTACATTGACTTTTGATAAACTTTTTAATATTTTATACCTTCTATTTTCATTAGCGAAAATCTGAGTTACATCTCAATCCATCGTAATTATTTTCATTAGACACTTTAGGTACTGAGTCAAAATCTAACTTGTTTATAGAAAGGCGCTTAAGCAGCGCCAGGGACAAGGTAAAGAAGCAATGATAACAACAGCAGAAAGAGAAGTAACAAATAAAGCAAGAGCAACAACCAAGTAGAAAGTTTTTGGCTTTTAAAACTTTTCTCTCGCGCTGACACATTGACAACAGCTGTTATACACTTTAATCCAGAAGATTACTTGAGGTGGTAGACTTGGAAAATGTTGACATCGAAGAGAGTTTACTTAACAACTATCTTGCAGCACCATGCGAGCGCGCGCACACACACACGCACGCGCACGCACACACACACACACACACACACACACACACACACACACACACACACACACACACACACACACACACACACACACGAGTCAGTCCTAGGACCAGTGTTATTTTTGGTATATATGCATGGCACGATGGAAGGGATAGACTCAGAAGTGTCCCTGTTTGCAGATAATGTGAAGTTAATGAGGAGAAATAAATCGGATGAGGATCAGGCTGGACTTCAAAGAGACCTGGACAGGCTGGACACATGGTCCAGCAACTGGCTTCTTTAATTTAACCCTGAAAATGCAAAGTCATGAAAATCGGGAAAGGGAAAAGAAAACCGCAGAGTATAGACTAGGCCGTCAAAGACTGCAAACCTCACTCAATGAGAAAGATCTTGGAGTGAGTATAACACCGAGCACGCCTCCGGAAGCACACATCAACCAGATAACTGCCACAGCATATGGGAACCTGGTAAACCTGAGAACAGCGTTCCGATACCTCAGAAAGGAATCGTTCAAGACTCTGTACACCGAGTAGGTCAGGCCCATACTGGAGTATGCAGCACCAGTTCGGAACCCATACCTGATCAAGCACGTCAAGAAATTAGAGAAAGTGCAAGGTTTGCAACAAGGCTAGTTCCAGAGCTAAGGGGAATGTCCTACGAAGAAAGGTTAAGGGAAATCGGCCTGACGACACTGGAGGATAGGAGCGTTAGGGCAGACGTGATAACGACATATAAAATATTGCGAGGAATAGATAAGGTGGACAGAGACAGGATGTTTCAGAGAGGGGACACAGACACAAGGGGTCACAATTGGAAGTTGAAGACTCAGATGAGTCAAAGGGAAGTTAGGAAGTATTTCTTCAGTCATAGAGTTGTCAGGAAGTGGAATAGTCTGGCAAGTGATGTAGTGGAGGCAGGAACCATACATAATTTTAAGACGAGGTATGATGAAGCTCATGGAACAGGGAGAGAGAGGACCTAGTAGCGACCAGTGAAAAGGCGGGGCCAGGAGCTGAGTCTTGACCCCTGCAACCACAATTAGGCGAGTACAATTAGGCGAGTACACACACACACACGTACGTCCATGTTATAGGGACACTACGAACTTTTTTTTTTAGCTACGAGACCAGTATTTTGGTGGGTCTTCTGATCTTGTGTCTTCCTGGCGTGCCAAGGCTCAGACCAACATCATCAGGCCGGGCTGTGGCCCTCTTCAGCCTGCACCATCATCTATGCAAATCTGGCCATTTGGCATAAGTTTCCCGAGAGCAACGTCCACCCGAGCTCCGAATGTGTGGCACTCGCCTTGCCTTCAGCTGATGTGGGGCTGGTGGTAGTGACCTGTTCTAAGGCTGGTGGAGTGTTGTCAAGCTGGGCAGTATGAGACGTGTGGTGGAGGTGGTGGTAACATCTGATAAAACTAGTGGTGAGATTGCAGGCTGGAAAGAAAGTACCAGTTGCCTAGTGGTGGTAGTGGTGACATTAAGGCAACTGGTGTGCTAGCAGGCTGGGGGAGGGGGAGAGTTGTTGTGGTGATGGTGACATTAAGGCTAGTAGTTGTGTGCTTGCAGGCTGGGAAAACAAAACTGGTAAGACTTTCTGGCTATAAAAAAGGTCATATTTGTGGGCTGGTGAGCGGAACGTCGATAAAACTTTGTGTTTGTGACTGAAAACAGAAAGTGGCGTCATTTCGGCAGGAGTGTCAGAGACTGTTCATTAAAATCAATGAGATTGAAGATTATTACTCAGAACAGTTGCCGGGAGGAACACTGAAGCTGCTAAGATAATCTTATTATTAAATGTAAGCAACGTACTGTCAAAGTTGGGACGTAAACATGAACCTACGTCTTAAGTGAGATTACGAGCAACATGTAAGAGAGAATTATGATTATTATTTTCAGGGGGAAGCGTTAAACCCTCAGGGGGTCATACAGTTTCTTAGGAATGGGAGGTAATGTGGTATGACTCGAGGAAGGTAAAGTAGCTTTAGCTGCTTGGATTAAAAACCTTTCACCGGTATCAACGCGCCCCTATCACCTTACACTTGAAGTGCAGAGAGAAAAAACAGAAGAAAACAGTGTATGCCTTTGGATACAACCTTTCATTACAAAGTGGCTTTATAAATATCAAGAACTTGATAAAGTCAGATTGTGGTAAAACTTTGTACCGATAAAGACTCCTGGTCATGGACCGGGCCGCTGGGGGCGTTGACCCCCGGGAAACCCTCCAGGTATCAGGAAGCATCTTACTCACTATACTGTTAGCTCTTCATCACTCCTCTGTAGCAATGAATCAAAATAAAATTCATACAATTATTCATAACCCCGGGACACTCTCATAAAAAAAGAGAAACATTTATACCTGACGTTTACCCACAGCAGACTCCTCTCCACCTCCCAGCGGCTCTTCCATGAATCCCAGCACCACGGGGGAGCAAACACCCTCTTCCGGGCTCCCCAAAAAGCAAAACGATCGTATCTCCTCTTGCCAGGGTGAGCTGTGGCCCTCGTACCACCACAAGTAACCTGAGACTCTGATCCTCACCCTTTTGTGGTAGCCGAATGAAGCGCTCGCTTCTGCTCTTACCAACTCAGTATAGCGTGCTCAACCACTCGGAGGGGGGGAAAAAAAAGGGGCCAAGAAAGAACGGATAACGAGAGAGGCTGTAGATTCAGAAACTAGGACAGAACATTCAGTAACGAATAATCTTTTTAAAAGGCTTGAGGACTGAATTTCCACTTGTTGATTAATGTTATCTTTGGCCTTACGTCGGTCCAGATGGCTTTCTGCTGACGATGTTGAAGAAGACTCATGTTGGAAAACGAGTTTTTATTCTGAGCACGTTTCACTCTGTGTAGAGCTTCATGAAGTCATGACTTGATAAAGCAACTGGTCTTGCATGGTGAAAGAATTCTGCAGTAATCTTTAAAACAAAAATACCATGCGGCACACTTTGCGTCTTTAGGAGGGCAGCTCAGAGGGAAAAAAAAAAAGTTGGATAACTGAATCACGGAACGGTTAGGAGTCTAACCCACAGCAAACGAGTCGTAAAACTCACAGACCAGTGTGGTTTGTTTACATTCTCGTTATTACAATTTCGCGAGTTAGATAACTAGCGAGACAGCTAAACTAAACGGCTGCATCTCATTACAAATGTGGACAGAAATGCAATAGAAAGGTCGACGGGATATGAGACTGAAGACAGATAACTCATTTGAAATATGCGGTAGTATTTCACTTGAAAAGTTGCTGTCATCTACATAGATAAAAAAAAATCAGTATTTAGAACTAGGAAGTTGTTTTTAGCATGAATTTCATGCGCTAATTAGAAGAATCAGTATTATCACCTCAGCAGACATAATAATATTAGTTTAGTAGATGTAATGACATTACCTCAGTTTAACAAATATTATCTTGGTAGAAAAAATATTAGCTTGGCAGATAGATTATATCTGCCCAGTAGAGAGAATATCAGCACGGGTAAAGGAATACAGAAAGGTATATAGAAGAACAGTAACAATGCAGATTGATCAGTATAATGATAGAATTTTAATGGAAGGGGAAAGTAATATAGTAGAAAGGAGAACAGTTTCTCAAAAGAAAGGTAGTCTCCGTGATGCTTCTAACTGGCACTTTTCCTGTACTATAAAACGATAAAATGAGTTCATTATCTACATGCTAAATCTCACGAGCAGAAACTCTTTATTTATATTTTCCTCATTAGCGACCTCAAAGACAAGACTTCCCACTTCACTTTCTCAGTGCCAAATACCTCCGGCTGCTTTTCCCTAAGTTGCGTATAACTTGGCAACAAGTTTTCCCTTTATGCATAACTTTGATAGCGAGATTTGGCGGAGCTACAATACACAAAATATTACTTAAACAAGCATGAACGTCCAAAGCCACTCGGCTGAGTGTGAGTTATGTTCCAGTCGTTACTCGTAAACATGTAAGATAAAACGAGTTGTTACTTGCAGACACGAACGATATAATTAGTTGTTATTCGTGAGCATGTAGGATTAGTTTAAACGAAAGACATTCAGTGAGTGTCCACTCGCGCAGAACTTGAGCCCTAAAACCGAGCCTTTTTTAAGGGAAATTGACATTTATATACATAACTATTCACGTAGAAAATGGTTTTTGTCTGAGTTCCACTTCCTGGTCTCGCATTTTAAGCTCCTGTCTAAGAGCATACGAGTCACCACAGCTTCGGCACGTGTATGCATTTTAATCTAAATACAGCCAGTGCTTCCACTGCCTTATTGTCTATATTATTCAATTTATTCAAATTCTTCGAGCTGTAAAAATGCTTCCTAGTGCCACTCAGGCTCTTCTTAGTTTTCATCTTACACCTAAGCCCAGATATTTAGGCCAATAATATATCTGGTTGTCTATATATACGTTTTGTGTGTTAATTCCACTGAGGACTAGTGTATATTCTCAAACACAAATTACAGAAAAACCCATCAAGTAGCTGTTAGGTTTGCACCAACAACAAGTGCAAGGTAATTAAAATGGGAACCCATCGATAAATAAACAACTACAGGATATTATCTGGGGATAAGCAACTATAAGTATCATACAAATGAGGGACCGATGCAGATTCCACATCTAATCATGGTCCAGAAGGGAACATATAAAAAATATAAAAGTGTATTTATTACTGACAGATGCAACAACTTCCTTCAGAAACTTTGACAGAGACTTTTAAAACATTGTATGCCAATTATGACAGATCAGTTCTTGAGTATGTAGCACCTGTGTAGAGCCTGTGCCAAGTCAGGCATATAAAGCTCGAGAAAATTCAGACATTTTCCACCAGATTTGTCCTGGAGCTGAGGAATATTTGCTACGAGAAAATGCTAAATAAAATGAACATCATGAATCCCACACCTAACACAGTTAACTTTTTTGTTGCCAGGTGAGAATATTAACTGTACACATGCATGATAAAGGCAAGATGACTAGGTGAGTACGGGTAAAGGCCAGAGTCTTAAAGAACACAGAGATTCGCCTCAAGACTCAACGGTCAATACTCCACCTGCGGAGGTGAGAGGGGGAGCACTGCTTCCCAGTGCCAGCTGAACTTCACAACGCACACAGCTCCCACCCACCATTGAATGTTAAAAAAACTGTATTGATTTTCATCTGCATAACAGCATAAGAGATAAGTTTACGATACAAAGAAAGAGCTGAGACATAGCGCGAGTCTCTTTGGCGCACATCAATAAATCACTCAACAGAGGTGGGGTGAGTTGCCCAAAAAACTGAAAAGTTAGAAATAAATTACAAATATTCAGATAAAATAAGAAGGAGACATTAATTTATAGAGAACTGTCCCTAACAAGTGAACCGCTAAATTTATTATGAAAGATTATAAAGAAATTTATGGATGAACGTCTATGTAAGACAAGTCATACCTTCAGTACCGAACAGACACATGATAAAGATGACTAGAGAAGGAAAAAGAGAAAATTATAAGTGATCGCGCTCCTAATGTTAGAAAGTTTGTGATACTGTGGCACACACAATATACATGTAAAGTTGGAGACACAGGAAAGGTAATAGTGTTGTTTTAGGATTTCGTGAATGTTAGGATACAAAAATGTAAAATTAGAGTTAAGGCATCATAATGGAGGATTGGAGTCCCCCAAGGATCGGTGCTGAACACCATATAATTCCAAGTGTATATACAATATTTATAAACGGTATTAAACTTCTATTATATATCCTTGCGTGGGGGGATTTAAAAAAATTAACATGGATATCAAGAGGCTGCGGAACCTGAAGAAATCATGATTTAAAAAAAACTGATTACTGGCGTTTAACTTCAGCGAACTTGTAGTTATGAAAACGGGCAGAGAAAGAAGTTTTGCGAGAGTACAACCTGAAAAAAACAGGCAAGAAAAATAGCCTAGGAAAAAACACGATTACACGAAAAAAATTTCCCTTCAATACACATAAGCAAAACAAAAATCATCAGAAGTGCATATTAACCCTCCCAAAGACACGTACTGAAGAATCGTTACCTCAATGTGATATACGTTTTCTTTTCGCTATTCACCAGAAATTTACGACACAGACCTAATAGTTACAGCTCACTCACTGTCCCTCCCCACAAACCCAAATAAGTAATTACACACCTGGACAAGTACACAAACACACACTTCTCTGTATCTCTGAAATTCGTAGAGTACATAGTAATGGAAAAGATAATCAAGAGGAGATTGCTTGATATCCTGGAGAGAATAGAACTCGTCAAGGAAAATCAACAGGAGTTTATGAACACTGGCGTTTTTAAAACTTCCAACTTCTCGGTGCAATTTTCGTGGCGTATAGAAAGGACGTTTGTACTAATTATCTATATAATTTGAGTCACCCTCCCTCCGTGGGAAACGGCCAACGTGTTAAAAGAAATTGAAATTATTCAATCAATATTAATGCCAGTATTTCACAATATGACATATATATAACATATAATAAACATATATTACACAAGTCTTTCGAAAAAAAAAAAAAAAAAAATTGAGGCATATATGTTCTTCTCGAAAAAATAATTAAAAAATTTATGTTTTCTTAAAAAAAAAAATTATACAATAAGTAATAAGATAAGAGACAACTTATACAAGTTTCAAGATGTCATCTTCACCAAAAAATAGCTGTGTCCGTATTAGATGATCAACTGAATAACTGACCTCAGTACGCTGAGGTCAGTCAGTACGCTGAGGTCAGTGGTCACCTGCGGTCCTACCTGCCTAAGCTCGTGGGAGTTAGCGTGGGCTGTTACCAAGCACCATGGCTTCTTGTGGTGTTTTATAATCTCAGGTTCAAGTGTGAAGAAGGAGATTCTACTTCTTCAGGAGGAAAATAGGAGGCTGAAGCTTCGCATTGATGAGTTTGGGAGCGAGTGCGAGAAGGATTTAGCTGGTAAGGAAGGAATGGTCGCCAGCAGTGATAGTGGCAGCAGCTCTAAGTGGCAAGTGTTCACAATTCAGGAAGAAGGGAGATGAGGAGAGTTAATAGAGAAGATGTGAAGGTAGGAAATCGATTCTCTGTTCTCCAAGACGAGTGTACTTCAGTGGTTAGTGAGGTTGAAGGTACCACTGATTCCCCTGCTAATCAATGTAAGAATATTTTAATACTAGGCGATTCTCAGGTAAGATATTTGGACCGTGCATTTTGTAACAGACAGAAAGGCCAGACAGAGAGTGTGTCTTCCTGGAGCTGGTGTTGGTGACAGTCAGCAGGTTGGATAATATTATGGCAGGTAATGGGAACAAGCCCATTATCTGTCTTAGTGCTGGGGGTAATGACATTGGAAAGGGCAGGAGAGAGGAGCTGCTGGATAAGTACAGGTCAGCCATAGAAGCAGTTAGGTCATATGTAGTCATATGTAGCATCTTGCCTAGAAAGGGAGTGGACAATGAATGGATGTCTAGGGCAATTGGTATAAATTGCTGGCTAGACAGGTACTGCAAGGAACTGGCAATTCCATTCATTGATAACTGGGACCTATTCTTTGACAAACGTGATATGTATGCAAGGGATGGGGTTCATCTCTCTGGGGATGGAGTGGTTGCATTAGCCAATTCAATTGAGAGGGTAATTGATGACTTGTCTAGGAATTTAAACTGATAGATTATAGATGTATGGGTGTTTGTAGGAAACAATCAGGCTGCAGCATTAGGGTTAAAAACAGCAGTTATTACCGGGATACCTCAGGGATATGTTTAAAAGACAATATTCAAAATAAAGTTGCTGGTAATGGCAAATCAACTGATCAACAAACAAAGAGGGATAGTAGAGAGCAACGAGTGACTAGCTCCCTTAAAGTTTACTATACAAATAGTAGGAGTCTAATAAATAAGATAGATGAGCTAAGATTACTTGCAAGTGTAGGTAATATAGATATTATTGGTATAACAGACCTGGTTCAACCTGAAAGATAGAGAAATGTCTTCTGAGTGCAACATACAGGGTTATAAACTATTCCACACTGACAGAGTCAACAGGAAGTGTGGTGGGGTGGCGATGTATGTCAGAGAAAATTTAAATTGTTGTCTTAGACATGATATAAGATTAGAAACATCGAACACAGAATCTGTTTGGCTACAGTTTCTCGAGGGACATGGCTAATTTTGGGTGTGATTTATATGCCCCCACACCTTGATAGGGAGGGCAGTAAGCTGTTACGGGACGAAATTCATAAGGCATCTAGATATGAAAATGTTATAATGGGAGATTTTAACTTTAGACAAATTGATTGGACCAATATGATAGGAAATCTTGAGTCTAGTGACTTTCTTGATACGGTTCAGGATTGCTTTTTAGAACAGGTTGTGACAGAACCAACTAGAGGAAACAATCTGCCTGACTTGGTTCTTGCCAACAAAGATTCACTAATTAATAATCTTGAGGTTAATGATGAGCTTTGGGAAAGTGATCACAAATCACTTAGTTTTAATATATCATGGAATTACCCAGACAACTGCAATCAAATCTCTGTCCCAGATTTTCGCTTGGCCGACTTCATGGGACTGAAAAATTACCTGGGTGGGCTAAATTGGGATGTCCTGACTATGGGTCAGGTAGGTGATCTTGGTTGCCAATATGACGTTTTTCAGAGATTAGTTCTAGCTGCCCAGACAACTTTTGTTCCGAGTAGGGAAATTAGATCTAACAAAAATGATCCCAAATGGATAAACAATAGATTAAAACATCTCATTGGTCAAAAGAGAGGCATATATAGGCGTATCAAAAGAGGGGATGGGCAGTTAAGAAATCAATATATTCAATTAAAGAAAGAAATAAAAAGGAATAAAAGCAAAAAGAAGTAAGACTAGGGACAAGATTGGCCCACTTAAGAGTAACTCTGGTCAGATCACTGACAGTGATAAGGATGTGAAATTCTAAAAACCTACTTCCTCTCAAAAAAACCATACCCCCGGCCGGGATTGAACCCGCGGTCATAGAGTCTCAAAACTCCAGCCCGTCGTGTCATTACGATTTCTTAAGTCAAGTCTACTTCCTCTCAGTTTTCACCGAGGAAAATACTAGCGATATTCCTGAAATAATAGATTATGTAGAACAGGATGATAATAAACTATGTACGATTGCGGTAACTAGTGACATGGTCCTCAGATAAATAGAGAAACTAAAACCTAACAAATCCCCAGGCCCTGATGAACTGTTTGCAAAGGTGTTAAAGGAATGTAAAGAGGAACTTAGCATACCTTTGGCTAATCTTTTTAACATATCACTACAAACTGGCATAGTGCCTGATAAGTGGAAAATGGCAAATGTAATGCCTATTTACAAGGCAGGTGACAGGCCTTGGCTTCGAACTATAGACCAATAAGCCTTACCTCCACAGTGGGAAAATTTATGGAATCAATAATTGCCGAAGCAATTCGTAGCCATCTTGACAGGCACAGATTGATTAATGAATCTCAACACGGTTTTACAAAGGGGCGTTCCTGTCTTACGAATTTCTAACTTTTATCACTAAGGTTTTGATGAAGTAGATCATGGTAATGATTATGTATTTGTTGTATATGGACTTCATAAGGCTTTCGATAGGATTCCACACCAGATGCTATTGAGGAAAATTAAGGCACACGAATAGATGAGAGAATTTTTTCCTGGGTAGAGCATGGCTGACAAATAGACAGCAGAAGTTTGCATAAATTGGGGAAAATCAGAATGGGGCATGTAACAACGGTGTTCCTCAGGGGTCATGTTGGGCCCGTGTTGTTCACAATTTACATAAACGACATAGATGAGGGAAATAAATAGCGAAATAAGCTAAATTTGCTGATGAGACCAAAATAGGCCGTCCAATTCATTCTAATGAAGACACTAGAGCCCTCCAGGATGACATGAATAGACTGATGCAATGGTCGGAGAAGTGGCAAATGCAGTTTAATATTGACAAATGCAAAGTTCTAAATGTTGGACAGGTAAATAACCATGCCACATATAAACTAAATAATGTAGATCTTAATACTACTGATTGCGAAAAGGATTTAGGAGTTCTGGTTAGCAGTAATTTAAAACCAAGACAACAGTGCATTAGTGTTCGCAATAAAGCTAACAGAATTCTTGGCTTCATATCTAGAAGTATAAATAATAGAAGTCCTCAGGTTGTTCTTCAACTCTATATATCCTTGGTTAGGCCTCATTTAGACTATATGCTCAGTTCTGGTCACCGTATTACAGAATGGATATAAATGCTCTGGAAAACGTACAGAGGAGGATGACAAAGATGATCCCATGTATCAGAAATCTTCCCTATGAGGATAGACTGAGGGCCCTGAATCTGCACTCTCTTGAAAGGCGTAGAATTAGGGGGGATATGATCGAGGTGTATAAATGGAAAACAGGAATTAATAAAGGGGATGTAAACAGCGTGCTGAAAATTTCCAGCCAAGACAGGACTCGCAGCAATGGTTTCAAGTTGGAAAAATTCAGATTCAGAAAGGATATAGGAAAGCACTGGTTTGGTAATAGAGTTGTGGATGAGTGGAACAAACTCCCGAGTACAGTTATTCAGGCTAAAACGTTGTGTAGTTTTAAGAACATAAGAACATAAGAACGAAGGAACACTGCAGAAGGCCTACTGGCCCATGCGAGGCAGGTCCAAGTCTCCTACCGGCTTAAGCCAATGTACCCCACCTAGTCAGGTCAGGTCACATTGACTTAAGGGAGGAACACGGCAACCGACCTGGTAGCACAAGCTATCAGGTCTAACTCACACCCACCCACATCTAGTCATGTTAATTCCAACCTATTTTTAAAGCTACACAACGTTCTGGCCTCTATAACGGTACTGGGAGTTTGTTCCACTCATCCACACTTATTACCAAACCAGTACTTTCCTATATCCTTCTGAATCTGAATTTTTCCAACTAAAACCATTGCTGAGAGTCCTGTCTAGGCTAGATATTTTGGCACACTATTTACACCCTTAAATTTATTCCTGTCTTCCATTTATACACCTCAATCATATCCCCCCTAATTCTACGTCTTTCTAGAGAGTGCAGTTTCAGGGCCCTTAGTCTATCCTCATAGGGAAGGTTTCTGATACATGGGATCAACTTTGTCATCCTCCTTTGTACATTCTCCAGAGAATTTATATCCATTCTTAAAACGGTGACCAAAACTGTGCAGCATAATCTAAATGAGGCCTAACCAAGGATGTATAGAGTTGAAGAACAACCTGACTAGCTTGTGCTGCTGGGTCTGGTGCAGTGCTCCATCCTTGAGTGGAGATGATTAGACTGGGTGAGTCATTGGGCTAATCCGGGGGGGATGGGTCATTGGTCTAATCCGGGGGGGGGACATGAACCTGCTCCGCATGGGTCAGTAGGCCTGTTGCAGTGTTCCTTCTTTCTTATGTTCTTATGTTCTTAAACTGATTGATGATATTTCTTTGGAAAAGAAATTGAATGTCGGGTTGTAGATGAATGGTTCACAGAACCGACACGTTGATAAATTAGACACATGTGCAACTCTTGGGTGAAATTAAGACACATGTGCAACATCTGGGTATCTTTATTGTAGACGTTTCGCCATCCAGTGGCTTTATCAATACAAATTCTAGGACATAACTTGAAGACAGTAGAACTATGTACAGAAGATGAGGTAATCAGTCCCTCAACCTAGGAGTAGGTGCGAAGAGCACCATAGTCGTGACTATGCCCTCGTCTGCTACACCTGACGTTACTATATAAGCGCCAGGATCCTTTCTTCTGCTTCAGAATCTCCACGACTATGGTGCTCTTCGCACCTACTCCTAGGTTGAGGGACTGATTACCTCATCTTCTGTACATAGTTCTACTGTCTTCAAGTTATGTCCTAGAATTTGTATTGATAAAGCCACTGGATGGCGAAACGTCTACAATAAAGATACCCAGATGTTGCACATGTCTTAATTTCATCATGTCGGTATTATATACCATTCTTACACAACTCTTGGGTATCTTTATTAAGGAAACGTTTCGCCACACAGTGGCTTCATCAGTCCATACACAGGAAGAAACTTGAAGAACAGGAAGAGAATGAGGTAATCAGTCCCTCAACCTTGAGTCGATGTGGTCAGTCCATCAATCTTGAATAGAAAACGGCATATGAGCGGAGAAGCTGCTTATAAACCGTAGGCAGGAGAGGTGCAGCAGACGTAGGTGGTGTCACATTTGCCCAATGTGGAAGTAGGTCGTGCCCAAGGGTTAGGCAAGCGAAGAATTCCCAAGTATTAAGATTCCAAGAAGTTGCAGTGCCTGACAGGATTGTAGATGAATGGTTTACAGAACCGACACGTTCATCTACATTCTTGAACCATTCATCTACAATCCTGTCAGACACTGCAACTTCTTGGGATCTTAATACTTGGGAATTCTTCGCTTGCCTAACCCTTGGGCACGACCTACTTCCACATTGGGCAAATGTGACACCACATACGTCTGCTGCACCTCTCCTGCCTACGGTTTATAAGCAGCTTCTCCGTTCATATGCCGTTTTCTATTCAAGATTGATGGACTGACCACATCGACTCAAGGTTGAGGGACTGATTACCTCATTCTCTTCCTGTTCAAGTTTCTTCCTGTGTATGGACTGATGAAGCCACTGTGTGGCGAAACGTTTCCTTAATAAAGATACCCAAGAGTTCCACATGTGTCTAATTTATCATTAAATGTCGGGTGTTCAGAGGATAATAAATATAAAGTGTGCATCTTATTTGACATTATTAAGTGTTTAAAAAGATCCTCCTTTACGTCTGAATGTTTCTTAGATATTTATAGATGCATTTTAGGTGGATTAATTTTGGATTGACATTACAAGCAGCAAATAGCAGCACTGACAGCACCTACATTAAAAACCATCACTGACTAGAGATGGTAAATCATGCTTCAAGAACCAACTGACATTTCAATAGAGTGTGGCGGCCATCATTTGAGATATAATGAAATATGTCAACTGCATATTTCAGGCGGAATGAAGGTCTTTGACACGATGCCCTACCTGAGATTGAGTAATAAGGTTGTGGTAGAAGACCTGGTGATTGGAATCGTGCTATTTAAAAAATGGAAGGCAGAATGATTGATTAGAAAGAATCTAACTGAGCAAAATTCTCAAGCGGGGGCCCTCAAGTATCAGACCGAGGACACATTTTATGTCAGTATCATTCCATAGGGAATATATGGTTGCATGTTACTGCGCACAGCAACCACTAGGAAGGGGGACGAGAAGTTACTCTAGGCCTTTCGCGCTGCAGTTACAAACGCTTCTTCAGGAGCAACGTATTGAGATGAAGAGTTCAGGAAAGCATAAGCAAGTGTGTCTTTTTTACTGCTTGCTGGCGATTGCTGATGATGTTTTAAAACTCATATGGATACAGACTGAAGATCAGGAGAATCTGTTGGAAAATTAGAACGAATATCAGATAATTTTCGACAAGCGACTGTTGGAGATCAGTCCACAAAATTTGCAAAGTTATGTGGATGGTGCCTAGAAATTTAAACTAGTGACAATACCATAAAGGAGACAATTTAAGTAATTTGATGAAGAATGGGAACTGTAAGTGGATATTTCACCAGGAATTTATCCAGATATGCATAATTTTTTTTATCACGTGAGCTGTTTAAACAAGGCTTGCAGACATAACAATTACTTTTTTTCATTTGAACCTAAGCAAGAAGTCGTTCAAGACATAGCATAACACCTGCGTCTAATTGCTCATAGTCTCGGGATTGAAGGATAAATAACTATGTTTAAAGACTTACGAAACGTAGCATAATGATACTAAGGTTAGTTTTAATTTACATATCATTACTTAACATCATCATTATGTCACCACTGATTTTCGTCAAATTATGAAAAAAACTGAAGATGCCTTCGAATTCTTCGGGAAAATAATCACTGCTGCATAGGCCAAGTCAGCAAGGTCCTCTTAAGAAAACACGACAATTACACAGTGCCACCATTTCCCTGGTCCGCCTTGCTGACTCAGCCAGCTGAAGGACTCGTCTCGTCGTTTGTTGATGTCCCAGGCCAGGGCGTGACCGGGGCTGCAAGTGCTTCAACCTCGAAACAATCACCATTTTATTCTTGTTTGCGGCACACGGCAGGCCAAGAGACTTGTCTGAAAGACTGTGTGATTGTTCAGTAGTGAGAGAGAGAGAGAGAGAGAGAGAGAGAGAGAGAGAGAGAGAGACAGACAGACAGACACAGAGACAGACACAGAGAGACAGAGACAGACAGAGACAGACAGAGACAGACAGAGACAGACAGAGACAGACAGAGACAGAGATATAGACACAGACATGGGAACTGAAGTAGTGCATTGCTTAGTAGTGAGGGAGCGAGTGTAATGAATGTGAAGGAGAGACAGAAAGAGAAGAATGTGGTGTTCTACTGCTTGGTGAGTGAGGGAGTGAAGAGCGCAAGACAACGGTGGAGTGGGAGGACGACAGAGGTGAATATTCTTACGCTACGATCTTCTCTTTTAACATCTTTGTGCTGTGCTTCTGACGAGCTCTTCGGCGTGTCTTTACATATATTTTTCTTTGTTTTAGGAGTGAGAGATAGATAGATAGATAGATAGATAGAGAGAGAGAGAGAGAGAGAGAGAGAGAGAGAGAGAGAGAGAGAGAGAGAGAGAGAGAGAGAGAGAGACTGCTTGACAAGAGTAGAGAACAGAGCAAGACGTCTCATCTCTCGCCTGGACCCATCCTGGATAGATCTGTCATTTCAGCAGAGCCTTCAACACAGGAGGGATGTGGGTGGCCTTACTATTATGTATAAGGCTAATATTGCCAAAGTACCACACTTGGATCCACTTCGAGGACAGCGTGAAACAAGCTTTTATGCCACAATACGGGCAGAAAGCAGCAACTTCACTCTGGCTGTACCCTTCTCCAGAACATCACTCCCTCTGAGATCATATATACCCAGGATGACTCGAGTATGGAACACATTCATACAGCATAATGTCAACGAGATAAAATCAGTTGATCAAATGAAAATGCTGGCCCACAGATGGCTCCAACTTCATCCTGTTCCCTACTTGTATGTCTCATAACAATAAAAATGCTTTCAAATGAGTTGATGTAGGTAACAGCTCTTAGCTTGTCAATAAAGTTAGGAATCCTTAACCTGAAAATAGCTTGTCAATAAAGTTAGGGATCCTTAACCTAACCTTGTCAAACCCTGTTTAAAAGAGAGAGAGAGAGAGAGAGAGAGAGAGAGAGAGAGAGAGAGAGAGAGAGAGAGAGAGAGAGAGAGAGAGAGAGAGACAGAGAGAGACAGAGAGAGACAGAGAGAGAGACAGAGAGAGAGACAGAGAGAGACAGAGAGAGAGACAGAGAGACAGAGAGAGAGACAGACAGACAGGGCCACCTGTTTAGAGACCTGTTCTCAGAACAAACCAGCAGGATCTCTGAATTGGTGAACACTCTCACACGTCACCCACTTAGCTACTCCTATCCCAGCCCAGCAGGTGGGATTGCGCCTTATACAAGACCACAGACCTACATCCCTGCGGCTGCCTCAGTACCCTACCTCTCTCAAGGGCAGGCATCTTACATTCCCTACACACCCACCACCTCAAGCTGACCACTTCATCATGAGGAGCCAGTCTATCAGCATCCTGTCGGCCAACATTAGAGGTTTCATTACTAATGTTGGGGAGCTCACACATAGCTTTGTGAACACTCGACGTCCCGACATGATAGCTGTTGTTGAAACATTTTTGTATGACAGGACTCCAGAAAATTTTGCAAGAATTGCTGGCTACACCTCATGGATGAGAAGAGACAGGCGAGGGCAAGGAGGAGGTGTTGCTGTGTGCTTCTCTAAGTGTTCGTGCCCAGCACATTGATGTTGCCACCCCTACACATCTTGAAATGATATTCTTCAAGCTCTGTATAAACACTAGTACCTCTGTACTAGCATGTGCAATGTACAGACCTCAGTGGCAACACGACCCTATCAACTTCCTAATGGAAAATATTGACTCCCTTCTGCTACAACACAACTGTCAACATATTATAATTGTTGGTGACCTCAACCAGCACCTTATACAGAGGGACTTTGATGACCTTCTTGCAGTGTTTGACATGAGAAACTTTGTTGATTTCCCTACTCATATCTCTGGCTCCTCCCTTGACCCAGTAGTGAGTGATCTGGCAGAAGGCATAGTCACTTGTCAACCCCTCGGCTACGTTGGATCGTCTGACCACAAGGCTGTTTTTACGACACTTAAGATCCCAACAGAACGAGGTGAGGAGTCCACACGCACAACCTGGCTATGGGAAAGAGGTAATGGCCAGCCCTTTGCTCTGAGCTCGCCACCACCGACGGAATGCTCTTCTCCAAGGGGATGTTGACAACCAAGTGAAAGCCTTCACTGGACACATCCTTAATCTACAACAAGAACACATTCCTCACCGGCAATATGTGACGAAGCCTACAGATCAGCCTTGGTTTGGCTTTCGTTGTAGAGAGGCTGCTACTGCTAAGTACAAAGCATGGCGAAGGTATAAGAGACATCCTACCACCTATAACAGGAACTTGCACATGCAAGCCTGTAGGCATATGGGTGATGTTCAAAAGTGGCCATTGCTAAATGGGAGGTGGACACTAAAAGAAAGTTAGCATCAGGTAGGGTAGGCTCCAAAACCTGGTGGTCCCTGGTCAAGGACAGACAAGGTTATCTGCCTGATGAACTTATTCCACCTCTAAATCGACAGGATGGGACCACCTCTACTAGTAGTCAAGAGAAGGTGGACCTCTTTGCTGAACACTTTGCTACCAAAATGCAAGTTCCTGATCCAGCAAGGGACCCTCCTTGGCTAGCTGCAAGAACTGTGTCAAAACTGTCAGTGGTGACAATAAGGCAGGAGGAGGTGCATTTCCTACTTAAATCGCTTGACCAAGAAAAGGCTGTGGGCCCAGACAAGTTGAGCCCAAGATTGTTGAGAAGATGTGCAGACCAGCTAGCAGCACCTCTAACTCGCATCTTTCAGCACTGCCTAGTACAGTGTAAATGGCCCTCTCTATGGAAAGAAGCGAATGTAGTCCCTGTTCACAAAAAGAAGAGCAGAGCAGAAATCAGCAACTACAGACCAGTGTCACTCCTGTCAATCACTGGTAAGATCCTTGAGACAATAATCTCAAGACAAATGACAGAGTTTTTTGACTACCACTCACTACTTTGTGATCGTCAATATGGCTTCTGGAAAGGTTACTCTGCTGCTGATCTGTTGTTAAACCTCTCCACTAAGTGGCACCAGTCACTGGATGAATCCAAAGTCAGCTGTGTGGTAGCACTGGACATTGCTGGCGCTTTCGACCGGGTGTGGCACCAGGGCCTCTTAGCAAAACTTCAAGCACTGGGAATTGCAGGCTCTACGCTATGTCTCCTCAGTGACTACCTTCATGGTAGATCTCTAAGTGTAGTTCTCAATGGAACGGAATCAGCAAGACATCCTATTGGGGCAAGTGTTCCTCAAGGAAGCGTGCTGGGTCCATTGTTATGGAATGTCTACTTCAACGACCTTCTTCATCTCATCCCAGAATCACATGCATATGCAGACGACTGTACACTGACATTCACTTATCCAAGAGAAGAAATGCCAGCTGCTCTAAGCTCATCAATCACCAGCTGAGAGCTATATCAGCTTGGGGAAATAGATGGCAAGTAACATTTGCACCTGAGAAAACGCAAATGATGATCGTCTCTAGGCACCATGATGGTAATGCTGGTGCAGTAGTAAGGATGAATGGGAGGATGTTGGCACCTGGAGAAGAAGTTGATATCCTTGGGGTGAAATTTGACTCCAAACTAACCATGAAGAACCATGTTGTAAATCTTGCAAACAAGGCAGCCAGGAAGCTTACAGCACTTCGCCGTATCTCCCATCTGCTTGACAGTAGGGGTTTTCAAGATCCTGTACGAGGCACAAGTACGCTCGCACCTTGGGTATGCTCCACTTTCTTGGTTTGCCTGCCCCCCCTCTCATCTGCGACTGCTTGACAGAGTAGAGAACAGAGCAAGAACGTCTCATCTCTCGCCTGGACCCATCCTGGATAGATCTGTCATTTCAGCAGAGCCTTCAACATAGGAGGGATGTGGGTGGCCTTACTGTTATGTACAAGGCCAATATTGTCAAAATACCACACTTGGATCCACTTCGAGGACAGCGTGAAACAAGCTTTTATGCCACAAGACGGGCAGAAAGCAGCAACTTCACTCTGGCTGTACCCTTCTCCAGAACATCACTCCATCTGAGATCATACATACCCTGGATGACTCGAGTATGGAACACATCCGTACAGGATAATGATGTCAACGAGATAAAGTCAGTTGATCAAATGAAAATGCTGGCCCACAGATGGCTCCAACTTCATCCTGTTTCCTACTTGTATGTCTCATAACAATAAAAATGCTTTCAAATGAGCTGATGTAGGTAACAGCTCTTAGCTTGCCAATAAAGTTAGGAATTATTAACCTGTAAACTAGCTGTCAATAAAGCTAGGGATCCTTAACCTTGTCAAACCCTGTGTAAAAAAAAAAAAAAAAAAAAAAAAAGAGAGAGTGAGACAGAGAGAGAGAGACAGAGAGAGAGAGAGAATTATGTTTCATCTTGAGAACAAGCACTTATGCAAAAACTTTGGTATCTTTATTGTGGAAACATTTCGCCATCCAGTGGCTTCCTCAGTCCCAACACTGAGAAGAATGGTTGAAGATTAGAAGGAGTTTGAGGCAATCAGTCCCGAGCATCGCCTTCCTCACTAGCTGTCATGATTCTGGATATACTACTATAGTACTGTACAGAATATTTTTACGTAGGATGCATGTTTCGCCTGTTTGGGCCATTAGTTTTTTCCAATAGTATCCAACGACTCAGCTGATTACCAGCTATTGATCTCTTTTGCATGTTTCATTTCTCATGCGTCAGCTCTCGCCAGCTGATCGCTCACGGTCGTTTATTGGTAACAATTATTTACACAAAAGTACTAGTATATCTTAACACCGATAGCGTTTTATCCGGGTTCATTTATCACTCTTTGATAGTTTCATTGTTTTATTTAACCTGTGTTCTACTGTAGTATCTGGCATATCTTTACTTGCAGTGTAATTTCAACACGTTACTTTTAATTTATTGGTAGCAAAGATTAAACAAAAATTAATCTTTAACAAGATATTAAGAGATTACGTGTTTTTTTTTTAGAATTAATCATTGAATTAGTGCGCTTCAGTTTGACTTACAAATGCCAGTGAGAATAAAAAAATAATTGTGTGTTTTTTTCATTTCAGTAGTAAAATGACAATGAAAATGAGAGACGACGGAAATTTTGCGAACGATATTTTCATATAAATTGAGAAAAATGGAAGTAAATTTACGCATGTGTCATCTTGATAAAAACACGCTGTTGGTAGTATAAACCAAGTTTATTAAATTCTTATTGGAGGGAATGTCATCTTTCACTAGGAACAACGACAACAAGTGAGAAAGTAATGTCATCTTTCACTAGGAACAACGACAACAAGTGAGAAAGTAATGTCATCTTTCACTAGGAATAACGACAACAATGAGAAAGTAATTTTCACTTTCACTGGAACAACGACAACAATGAGAAGTAATGTCACTTTCACTAGGAACAACGACACAGTGAGATAGAATTCATCTTCACTAGGAACAACGAAACAAGTGAGAAAGTAATGTCATCTTTCACTAGGAACAACGACAACAAGTGAGAAAGTAATGTCATCTTTCACTAGGAACAACGACAACAAGTGAGAAAGTAATGTCATCTTTCACTAGGAACAACGACAACAAGTGAGAAAGTGATGTGGAATATTCATCTGGATATGTGTGTGGAACGTTACATGAACAGAACAAAGGAAGTGGCCACATCCACGTCTTCCAGATGAGAATCTGTAAATTATTATTATTATAATCAAGGGGAAGCGCTAAACCCGTAGGATTATACAGCGCCGGGGGGGATGTGGAAGGCATTCAGGCTTAATTCGGGGAACTGGAGCACAGATCCAATTCCCTAAATCAAGAGGCCCTCACCAACTTCAAGGAACCTTCCGTGAGGGGAGAATCTATAAAAGTTGCACACTACTGGGTAGAAACTGATCCAACCTTGTGTATTAACGATATACTAGAACAACTCACAGGTAAGGACCCACAATGGGCGAGGAGAAATCAACGATATTGTTTGGTTAAGCCTGTAACGAGAAACAATCATTATCTGTCCATTAACGCTGTTTAGGGACGACTCAATAAAAATATAAGATACCGAGAACTATATTTTTTTTTTTGAAGACATTGCCTAACGAGCCAGGTTGTAGTGCCTGCATGAGACCTCATGCATGCAATAGGCACCAACAGCCTACTCATCAGTCAAAGAGGCCGGGCCTGGTATGGGGTTGAGAAGTAATGATCGGCGACTGTCGGGTAACCATCAGGTAACTAAGCCATTAACGAGACGAATGTTGCTCCTTGTATAATTCTAAATTTTAATTTTACAATATAAATATTCAATTATGGCTTCTGTTCGGACGCACAGAAGAATCTTGTCCGAAAACCTACTAGGAGAAAAGCACAAACAGTTCTCTCCACCGTGAGTTACAACGGCTCTAAGTTAACCCCGAGAAGGCACCTGGACTATTGTTGCTTCAAGCATAAAATAAGAACTTTACCTCTCGTCTGCATCCACTGGAGAATCCGGCTTCAAATTGATCACTTGAAAGATGGTCTGCACAAGGACTGACCCGACCCGCAAGTTATTACTACAACCCTAGTATCCCAGTCCTCACAACAATCGAATCTACAACTTGGTAATTCACTTAACTGGCTTGAGGTCGTCATGCATGGCAGCTTCTGTACGGTAGGCAATATTGAGCGTCGTTGAGTCAGAGGTCCAACAGGGTCACTGGCATGGAATATTCCTGGATATATATATATATATATATATATATATATATATATATATATATATATATATATATATATATATATATATATATATATAATATATATATAATGTCGTGCCGAATATGTAAAACTGTCAATTAGCAAGAACTCGTTTAAATTAAGTCCTTTCTGAAATTTTCTCTAATATGTTTTAAAGATAATTTTTATTAATGTAAAAAAATTTTTAATTTTTGCACAAAAGAATCTTAGAAAACTTACCTAACTTATTATAACAAGAGCAATTTATTTTAGCCTAACCCAACTAAATATATTTAAAATACGTTTACAATAATTTAGTACTAAACAAATACAATCAAATATATTTTGTTTCATTATGTTTGACAGAAATTTGGCATAAAAAATTTGCATACACAAATTTTAGCCTATATGCAAGATGAAGTTGCTGATTAATGCACATAGATCGCAAGTTCTGATTATTCGGCACGACATTTTAATATATATAGTATATAATAATTATATAATACTAATAAATATATATATATATCATTATATATATATTATATAATTTAGTGTGTATGTGTTGTTGTGATTTGTGAGTTTGTTGTTTGTGTGCTTTTGTATGTGATGTGTTTTGTTTGATGTTGTGTGTAGTTATGTGTGTGTTGTGTTGTTTGTGTTGTGTGTGTTGTGTGTTGTGTGTGTGTGTATAATCACCTAATTGAGGTTGCAGGGATCGAGACTCAGCTCCTCGCCCCGCCTCTTCACTGAGTGCTACTAGGTCCACTCTCTCCCTGCTCCATGAGCTTTATTATACCTCATCATTAAAGCTATGTATGGTTCCTGCCTCCACTACCTCACTTGCTAGGCTATTCCACTTCCTGACTACTCTATGACTGAAGAAATACTTCCTAACATCCCTGTGACTCGTCTGAGTCTTCAACTTCCAATTGTGACCCCTTGTTTCTGTGTCCCCTCTCTGGAACATCCTGTCTCTGTCCACCTTGTCTATTCCACGCAGTATTTTGTATGTCGTTATCATGTCTCCCCTGACCCTCCTGTCCTGTGTGTGTGTGTGTGTGTGTGTGTGTGTGTGTGTGTGTGTTGTGTTTGAATACCTGGAGTATAGTGTATTTTAGTATACTTAGGGTATACAGTATTCGTAGTATACCTGGAAAATACATTCTTATATATGGAGTATCTGTTTATGCCCTTAGTATTTTTAGGGTATACGTATATCGTAGTATAATACCTGGAAAATACATTCTTATATATGGAGTATCTGTTTATGCCCTAAGTATTTATAGTATCTCGTATATCTGAATATAGCATCAAGAATATTTGAAGTGTCCGAAAGCTACCTAAAATATACCTGGAGAATATATAATGCATCTGTAAAACACCTTGGTGTGGATGTTGTATACCTAGCTAATGCAGTGTGTATGAGGTATACCTAGCTAATGCAGTGTGTATTGGGTATACCTAGCTAATACAGTGTATGAGGTATACCTAGCTAATACAGTGTATGAGGTATACCTAGCTAATACAGTGTGTATGAGGTATACCTAGCTAATACAGTGTATGAGGTATACCTAGCTAATACAGTGTGGATGAGGTATACCTAGCTAATACAGTGTGGATGAGGTATACCTAGCTAATTCAGTGTGGATGTTGTATACCTAGCTAATACAGTGTGTATGAGGTATACCTAGCTAATACAGTGTGTATGAGGTATACCTAGCTAATACAGTGTGTATGAGGTATACCTAGCTAATTCAGTGTGGATGTTGTATACCTAGCTAATACAGTGTGTATGAGGTATACCTAGCTAATTCAGTGTGTATGAGGTATACCTAGCTAATACAGTGTGTATGAGGTATACCTAGCTAATACAGTGTGTATGAGGTATACCTAGCTAATACAGTGTGTATGCGGTATACCTAGCTAATACAATGTGTACGGGGTATATCTAGCTAATACAGTATATGAGGTATACCTAGCTAATACAGTGTATGAGGTATACCTAGCTAATACAGTGTGTACATGAGGTATACCTACCTAATAGCAGTGTGTATGAGGTATACCTAGCTAATGCAGTGTGTAGAGGTATACCTTGTAATACAGTGTGTACGGGGTATACCTAGCTAATACAGTGTTTGAGGTATACCTAGCTAATACAGTGTGTATGAGGTATACCTAGCTAATACAGTGTGTATGAGGTATACCTAGCTAATACAGTGTGTATGAGGTATACCTAGCTAATACAGTGTGTGAGGTATACCTAGCTAATACAGTGTGTACGAGGTATACCTAGCTAATACAGTGTGCATGAGGTATACCTAGATAATACAGTGTGTATGGGGTATACCTAGCTAATACAGTGTATGAGGTATACCTAGCTAATACAGTGTGTATGAGGTATACCTAGCTAATACAGTGTACGAGGTATTCCTAGCTAATACAGTGTGCATGAGGTATACCTAGATAATACAGTGTGTATGGGGTATACCTGGATCCTTAGAAACCTACCTAGAGTTTTCCTGGATTATAATTAACAAATTTCGAAAGATTATTTAATCTATTACGTCGACTGCAGCTGCTTGTCAGTTCTGCTTGTTCACTTATCCGCTTGTAATTACCTAGGTGTAATTAACCAGTAATTAATCTGTAATTAACTAGTTCTAGTATTTGTAATTCAGTATTTAAATATAACTTTTCGTAATTAACTAATCTCAAGTAGTAGTTGAAATTCACTAGATATAATTAGGCACGTGGAATTTAATAATTGTAATCAACTAATTGAAATTGTCTAGTTAAGTCTGCGTCTTGCAATCTTCAGTTCTTGAGTTTCTTAACGTTGAATAATTTTAGTGATATTTATCTACTCTACTTTTTAAGCAAAGAATTGTTTCAGATGTCTTGTCGTGACAGGACCTGATGCCGGCGAAGGGGCTCTTGATCCAAGGAATTAAATATACTCCTCTCCTTTCTTGAATCAAATCAAGGGATGTGTGACTCGGATTCACACTCATAAACGATTAAAATAATTTCAGCTTTCTACGTTTCTGAAGGTGTAAAAGTATTTCCTAATGTCTTTTTTTTTGTTTTGGTTCCTCATTATGAAACATTGTTTCTTCTTTACTTCGAGGAAATTATTGCATATATTTGTATGTTGTCTCTCCCTTTTATTTTGCACATTTGTACTAATATTTTGGTGGCTTCCACTGGACGGCGCGTGTACCAGAGATGATACTCATAGTTTTGCATTAAAGTTCACTTATGGAATTATCATCAGGCAAACTTATGGACTATGTTTAAGATTCTTAGGATAAAGCTTATTACGTATTTTATGTTTACAGGATTTGAGGTGATGATCGTTAAGGTGTAATTTGGGGGGAACACAATTTGCCACTTGGTATTTAGTCCTTCTGCTGCTAAGCTGTTCTCAGGTAAGATATATGGACCGTGCATTTTGCAACAGAGACAGAAAGATCAGACAGAGAGTGTGTCTTCCTGGAGCTGGTGTTGGTGACATAGTCAGCAGGTTGGATATTATGGCAGGTAATGGGATCAAGCCCATTATCTGTCTTAGTGCTGGGGGTAATGACATTGGGAAGGGGAGGAGAGAGGAGCTGCTGGATAAGTACAGGTCAGCCATAGAAGTAATTAGGTCTAAGGGAGGGATCCAGTCATATGTAGCATTTTGCCTAGAAAGGGAGTGGGCAATGAATGGATGTCTAGGGCAATTGGTATAAATTGCTGGCTAGACAGGTACTGCAAGGAACTGGCAATTCCATTCATTGATAAGTGGGACCTATTCTTTGGCAAACGTGGTATGTATGCAAGGGATGGGGTTCATCTCTCTGGGGATGGAGTGAATGCATTAGCCAATTCAACTGAGAGGGTAATTGATGACTCGTCTAGGAATTTAAACTAATAGATTATAAGTATGGTGTTTTGTGGGAACAATCAGGCTGCAGCATTAGGGTTAAAAACAGCAGTTATTACCGGGATACCTCAGGGATATGTTTAAAAGACAATATTCAAAATAAAGTTGCTAGTAATGGCAAATTAACTGATCAACAAACAAAAAGGGATAGTAGAGGGCAACGAGTGACTAGCTCCCTTAAAGTTTACTATACAAATAGGAGGAGTCTAAGAAATAAGATAGATGAGCTAAGATTACATGCAAGTGTAGGTAATATAGATATTATTGGTATAACAGAGACCTGGTTCAACCTGAAAGATAGAGAAATGCCTTCTGAATGCAACATACAGGGTTATAAACTATTCCACACTGACAGGGTCAACAGGAAGGGTGGTGGGGTGGCGATGTATGTCAGAAAATTTAAATTGTTGTCTTAGACATGATATAAGATTAGAGACATCGAACACAGTATCTGTTTGGCTACAGTTTCTCGAGGGACGTGACAAATTAATTTTGGGTGTGATTTATAGGCCCCCAAACCTTGATAGGGAGGGCAGTAAGCTGTTATGGGACGAAATTCATAAGGCATCTAGATATGAAAATGTTGTTATAATGGGAGATTTTAACTTTAGACAAATTGATTGGAACAATATGACAGGAAATCTTGAGTCTAGTGACTTTCTTGATACGGTTCAGGATTGCTTTTTAGAACAGGTTGTGACAGAACCAACTAGAGGAAACAATCTGCCTGACTTGGTTCTTGCCAACAAAGATTCACTAATTAATAATCTGAGGTTAATGATGAGCTTGGGGAAAGTGATCACAAATCACTTAGTTTTAATATATCATGGAATTACCCAGACAACTGCAATCAAATCTCTGTCCCAGATTTTCGCTTGGCCGACTTCATGGGATTGAAAAATTACCTGGATGGGCTAAATTGGGATGTCCTGACCATGGGTCAGGTAGGTGATCTTGGTTGCCAATATGACGTTTTTCAGGGCACAGTTCTAGCTGCCCAGACAACTTTTGTTCCGAGTAGGGAAATTAGATCTAACAAAAATGATCCCAAATGGATGAACAATAGATTAAAACATCTCGTTGGTCAAAAAAGAGGCATATATAGGCGTATCAAAAGAGGGGATGGGCAGTTAAGAAATCAATATATTCAATTAAAGAGAGAAATAAAGAAAGGAATAAGAAAAGCAAAAAGGGATTATGAGGCTAAGGTCGCAAGGGATTCAAAGATTAACCCTAAAGAATTCTTTCAGGTATACAGAAAGTAAGATTAGGGACAAGATTGGCCCACTTAAGAGTAACTCTGGTCAGATCACTGACAGTGATAAGGATATGTGTGAAATTCTAAATACCTACTTCCTCTCAGTTTTCACCCAGGAAAATACTAGCGATATTCCTGAAATAATAGATTATGTAGAACAGGATGATAATAAACTGTACGATTGCGGTAACTAGTGACATGGTCCTCAGACAAATAGAGAAACTAAAACCTAACAAATCCCCAGGCCCTGATGAACTGTTTGCAAAGGTGTTAAAGGAATGTAAAGAGGAACTTAGCATACCTTTGGCTAATCTTTTTAACATATCACTACAAACTGGCATAGTGCCTGATAAGTGGAAAATAGCAAATGTAATACCTATTTACAAGGCAGGTGACAGGTCCTTGGCTTCGAACTATAGACCAATAAGCCTTACCTCCATAGTGGAAAATTTATGGAATCAATAATTGTCGAAGCAATTCGTAGCCATCTTGACAGGCACAGATTGATTAATGAATCTCAACACGGTTTTACAAAGGGGCGTTCCTGTCTTACGAATTTACTAACTTTTTTCACTAAGGTGTTTGAGGAGGTAGATCATGGTAATGAATATGATATTGTGTATATGGACTTCAGTAAGGCTTTCGATAGAGTTCCACGCCAGAGGCTATTGAGGAAACTTAAGGCACACGGAATAGGAGGAGAAATTTTTTCCTGGGTAGAGGCATGGCTGACAAATAGACAGCAGAGAGTTTGCATAAATGGGGAGAAAACGTACTGGAAAACGTACAGAGGAGGATGACAAAGATGATCCCATGTATCAGAAATCTTCCCTCTGAGGATAGACTGAGGGCCCTGAATCTGCACTCTCTCGAAAGGCGTAGAATTAGGGGGGATATGATCGAGGTGTATAAATGGAAAACAGGAATAAATAAAGGGGATGTAAACATCGTGCTGAAAATTTCCAGCCAAGACAGGACTCGCAGCAATGGTTTCAAGTTGGAAAAATTCAGATTCAGAAAGGATATAGGAAAGCACTGGTTTGGTAATAGAGTTGTGGATGAGTGGAACAAACTCCCGAGTACAGTTATTCAGGCTAAAACGTTGTGTAGTTTTAAAAATATGTTAGATAAATACATGAGTGGGTGTGGGTGGGTGTGAGTTGGACCTGACTAGCTTGTGCTGCTGGGTCTGGTGCAGTGCTCCATCCTTGAGTGGAGATGATCAGAGTGGGTGGGTCATTGGGCTAATCCGGGGGGGGGGGTCATTGGGCTAATCCGGGGGGGGGGTGTCATTGGTCTAATCTGGGGGGGACATGAACCTGCTCCTAATGGGCAGTAGGCCTGTTGCAGTGTTCCTTCTTTCTTATGTTCTTACTAGGCCTCCCATTCCTAAGGCGCTGTATGACGCTGCATAAAAAAAAATTCTTGTTCCGGTTCATGTTGTCTTGCAGCTTTTCAGAATAGTCTTCAGTTTTGATTTTCCTCAATTAGTTTTTTTATCCTTGCAAATGGACATGTACTATCTAGGTCTCGTAGGAAGAACACTGATCTTAAAGCAGACTTGCTGGACCTGATAGTTACGTTCACGCAACCAGATACTTCGTTTATCGTAACTCTTGGTTTTCTGTTGCTTAGCTCTCTTTACTCCTCTTTCAAATACCCCAGTTGCTTTAACCTGTCTTTCTAATGTGTTCTTTAATTTTATAGGCGGCACCCTGATATATGCTTACTTACAACTAACGAATATGGGGCACAGGTATCCCCTCTCACGTCTGTCTAATCTCTACAAGTATTTCATGGACTTTATCTATATCATAAGGCAGGATTTGTCATCTCTAGAACCGTGCTGTTGCTGTGCGGTAGTGCTTTGCCATTAAGGCCTACTGGTCTCTTTCTTAAAAACCAATTCGTTGCATGTCAGCGTGGTCGGGAATAACTATCTGTAATTTAGTGCAGTCAGCTTGTTTTTTTTTTTAACTGGAGTTCGCTGGAGTTACATCAGCGGTTTTCCAGGTGTTCGGTAATTTTCCTCGTTTAGTGGCTGTCGGGAACGAGTCTTCGCTCCCGGTCCAGCCATTGTGACAGCTGGTATCATGAACATAAACATGAAGTCTTTCTAATTCTTTTTTATCGCGCATATTAGGCCAGTCTTCGAAAATTCAGCACCAGGTTGGAGTCCAGTTCTGATCTTAAAAATGGAAGGCTAAGGAAGTCCAAAGGTCTGCATCTAGACTAGTTAACAGGCCTGAGGAAATAAAATTAAAGGACCGGAACAAAATCACTGAAAAAGCAGTTACACGAGGACAAGGAAAATGCGGTCAGGACATCAAAGAGACCAAGAAAGACCGACAGGGAATTCAAGGCTAGAATGTGTATCATCGGATAGACCAAATTTTGTGGAAAACTGAACACTTAGACGAACCACATTAACGTTCAGAAATACTTCTTCAGTGTTAAAGTAGCGAAAAAAATGTTAAACGAACCAGATGAAGATCGATTGAAGGTTAAAGAGGCTGGACCAGGAGCTGGAACTACTCCCATAGTCAAGCTTCGGTGAATACAGACTATTTAAGTCGTCTGAGTGAAGCAGCAATATCCTTCGACTTGAAGAAAAGATGTTCGGGACGTTGAGTAAAACTGATAGTCTTCCCCTTACATAGGCTATCTTGAAATTCTGTGTGAGGCAGCGATATCTTTCAACCAACACAAGCTATCTTGGAAGTCTGAGTGAAGTAGTGATATCCTTCTGCTGAACGCCACGGCAAGCTAAAAAAAATAAAAAAAAACATTCTATACCCCCGGAGTTTCAGGAACGCAGGAAATTGTATTTTCGAGTTGGCTATAAAAGTTTGATGCGACGTTACTCCCTAAGCATCACTCAAGTGAAAAAATGTTTAATAGATCTGGCAAGAATGTATGCTCTACTTGGATTAAGTGAGAAAAAGTTAAATACTTATTTTTTAGGTATCCCCAAAGGAATACCATCAAGTTGTTACCTAATTTTTTCTTCCTAGAAGATGTTCGTTTTAACTTGAGAATGCTTCATCGGGTAGGCTTCAATATTTTTTTTCATTGTCACTGCACCGTAACGAGGGAAAGGTTCGGGCAACTAATGGTATGAACAGATGCTCTCTGGCCAATTTTATGCACATCATTCCCGGATATCATTTCTGTGTGACAATCTAAAGAAAGCCTCTTGTGAACGGCTTCAAACCTGCTTGAGAGTGTTTAGGTACTAATGCTCCAAATTAATTTTTAAAATTAAATCAGTTTGCTTTCCGCGAGATTAAGAAAATATATATACATTTTTTTTTTTTAGGTTTTGGCTGTCTGCGTTCAAATGTGTCAATTAACTAATATAACTAATAAACCTGAAACTAGAAATTGCATCATCTGTGTGGCTTCGAATTTTTGGTGATGACGCTTTTTTTTTTTTTTTTTTTTTTTTTTTAACTGTGTAAACTTCGCCCTGGTTATGGGTTGTGTAAGTTCCAATTTTCGCTTTTACTCAAACAATTGGCTTGGGTGCATTTATAATTATTAAAATCAAAACCAAGCGCTAAACCCACTAGGGTCATGCAGAACATTCATTATAAATAACTTACGATTGGTTTTAAACGTCGGTGTAACTTAAGGTGTCTGGGCTACGTGAGTGCCATGTACAGATGTATATATGTAGAGTATACTGGATGCAGGTAGAAGATACAAGATTTACCTGTTATCTTACATTTGTGTTATACTGTTCTTGTTTTGAACTGAAATATACAAAAAAAAATGTAATGATTTAGAGGAGTAAACTTTGTATTAGACTGACCCGACGCATTCTCACCAAGTTCTGAAAAAAAACGCAGTTTATTCAGGGGCGTAAAATCACAGGTGGAGAGAACGTATTTTTTTTCCTACTTCATTTGCATCATGTAAAGTTTTAAGTGTGGCTTAAGAGTGAGCCGCGGGTGAGAGAGCGAGAGCAGACGAGGATGAGAGTTATGATTTACTTAAACTTTTCTTGATGAAAGTAGTTAATGATTCCGTCTATAGTTCTCACTCTCTCTTCTCTCACTCTCACATACTCAACTCGGCTTGTTTTCTGATGTGGGAACATTAATTTCGTTATCTACGTTTGAGGCTCTTCCTTCTAGTGTTTGGGTAATACACTAGTTAATACAAGGATAATTATCCAATATTTGAGTTATTTATGCGAGTGTGCAGTAGTGAGCGTCACGTTTGAATGCTATATATGGAATAACTCGAAAGCGGATAGACGGATTTAAATGAAATTGGGTAGGAATACAGGTCTCGCAGCTCAGAGATCTGAGAGGATAAAAATTCAGAGAGGATTGTGAAGGCTGGAGGGTCTTCGAGAATGGTGGAAGCGCTGCGAGGAGGACTGAAGTTTCTTATTGGTTGAAAGAAAGCCTGATAAGGTGTCCCGTAGCTCGGTAGGTAGCGCACTCAGCTCTCACTGGGTGTACGTGGTGTGATTACCTGGAGTTTACCTGGAGAGAGTTCCGGGGGTCAACGCCCCCGCGGCCCGGTCTGTGATCAGGCCTCCTGGTGGATCAGAGCCTGATCAACCAGGCTGTTGCTGCTGGCTGCACGCAAACCAACGTACGAGCCACAGCCCGGCTGATCAGGAACCGACTTTAGGTGCTTGTCCAGTGCCAGCTTGAAGACTGCCAGGGGTCTGTTGGTAATCCCCTTATGTATGCTGGGAGGCAGTTGAACAGTCTCGGGCCCCTGACACTTATTGTATGGTCTCTTAACGTGCTAGTGACACCCCTGCTTTTCATTGGGGGGATGTTGCATCGTCTGCCAAGTCTTTTGCTTTCGTAGTGAGTGATTTTCGTGTGCAAGTTCGGTACTAATCCCTCTAGGATTTTCCAGGTGTATATAATCATGTATCTCTCCCGCCTGCGTTCCAGAGAATACAGGTTCAGGAACCTCAAGCGCTCCCAGTATTTGAGGTGCTTTATCTCCGTTATGCGCGCCGTGAAGGTTCTCTGTACATTTTCTAGGTCAGCAATTTCACCTGCCTTGAAAGGTGCTGTTAGTGTGCAGCAATATTCCAGCCTAGATAGAACAAGTGACCTGAAGAGTGTTGGAAACATTGGGTGTGTTTTCTTACACCTGTTGTCCCCTGTTCACCTATCAGCAAGTAGGTACCTGGGTGTTAGCAGACTGGTGTGGGTCGCATCCTGGGAGGTGGTAGTATAATTCACATAGGGCTGGGCTCTGAAATGAGCTGGGGAGGGATAACAGTTTTTAGCCAGTAAAATTGGTTTTTGTAGAAAAAAAGGAGATAATGGGTTTTGAAGACAGAGGGTAATGGTTTTAATAGAAGGCTTGTTGTCGAGAAACCTTTGAGGAAGAAATGGAGGATTTTAGGGCTGGACTGATAATTGTGAAGAAGAGGTGGAAGTCTTTGGGAAAGTAAGTAGAGTTATGAAGGAGGGAGACGGAGTTTCGGGGAGCTGAAGGAGAGTTGGGATGGGTGCAGCCTCTGTTGGGATGAGTGCAGTCTCTGTTGGGATGGGTGCAGCCTCTGTTGGGATGAGTGCAGTCTCTGTTGGGATGGGTGCAGAATCTGTTGGGATGGGTGCAGCCTCTGTTGGGATGGGTGCAGCCTCTGTTAGGATGAGTGCAGCCTCTGTTGGGATGGGTGCAGCCTCTGTTAGGATGAGTGCAGCCTCTGTTAGGATGAGTGCAGCCTCTGTTGGGATGGGTGCAGCCTCTGTTGGGATGAGTGCAGCCTCTGTTGGGATGGGTGCAGCCTCTGTTGGGATGAGTGCAGCCTCTGTTGGGATGAGTGCAGCCTCTGTTGGGATGAGTGCAGCCTCTGTTGGGATGGGTGCAGCCTCTGTTAGGATGAGTGCAGCCTCTGTTGGGATGGGTGCAGCCTCTGTTGGGATGAGTGCAGCCTCTGTTGGGATGGGTGCAGCCTCTGTTGGGATGAGTGCAGTCTCTGTTGGGATGAGTGCAGCCTCTGTTGGGATGGGTGCAGCCTCTGTTGGGATGAGTGCAGTCTCTGTTGGGATGGGTGCAGCCTCTGTTGGGATGAGTGCAGTCTCTGTTGGGATGGGTGCAGCCTCTGTTGGGATGAGTGCAGTCTCTGTTGGGATGGGTGCAGCCTCTGTTGGGATGAGTGCAGTCTCTGTTGGGATGAGTGCAGCCTCTGTTGGGATGAGTGCAGCCTCTGTTGGGATGAGTGCAGCCTCTGTTGGGATGGGTGCAGCCTCTGTTGGGATGGGTGCAGCCTCTGTTAGGATGAGTGCAGCCTCTGTTAGGATGAGTGCAGCCTCTATTGGGATGAGTGCAGCCTCTGTTGGGATGAGTGCAGCCTCTGTTAGGATGAGTGCAGCCTCTATTGGGATGAGTGCAGCCTCTGTTAGGATGGGTGCAGCCTCTGTTAGGATGGGTGCAGCCTCTGTTGGGATGGGTGCAGCCTCTGTTAGGATGGGTGCAGCCTCTGTTAGGATGGGTGCAGCCTCTGTTAGGATGGGTGCAGCCTCTGTTGGGATGGGTGAAGCCTCTGTTGGGATGGGTGAAGCCTCTGTTGGGATGGGTGCAGCCTCTGTTGGGATGGGTGCAGCCTCTGTTAGGATGGGTGCAGCCTCTGTTAGGATGGGTGCAGCCTCTGTTGGGATGGGTGCAGCCTCTGTTGGGATGGGTGCAGCCTCTGTTGGGATGGGTGCAGCCTCTGTTGGGATGGGTGCAGCCTCTGTTGGGATGGGTGCAGCCTCTGTTGGGATGAGTGCAGCCTCTGTTGGGATGGGTGCAGCCTCTGTTGGGATGAGTGCAGCCTCTGTTAGGATGGGTGCAGCCTCTGTTGGGATGGGTGCAGCCTCTGTTGGGATGAGTGCAGCCTCTGTTGGGATGAGTGCAGCCTCTGTTGGGATGAGTGCAGTCTCTGTTGGGATGGGTGCAGCCTCTGTTGGGATGGGTGCAGCCTCTGTTGGGATGGGTGCAGCCTCTGTTGGGATGGGTGCAGCCTCTGTTGGGATGGGTGCAGCCTCTGTTGGGATGGGTGCAGCCTCTGTTGGGATGGGTGCAGCCTCTGTTGGGATGGGTGCAGCCTCTGTTGGGATGGGTGCAGCCTCTGTTGGGATGGGTACAGCCTCTGTTGGGATGGGTGCAGCCTCTGTTGGGATGGGTGCAGCCTCTGTTGGGATGGGTGCAGCCTCTGTTGGGATGGGTGCAGCCTCTGTTGGGATGGGTGCAGCCTCTGTTGGGATGGGTGCAGCCTCTGTTGGGATGAGTGCAGCCTCTGTTGGGATGGGTGCAGCCTCTGTTGGGATGGGTGCAGCCTCTGTTGGGATGGGTGCAGCCTCTGTTGGGATGGGTGCAGCCTCTGTTGGGATGGGTTGCAGCCTCTGTTGGGATGGGTGCAGCCTCTGTTGGGATGGGTGCAGCCTCTGTTGGGATGGGTGCAGCCTCTGTTGGGATGGGTGCAGCCTCTGTTGGGATGGGTGCAGCCTCTGCTCATCAGATTAAGTTAAGCTTTCATTAGCGCACACACTACTACAACACTGCTAGATACTACATTCTAAGCTGGCAAATGCAAAGTCATAGATATCAGGAAAGTTACACAGAGGTTCTACGTAAAGTTTGTTGGAGCACCTCTGTTGCCTCGGCTCTTGCGTGATATCATAGAAACAAGACTGTGTTCAAGAGGCATCTGCTACTTGGTCCTGCCATATGGTAAAACGTGTACCGCTGTATGAGCCACTACACGCCAGTGTAGTGCCAAGGGATTAAAACACATTCAAAGGCCCACGTCTTTAGCCCACGCCAGCAACCACCCTCCAGAGCCATAAGGTCAACGGATTTACCGCTTGTTAATTATCTAAAATCGTCTTAAGGCGCCGACTGTGTGGGCCGTCTTAGGATTACGACCCGCAGTAAGACACTGCTTTCTTGACGAATAAAGAAGGAAATGAGTATCCTTTTCAGACGGCTTCTCTTAACAAAAAAGAAGTATATTAGCTCATAAAATTATCCAGGTGTTTCATCGGCATTTCTTCTCTGTATCTCTTACAATATTCTGTGCGTCGCCCCCTTCCTTCTAGTTAACCTCGGGAGACGTCCCGCTGAAGGGAAGAGGCAGAGGTCCGGTAAAAGTGAACTACCGTAAACTTTTTTGGGAGGATAAACTTCCAGAGGTAAAAATTTTTAATGGGCTCTTAAAGCCTCGTAAGAAGACGGTGTTTTGGATCTTGTAAAACATTTAGGTTGTCGATGAATAAGTGAGAGAAGTTCCTTGTTCCAACACCCCCTTCCATTGCCTCCCATTCCATTGCTTCACATCCTTCTTTCCTTCACCTCTGTCACTGCTGTTTTCTCTATTCACTGCTACTGATACATTCTATAATGGTCTCTCCTCCATTCACTCATCCATCCATCCATCCAGCTAGCCAATCAGTCGGCTAACGAGTCAACCAGCCAGTCACCCAACCATACAGCTAGCCAGCCCAGCATTCAAACCAGTCAGCTAGCCAAATACTTAGCCCAACCAGGCAGGCAGGCAGGCAGGCAGGCAGGCAGGCAGGCAGGCAGGCAGGCGGCCAACCAACCATCCATCCAGCTAGCCAGCCAAGTCAGCTACAAACAGAGTCATAAATGCGAATGACGATAATATCGCTTTTCCGATATAACATTTTCCTCGTGGAGCTCCTTGCTTGCGAGACAAGAGTTTGATGTAACCATCCACGGTATGAGCTATGTGGTGGAGTTTATGTTGGTGGCTGAGTTACCCGCGTGTTCTTGTGGTGGAGTTTGTTTTGGTGGCTGGGTTACCCGCGTGTTCTTGTAGTGGAGTTTGTTTTGGTGGCTGGGTTACCCGCGTGTTCTTGTGGAGTTTGGTTTGGTAGCTGGGGCGTCCACGTGTTCTTGTGGTGTGGTTGTTTCGGTGGCCGGGTTGCCCATACGTTTGTGAGCTGTTTAGGTTGGTACGGAGGCAGCTTGGTCGCTCTGTTTTTGTTATCACACATGCTGCCAATTTTGTCCAGTCTGATCATGGACGTATGTACCTAGTTATCTGGTTACCTATTTGAAATTACCAATTTAAATTTGCTAGAGAGCGGGGTGAACTCTGACCCTTTGCTGCGCCCGACCAACTGACGTAAATTTAAAAGTCAATATATTTTTAAACTCGCATATTTAAGTGAACAGTCCCAGGTATCATTATTAAGAGCACCAGGTACCTTTTTTTTTATCAAAAGTGCCAAGCACTTTTGTTATCGACAGCCCCAGATACCTTGATTTTTATTTATCTTAGGCATCTTTGTTGAACATAATCCCAAGCTCCATATTTTTTTAATAGCCCCAAGAACAATAATAATATCTGGGTCACTGAGAGACTATGAATGAACGAGCTTCCGTAGTTCCTCGGTAACTTCCCATCTCACCTGGTCCATAATGAAGCAAATATTGTAATTTTACTTTAAGCTTCAGAATTTCTACCTAATCATTATTTCAAGAAGTTCAGTCAGTCAGTGATCCGACGTAGCCTAACACGCACAATAATGGGCAGCTTCGAAGTGCAAGAGATTAACGCCTCCTGCATATTTTAAATTGTTTTCTACTGTTGTTTTTTTCAAACTTTTTTCATCAGTGGCAGATGTGTCGGTAAAGTTTTCCACTGGGTCGCCTAGCCCAGCGTGAGGTCACAATTGATACAGAGTGTTGTGTATGCTTCTTGTTCTTCACTGGGTGCTCTCTCTTTCTCTCTCTCTCTCTCATTCTGAACTGAAGAGTGGTGTATAAATGCAAATCTGCGATATGATACATTTTATCCTTAAATATAGCGTTTTGTATTGGTTATAAAGCCATACACAAGTTATTTGCTTTAAAATGGGACTTTATTAACACAAAACACTTTTACGTAGGAAGTATATTGATGATGAAGACCAAGACAGCGTCCCGGGAAAGCCCACTAGAAACAAAAGAGCCCCCTCAGCTCTGTCGTGACTTGTAATCGTGAAGGAACAAGCTGTTACCTGGCTGGCTCGGACCTCTCCACTACTACCTAATCCTGACCGTGAACTCTCACATTAAAAACCCAGCGCCCCCCCTTTTATTACACGTATTTGACTGTGCGCTAGCACGTAAGAGGAAATACGCATTTTGAGAGCTAGATTGGTGATGCGTGGGGGAGAAGGCTGGTTTAAACTGCCCAAACAACTGTCCCCGGTGCTGAACTGGAATACGACTGGCGATTTTACAAAATCTCTCCCAATATTTTTATTCTGGTAGCGTTTGTAAGTTAAATAAACGATTCTTTTATTGTATAAAATAAAAATTTCGGGCGCAGTGTCGTGTCATCATTGTGTACACAAATGCTGAGCAATATGAAGAGAAGTGGCAGAAAGCGAGGTGGAAGTGGAGGAGAGAAAAAATAGATTGAAGCACATGACATGCGTACAAATCACAAATGTGGGTGACAAGCCTGTCATGATTACATTAATTTTGGGGGCAACGTGAAATGAAAAACAATTGTTTCAGTGAAGTGTCAAATAAAAGCTCTTCCCGTGTAATAATTAAACACGGGTTAATTATCTAACTTCGCTGCATTATTCCGTGAGTACGAAAATTATCGAGCCTCCTGACCTATTTGTGCTAGGACAGTTGTGCCGTGCTGGAGTTGCTGCATTTGCTTATTTCTCCTCGCTGGTAGAGGGGGTAACCAGAATAATTTCTGGTTTCCTCCCTTTCTCCTCTTCTTTTTTTTTCTAGACCGTTTAGGAAGGTGGGGATATGATCCACTTTTAGCTCTTATATCTAGGCGCAAGATATCTCTTGCGGTCGTGGGAGCAACAGGCATTCTTCAGAGTTTTGAGTTCAGTTTTTTCTATTTACAAAGTTCAGTTTACTGGCAATCAACAGTTATCTTTCAGTTTGAAGCCCAGCTTTATATAAAAGGTATATTTTCGCCTGTTAGGATGCGTCGTATACTACCGAGGAACTCGTCAACTGTTTAAATAACCAGAGTCAACAGGTGTAAGGAGACTTGCCTATATGTATCGCTCAACTCGTTAATCGATCCCGGATCCTTTTGATTGTTAGCCAGGCGTTCCAAGACGTTCATTGTTGTCAATGAGCGCGTTTAAAGCTACCCTGAGTTATTGTGTAGATAAGTTACTGCCAGTCCAAAGACACTTCTGAGTTCCAGGTTGAAAGTGATACAAGACTTTTTTGGACTGAGGGACGAGTTAAATGAGCAGTATCACTTATCCTACTTCCATTACTGTCAACACCACAGACCTTCACAGCAGCTAACAGGCGTTGCCACTTCCAGGGATGTGTTCAGGTTAGGCTTCAAGGCTACATCTTTATAACTGCACGGTGCAACTTAATTATGGATTAAGTGGGCCACTTCATTCCCTCTCGTCAGCACGTGTCGAGGCTGAGTGGCAGTTTACCAAGAGAATGTCTGTGTTTGTCTACGTCGCTGTAATCTGTGAGAGGACCGACTGCCTGTGGCCCGTGACAGTGTGGTGTGGAGGACCTCTCTCTACTCCACTTTTCAAGGAAAAGGAGGTAGATGTTGGTCAAAAAGACATTTGGGTGTGTGCTGATAATACTTTATTCAGATACAAGATAACGAATCTCCCTAGCTGCAAAGAAATGAAATTCAAAAATTAGGATGGACATGACGCTTTAAGTACACATTGTACCTACTAGTACTAACATGTCATTAACTGTGCACGGTATAAAAGGAAATCCGTAGTGGGTGTACAGTGCCCCTCCCCACATAACACGTAATTACTAACTTACATATTAGTAGGTAATACGTGAGGCGTCGGTCTCAGAGCTCTCTTTGTTTGACTCAAGAAATCGTAATGACACGATTGCAAACAAACCATACCCCCGGCCGGGATTGAACCCGCGGTCATAGAGTCTCAAAACTCCAGCCCGTCGCGTTAGCCACTAGACCAGCTAGCTCACAATAAGATTCATCCAACTAGGTATATTTCTACACCATAGGAAGGTTAGCACAGGCACCACTGTGACCACAAATGCAAGTTTTTACAGACGAATCTCCAGCCAGCGTGGCCGTGACGAACTCTAGCTCAAGTCTCTTCACTGCAGTCAACATGACTCAAGAAATCGTAATGACACGCGGGTTCAATCCCGGCCGGGGGTATGGTTTGTTTGCAATCGTGTCATTACGATTTCTTGAGTCATGTTGACGGCAGTGAAGGGACTTGAGCTAGAGTTCGTCACGGCCACGCTGGCTGGAGATTCGTCTGTAAAAACTTGCATTTGTGGTCACAGTGGTGCCTGTGCTAACCTTCCTATGGTGTAGAAATATACCTAGTTGGATGAATCTTATTGTGGCTAGCTGGTCTAGTGGCTAACGCGACGGACTGGAGTTTTGAGACTATGATCGCGGGTTCAATCCCTGCCGGGGGTATGGTTTCTCTCTTTGTTTACACTCAAGTTTCTCCGCCTCACCTACAGGCGGCGCATGGGTGCCGCCAAACCCCCATATTTGACTGTCACTTCATCTGCATCCCATAGGTGCCTTGATGCCGGTGAAGGGATCTTGATCCAAGAAACTTTAGCTAACTTTTCTTTCCTTGAAATAAACCTGATTATCTTTCTTTCCGCAGTAGCTCTATGACGCCTACGGGTTTGAATTTATTATATAAATAAAAATAATATAATAATCAAACAAAGCGCTAAACCGATATATTATTATTATTAATACGCAACCATTCTTCAGTGCCCAATTTATTTATTAAAGGGAATCTTTACGAAAATTAATTATGCAAAACTAAATCATAACGATAGAATTTGTCATATATTAATAAAAAATCTTAAAGAAAATATCGTGTTGTTACATTTACTATATAATAATCTATTAGTTAACGAAGGAAAACAATTACATTAAAAATATAATGGTATAAGATGTGACTGAAATAATGAGTGGGAAAAAGACGTGATTTTTTTTGTGTTAAGTCAATCATCTTACACTGTATCACAGCACAAGTGAAAAACAGAAATTAATCTATCACAAAATAATTTTAGATCCCTTCTACGATATATATATTCTTTATTAACATAAGATGGGAAACGAATTACGAATAACATTCGCATTACCGTGCTTACAACAGGTGAGACGACTCTCATCTAACTAAAGACCACGGATCACGCTTTGAAGTCCGTTCTATCGATAGCTAGCGACTTTATACGCTCGGGTTCAGTTCATCGCTTGATATATACTCTAGTTTGGTCCATTATTTCTGACGACAGCGATGACTGAGATATAAACAGGCGTATCCTTATCAAGATGGGAGTATAAATATCCTCTCCGGGACTATAACGAGCAGCCTATCTTTTCTTAGGTTACCTTCAAAAGCATTTTTAAGTTGGGTTGATATAGTGTGACAAGTTCGGGAAGTGGGGCAGTTGAGCTACCCAATTTTAGCCATTTTGACGCAGGTCTCCTACGCTCCAACGAAGACGAGTCTAATGGTGTCGGAGGGGAAATGAACGAATGCATCTTTCTCCATCAGGAGTGAAAATTCGTAGTGGTTAGCGACGATGTCTCTTGCCATGTTTTCACTGACCACCAAACTTTAATTAGCCAAATAAAACGCTGTCTACTACACCTCTTACTGCTAATCACAGCACCTGTTATTATCCCACAATGCAGCATCTGGGCACTGCCTCGAGGTGCATCAGGATACCAATATTCAACACACAGTTGCAGCCTCGCGAGCCGGTGTCCGTCACCATTATTCTGTCGCAGCTCACTCGGAATAACAGCAAAAGAATGTCTTTGTACTCGGAACTTTGTGAGAGCGAGAGGGAGTCTTTTCCTTTTACAGCATGCGCTCCTTTCTTTTTCAGTTTAATAAACAAAACGAAGACACTATATTAACAGAAGGCCTGGAGGACATATGCTCTTTGCCCTCTAATAAAATTCTGTAGTTACAGTAGGACAGAGATTCTCTTCTATTTTGGTTTAATAAAGCAGTGCAGTGAGAAGAGAAAAAAAAATGTTCTCATCCCTTTTTTTTATTAAGTAAAACAGTTAATCAACTATGGGATTAAGATCAAATTTCTCCTCACCCTTATTGGTTTAATAAAGCAGAATTGTAACAGGATTGGGAAAAATCAAATACAAAGTGGCGATGAAAAAGTTTTAATATCCTTTTGAATATTAATGCTCTGGAATTGCTTTTTATTAATGATTTGATATTTCGTGTATAATGTAAATCCCTAAAATAAACCGTGTTCGCAGTGGGCAAGTGTATAAACGTGTGTCACCGTTGATAACAAGTGATGATATTCGTAAACCATTAATGTTAGTAACGGTACAATTATGCGCAAGGCAGCTATAACACCATCTGGCGTCACAAACATGGCAAGAATGCGTAATCCAACGGTAGTGCTACTTGGGTTTAGTAAAATGACAGTCATGTGTACGCCAGCTTTTACTTACATCACCACAAGCTGTCAAGCGCGAAACAAGAGCTTAGCATGACCCTGGGCTACCCGACGTCACGTTTTACATTTCCTGGTATCAAGAATATCCGCAAGCCATGTAAAGGTCACACTGGTTATCAGATGATGTCTCAATGGCTTCAATGTCAGATATATCATGTGATTGCATTGACAGTCTTTGAGCAATACCTCGTTCACGTCTGCCTGTGAGCTCAAACTCAGTCTCTGTCATTTTTTTCCTTTGCTGATGGTCCTTGTCAATAAGCAGAAAACCTGAATGGGTCTTTGATGAAATTCAAGTTAATCAAGAATATGAGAGATAAACCACCATGTCGAACGCCGTACTTTACGAGGATGCTCAAGAAAAGTGACATGCTCCATTCATTGTGTAATGTGATGTATAGTCAAGAGCATCTCAGCGTCTGCTTAATTACTGAGAAAGTCATCATTTGATTAGTATCTACATTGTGACATCGTTTCCCTGACTAGCCAAAAACACCGTCACTGCACTCCATCGCTGTTCCGTGTGCGCGCCCGTGAAACTTACGCGGAAAAGCTGACTTCATTGTTATACCCCAAATAAATCCACAACGTACGAATGAAAATATTTTACGATGTGGATGAAAATTGGAAACAATTTGATTATTTACGAAAAACTAATTTGATGCAAAGTCTTTAATTACAAGAGGAATGGTAGAAAAAAATTGTATTCCTTTCCACTGGCTTCCTCATTATCGGAAGATTTACGTCACATTATTTTAGAGAATGTAGCAAGCAGACTCATTCAAGGAACTATATACAATACATTATTATTACAAGCAGTGTAACTGTAACAGAGGAGCTGCTATGGGCATCTTCCCGCTTAGTTATTCACGCTGTGAACGACCCAACACAGTGAGAATGCCATTCATATCACGATATTGGAGACGATCCTCTAAAATAACGATCAGCTGCTCTCAATTCATAACATTTTGATGACTGGCCTATAGTTTTTTTTTTATATGATTCTGTTATCAAAGTGGCCAAAAATCGCAATATTCTTCAGTAATGAAGAAATGCTTTATATCTCACGAAATCATAACACTATTGTACACAAGCCACGAAACGGGCAGGGATTGAACCCATGGCAAGCGAGTTCTAAAATGCTTTATGACACTAAAAAAAAACCCAGAGATAGAAACAGAAAAAAACCAGAAAGTTCCAAATACTCATCTCTAACAAAAAAAAAAAAATAATCCTATCACTGAACATCGTCTGCATAAAAATAAAAAGTCAAAATCATCTGCTTTTGGCACTGGTGAAAACACGAGAGACACATACACCATGACGGACAAATCGAGCACGAATATCCAAACTAAAATTCTGGAGTAGACATGCATCTCTATTCATCAGCAAAAAAACAAATTTAAAAAAATTTACTATCGGAATCACTAAAAACAGAGACGGGATCAGAATGCAATATTTTTGTTGTCATAATCCCAAATTATTTTGAGTTCTGGCTTCCAGCTTCTACTAATCAGCTGAAACAGAGAGAGAGAGAGAGAGAGAGAGAGAGAGAGAGAGAGAGAGAGAGAGAGAGAGAGAGAGAGAGAGAGAGAGAACCGGTCAACATCCCCAGTTGTAAAATTTGAAAGACAGAATGGAAGAGAAACGGAAACAGCAAGAAAGAGCCACAAGAGGGGTACAGGAAGAAAGGGCAGCAAGAGATAATGAGATCTACGTGAAATGGAGGAAGAAATGGAGGAACGGACGATAAATGCAGGGAGAGAGAGAGGCGGGAATCCTGGAAGCATCCCACCACAGAGTGGAGGCTGGGATGGACACCGTAGAAGTGGAAATTGGGCCGTAAGTAAAACTCAAGTTTGTCGTTTGTCCGGTAGATGGCGCGCAGGAGAGACTATGTCGTGCTTCCTTTTTTCTTCAGGGAGGCGTTTTTAAAAGTTAGGATAGGCGGTGATGGATCCAGTTTAAACACACACACGCGCGCGCGCGCAGCACACACACACACACACACACACACACACACACGTACGTTAATTAATACTCCTTTTCATATATTTGTGAAACGAGGCTCCCGCCCCAAAATTACTCGAAAGTTTGTAAACACGAAAAAAGAAAATAAAAGAAAATACATATAATTAACCTGCCAACTCCACCAGGTCATTTGCATACCGTTCATATGTGCATAAACTTCATCCAAAATGAATTAAAGTGCAGTGTTTATTAATGTTTGTTTACATGCTTGGCCTCAGGATGACGGGGAATGAGTTTATTTGGGCGTGTGGGGGCGTGGTTGTTGTTTGTGTGGAGTGGGCGTGGCGCTTGTGTGGTCAGGTAAAAGATGGCGTGTAGAGGAAAGTCTTAACGGTAGTAAGGGAGGAAAGGAGGTAGAGATGAAGAAGAGGAATGACGGAAATATGAACACACATGAAGTATAATGTGATCCTTTATTGACAACGTTTCACCCACACAGTGGGCTTTTTCAAGTCACACACAGATCTACCTGGGGTGGAAGGTACGGAGTATTTATAGTCATGTTCAGAATTCACACAACCATTTAATTAACTACAGAAACTCAAGACTTATCGCCACAGAAGACAACACTCAATACCGAAGAATCCTGGAATCATCGCTTATCTCTATAACCAACAATTTCAACCAGAACAACGGCTTCTATAACATAGCTGAACCACTCGCCAAGAAACTTCTTCATCGCTATCCCACATAAGAACATAGAACACTGCAGAAGGTCTACTCACACTTGTCCAATACCCCTGCCAAGCTACCCAAGACTCTGTAACCCCACCCGGTATCAGATGCAGCATTCTCCACCTGACCTCAACATTCTGAACATGACTATAAATACTCCCGTACCTTCCACCCCAGGTAGATCTGTGTGTGACTTGAAAAAGCCCACTGTGTGGGTGAAACGTTGTCAATAAAGGATCACATTATACTGCATATGTGTTTATATTTCCATTGTGTCGGTATTTTATACCATTTATTTCCAAGAGGAATGATGGAGGGGAGGGAGAGAGGGGAGGGAGGGATGAAGGAAGGGAGAGAATGATGAAAGGAGAGATGGAGAGAAGGATAAGGGAAGGATGAAGAAAAATAAAAGGCTGAGATGGAATAAAGGAACGGGTGGATAGACAGAGAGGTTGAAGTCAGTAATTTTTTTTTCACACACTCGTATGTTTATGGTGTGGAGTTTGGTGACAGGGTATGATGGCTGACGTTTTATTTGGAACAAGTAGAGAGGAAAGGAGGTAGATGGAAGCTGCTCATTAGGAAAATGTATTACCTTTCAAATCGAGATCCCTGACTCTTCAACGTCCTCCCTCTGTGTTTAGGGGGAATTATCAAGAAACCTCTGGCTATCTTCAAGAGGGAGCAAGACAAGTTACTTTAATCAGTTCCAGACCAGCTGGGCTGTGGTTTGGATGTTGGACTGCGTGTGGCCTTAGTTTATTGGAATGCCTGATCGTGGACTAGGCCGCGGGAGCATTGATCCCCGGCAACATCCTTCCGGTATCCCTATCACTCATCCACACACTAAATACCTCTGGAGTTTATCTCCTAGTTGGGACTCTTGCTCCTGGCCATTGGAAAGACTCTCTTTGACCTGATGGGAAGTACATTTCGAGGCTGAACTAATTCCAAGGTTCTGGTCACTCTTTCAGATAATTACCAGATCACACCCCTCGCAAGGTTTCTTTTTCGAATAGGCTTCTGAGTTTGGCCTGCACCTCTTGAGTATCAGTACCCTTCTAAATATTAAGACAGATATACCAAGTTTGCCTATCCCGTGAATTCACTCCCCGTGGTTGTGCTCTGGCTGTAGGTCGACGCTAGCTCTTGGGACTAGTGGGAAGTTTTCTAGTAAACACAGCCATCTGCGATGGTTGTGTTTCAGCTCTTGGGTCCTGTGTGACGTGTTCACATAATCTTACAATGGCTGCGTTCCAACTCTTGGATCTTGTGTAAAATTTTCACATAAGACCGCAATGGTCGAGTTCTAGCTCCTGGGCCAAACCATTTTTCATATTTGTTGCTCCAAGACTTCTCCCACGATTTTCCTTTCAATGGCAGAGTTCCATCGCTTGGGCAGCCATTTACGTCTCATCACAACCCATGAAAAGTTCAAATCCAGATTATGGGCTCTGCCTTTTCTCACCGGTGCTCCCCTGACTAACTTTGTGATAAATGAATTCTATCTCGTGGGGCTATTTTTTTTTTTAAATGTCTGAATCGCTTTTTCTTTTTTTTTTTCTTTTTTTTTTTTTTTAAAGATTTACACAGCCTCGTGATCTATATTTTTCAAACTACTTTTGTTTTTCTTTCCAGTATGTTTTATGTATTTTAAAAAGAGCATTATTCTTTTATATAGAAGTATAAAGCATCATTTTTGTTTATTTCAACAATAGGCTAGTCACTTTTTGAGCTTTTTTTTTTTAATATTGTATTAATTTTTCTTACAAAACCCCGACCGTATTTTTATAGATGCATACGTAGACCTTTTTTTAAATATTAGGTAATATTTTCCAGAGATTTATATTATATATATATATTATATATATATATTATATATATATATATATTACATAATGTAACATATGTATTAATTAAGGGCTCTTGATCCAAGGAACTTCAACTACCTTCCCCGTCATTAGATCACACCTGATATTCTCATTTCCTCGCGTGCTGTATTACCCTGGCGAATTTAGCGCCGTTAAATATTCCAGTCATCATTATCGCTAAATATTATGTCAGGTTTAATCAAGATAATTATCAGATAATTATTTGTTGAAAATGAGAATTTCGTAATTAAAAACAATTTTCCCTGTATTAAGATTTTATAAAATGCCCATGATTTTTTTTTTAAATTTTACTAGTCGAAATACTTTAAAATCTGTGAATATGAAACTAGGAAATTAAGCCTCAAATTTATATGCGAGATGAGTTTGTATAACTGAAGAATTTATATTTAGAATTAATTTTTGTGGGATGAATTTATGTGGGTCAAATTTACAAGTGATAAATTTTTATATGGTATAAATTTGTGGGATAAATTTATATGTTGGATAAATTAATATATTATAATATTTGTTAAAAAATACTTACATGACATTAAAAATATTCAAGGAAATGTTTGTATCAATGGTAGAATAATTATTCGTTAAAAATCACAAAAATGTAATTTGAAAACTAAAAAAAAAAAAAAAACTCGAAGTTATTGTGCTTTGTATAAAGGAATTGTTTGAGCTATTTAAAAAAATTATATACATTACAAGTAATTTTCCAAAATCAAGGTGCTGTTACTTTTTTTTAGATTACATGTCTACATACATTGATTTTGAAATGCCAAAAGTTATACAAAACATTTCGGAAAGGGTACGAATTTAAAGATTCTATTACGTGGTAAAATGACAACTATTAATTAGCAATAAGGATAAATTTTTCAGGAAAATTTTTTTAATGGAATGTGTTTAAAAAATAACACGAAACTGCCTTTCATCCTTCATATAAGACCCATGAACCTGGTATGTACGACCGTGTAAAATAATCCAGAAAGTCAGATCTACTGCACTGTTTCGAGTTCTTCGATGAACAGTGTTTCTCTGTTTGTCTCAGCTGCTCCACGCTTTTTTCATCGTCCCTTTCCACTCCCTCTAGCAGTTACTACCCCTCCTTTCTCTCACCCTCTGTTCCCTTCATTCTTTCTCCCCCCTCCTCCCCCCGCATATCTCTCAGTTTCCCCTACCTCCTTTCTCTCACCCCCTGTTTCTACCTCTCTCTCCCCTGATCAGGTCATTGTCAGCCAGGTTCTCTGACCCCGAAATCGGAAATCCTATATTACCCCGAAAGAAAATATACAAAACGAATATCAAAAAAATCACAAGGAGGGATGACTTTTTTTAGAAGCTACAGATAATTCTTTTGGTGAATATTTAAAAGACAAACGAAATGCGGTGATAAATATTAGTGTAGCAAGACCGGGGAGGGAGGGAGAGAGAGATCCTTAACCTTGTCAAACCCTGTGTAAAAAAAAAAAAAAAAAAAAAAAAAAAAGAGAGGCTGGAATAACTGAAGGAAAGAGAAAAAAGAACAATATCTCCTCCAGCATTGCTCTCTCACCGCAGACCAGCAGTTTATTTACTCGATAAATACTTTTTTTTCCAGCCTCACTCACACAGAAAAACACAAACAACTGTGTGTTTTAGTTTAATCTGTGGCTTGTGTAGCGGCCCTTAAGGCAGCCGGGGCCCGGATTACTCTGTTGACCCATGGAACTCCTCAACCGAATTGTACTCAAGTATTATTATTATAATCAAAAAGAAGCGCTAAGCCACAAGGGCTAAACAGCGCTGCTGTACTCAAGTAATTCCTTGAGTTCATGCCGTTTTTATTGATCTCTTCACTTAGGTAAGCTTCAGTTACGTGAATTATTGATCACCTATATTATAAATTTGCGGGTATGGGGGGGAAAAATGTTACCAGGTTAAAATAATTGAGTTACGTCGTCTGGTTAAAGTAACATGGACGGTGCCTATCCAGTTAAAAAAAAATCGGTTGTGTCATCAGGTTAAATAATCTCTGCGTGGATGAAACCAAACATCCTCCCCTCCCTCCTCTCCTCTCCTCCCTCTCCTCTCCCCTCCCCTCCCCTCCCTTTTCCCCTTCCCCTCTGGCCTTTTTCCCCAATTGTTGGTTTAAACCTGAGTATTTCGGAAAGAGCTAATTTCCGTTTTCACAGTCTTGTTTTTCTTTCGTGTTATGTATGGTAATTTTTGTGTGCTTTGTTCCTGTCTTTGTGTTGGTGATGGCGAGTCAAGGGCTAATTGTTTCTGCTTGTGCTATCCTCTTCCTGAATCCAGCGACCTGCCTTTTTATTATATTCTGAGAAAGGCTGTAACAAGGCACATAGCTCCTTAGAAGGTTGCAAAAAAAGAAATCCAGCTCTTGGCCTAGTCTCTTAATCGTTAATCGATTGTATGAGTTACACTGTTAGGCAGCAGTGTACTTCTGCCTTATTCAGTACGAATAATCCTATAGGAACACTAAGAGAACACCAGCAGTGTGTGGCTGCCCTATTCTATATGACAGTTACAATGGAGAAATAAAAGTTAGCTATGTTTTCCTGTCATTTTCCATCACACTGGATAGGTTTCATAAATAAGGTAATGAAATCTGTCAGGCAGAGCTGACACCACCACCATGCGGGTGTGGTAGCGAGTGGAGGATAAATAGAACGGTAGGGGTGTTGTGAGAGGAAGGGGGTTATGGTGATGTTGATGTAAGAGTGGAGAGGAATGTTGTGTAGGGTTTTGTTTGTGGAGGGTTGGTTTTTTTCGAGGGAGGTGGTAGAGGGATGGCAAGTATTATGGTAATGGAGAGATGACAGGTTGTTCTACAATTCATAAAGCTCTGGAAGCTGTATGTTATTCAGCTCTTTAAACATGTTCCGTTTTTATCATCATATAGCATTTACACTATGAATACCAACTTCCTACTGTCGTGAAAAATTCACTCTTATTAAATATATCGAAATTATGAAACAAGTAAAACTATTAAAAAAAGAAATAACATTTTTCAATCCATGTCCTTAAAATATTCCATGCCATCAGCCAGGAGTGTGAGCAAATTTAGACGAAAGGGGAAATATCTTTCGGCGTAAATGGTTGGGATATATTGGGATTTTGAGTAAGCGCCTTGTGGGAAGAGTGTCACCCCTCCCAGAGATGAGGCACGCTACCACTAGACAAACCGGAGATGACAGATAATGAAGGTTGATGAGTAGGCAGTGGGCGTGTGGTTTATGTCGTTTTCGGAGTTTAAATCTGGCCAGTTTAGCTCTTCTATCGAGTCTGTTGGTGACCTCTCCCTCTCTCTAACTTTCTTTTTCATTGTCATATATTCTGATTAAATTAATTACTCTCGCTCCTATTTTAGTAACTGTTTCCTGCCAGCATACACTAGAGCTACTGCCAGCCATTTAATCCACTGTTCAAGACGTCTATTCACACCAATTCATCTTCCTTATTCCACTTCTCTCCAATGCTTAGACTGGAGAGAGATTCTCTAGCATCTCTACAACTCGCTTGCATTTTTAGTTTCATTATATGTCCCCTTTCCTCAGTCCTCGTATTTTAATCGGCCTGTCCCTGGTACTTTGTAAATACTTATTATTATATAACACCCTGCAGAAATATAAAATGGTACTGCTAAATGATACTCCATATACGAAGAAAAAACAGGCTAATTCATTCTTAAAAGATGCGGATCACGACACTTTTTACGGGTCGGCGAAGTACCCAACACTCCAGGAAGTAAAACGACCTTATAGCAAAGTGACATTTGAGGTGCGTGCTGACCAAAATCTTAGCAGTACTGGCCTTGATATCTAACCAAAAGCGTAAGGATCTGAGAAAATTTCCTCTGGCCATTTCTGACTCTTTCCTGATACCTGTGACTGCTTTCTGATACGTCTGTATAAGCTTCACGACCAAGGAAGTCTCGTCAGGGTAGTCACAGTTAATTAAGATTACCGCAGTTGAATTAAGATCAACGCAGTTTAAAATTACCGCGGTTTAATTAAATCTACCGCATCTGAATTAGGATTACATCGTTTCAATTAAGATTACCAAAATTTTGGAATGATTACGCCAGATTGAGCAATATTACGCCAATTTCAGAAAGATTGCCCAAATTTCAATAGTATTACCACGGTTTCAGTATGATTACCCAAGTTTCATTCGGATTACCCCAGTTTCTGTAAGATTATCCCAGTATTACGAAAGTTACTCCAATTTCAGTAGGATTTTTTCCCGGTTTCAGTAAGATTACCCATGTAATCTTACTGCAACCGGTAGCTTTACCTCAATTTCAGTAAGATTATCTCAGTTTTAGTATATTACAATTTTAGTACTATTACATGAATTTCAGTAAGACTGCCACACTTCAGCTATATTACTTCAGTCTCAGTAAGATGACATCAGTTTTAGGAAGTTTTCTCAACTGCCTTAAAAACTACCATAATTTTAGAAAGATTATTGCACTGAACTTAGCCCGGCCTCTTGAGATCACCTCAGGACCTTTAATGATTGCCAAGCCTAAAAAAAGGCTTTTTATATTTTTTATCTGTGCGTTCCGCCAAGTGAATTGTAAATTTCTACTTTTTTTTTGTATTTTATTTTTCATTTGTGCGTTCCATCAAGTAAACTGTAAATTTTCCGGGATTTTATTCGCTGGTCGAGGCATTTCCAGTTAGAGAGATTAATTCAGACTTTTCTTGATAAACTTGGTACTTTTTGCTGCTTCAAAAGCGGCATATTACATCTTTAGTTGAGTTTGTGTTTGCTCTTCAGGGTTCGTTTGCAGTTTTCCAAGTCCTTCTCGGAATTCGGCGGTGTTATTTGCACTTTCTGGAGCTCCGTAAGCATAGTTCGGTGCGCCCTGGGAGAGCAAGGAGGTTAACATATCATATAATATTCCAGTCAGTTAAGCAGGCTAGTTCAAGAATTCTCCACGTAATTTGTGTGACTAATATTACATACAAGAATTCTCCGTTTCGTGTAAATAGCGGATAAAATTTTGTGTGAGAGACCTTATCCCTCTGGCAAGGTAAAGTCTCCCAGCACCTCCCGAGAGCTGATGACTTAAATAGCGAATATTCTTACTATGGATCCCTTTGCATGAGATATTAGCATATCACCTACACCTCCGTGTGTTGATAAATTAGACATGTGCAACACTTGGGTATTTTTATTGTGATGTACGTGTTATTGTGATGTAAACCGTGGTATGGTTTACATGTTATTGTGTTGTACACTAAGAAGAGAGAACACGCCTCCGTGTGTTCTCTCTTCCTAGTGTCGTTATGTCTTACTCCCAGTTCACAGATTTTTACCCTTTAATGAGCCTGTCAGTCTGTGTTCTCGCCAATCAAATATCTGTTACTTTTTTTAGGGTTTTCATTCCTCTGTACACTTCATGGCTTTCATCCTGAAAGATAATAGACGTTAATAAATGAAGTAGATTATTTGCTATATGTGTTAAAGATGAATCAACGCCTCTACTGCTGTGAATATAAATTGGTAATTTTGAATATATAATAACGTAAATGTGTTAGTGAAGACATGGATAAAGGATAGAGGAGTTTAATGTAGATAAATACCATGTAATGGAATTGGTAGAAAATAAAAAAATCGGGAAAAATATAGTAAAAAAAATAAATGCCAGAGAGAAGA
>NC_069418.1:24864779-24885957 GCF_026875155.1 Cherax quadricarinatus
GGTTAGAAAATTTTTTAAAAAAGGGAGGGGGGGGGGGCCCCCCCCCCCCCCCCCCTTTTTCCGGGTTCCCCTTTACAGGGAATGGGGTTTAATTTGCCTGACCAGGGGGGGTTTTTTCAAAACTTATTAAAAGTTTGGAAGCAGGGGGAATGTAGGAAAATTTTTTCTTTTTCGGGACCCCGGGGGGAATGGGCGGGTGTGTATTAAAAAAAATTTAATTTAAATTTATATATAATTTTTTTTTTTTTTTTTTATTTTTTGGGGCCATTCTTCATTAAAAAATCCTTTAAAAAACGTTTTTTTTAAAATTTTTTTCTTTTTTGTTTTTTTTTTTTCTTAAAAATTTTGAAAAATTTTGCCCAAAAATTAAAAATTTTTTCTTTCCTTTTTAAAACCAAATTTTGCCAACCCAAAAAAAATTTTTTAAATTTTCATTAAATAATTTTTTGTTTTTTGAATGTTCTTCCCCAAATTTTTTAGGGGAAAAAAGATTTTTTTAAAAAATTTGTTTTTAAAAAATTTTTTTTTTTTTTTTTTTTAAATAAATATTTTATTTTTTTTATTTTTTTTTATTTTTTTTTTTTATTTTTTGGGGTGCCCCAATGGGGGGGGGTAAAACCCCCCTTGGTCCAAATAAAAAACCTCCTTTAAAATTATTTTTTGGAAATTTTCCCCTCACATTTAAATATTTTTTTTAATTTATTGGTAAAATTTTAAATTCCGGGGGCCAAATTTTTCTTTTTCCAAGGCCTTTTTGGCCAACCCTAAAATTTTTTTGGGGGGGTATTTCCAATCCCTTTAATTTTTGGGTTTTTTTTTTGCCTCGGTTAGGTTTTTTTCTCCCTTATATTGGGGGGGTTTTTTAAAACCCAAACCCAATTTCTTTGGCATTTTTAAATTTTATTTTTTAAATTTTGGTTAAATTAAAAATATTCTTTTTAAGATTCAATTTTCTTTTTGACCCCAAAATGTGACCATTAGGTTGGGTTCGGGGCCCCGGTTTATCTCCCCCTAAAATTCTTTTTCCCTATGAGGTTTGTAGTTCGGCCCCCATGATTACTCGTCTGCGGTTTCTTTCCCCCTTCCCCCATTTATCATACTTTGAACTTGGTGGGGTTGAACTCCGGGAAAACCAATTGCTGGACCAGGTCTGCAGCCTGTCAGATCCCTTTGTAGTTTCTGCCGGGTTTCAATCGAATAAATTCTTTTCATCAATTTCCCCGTCTCGCAAACGGGACATTTCGGAGTCTATTCCTTTCGTATGTCGTTCACAAATGTGGTGTGGTGTGTGGGTGTGTGTGTGTGTGGTGTGTGTGGTGTGTGTGTGTGTGTATTGTGTGTGTGTGTGGTGTGTGTGTTGTTATTCCCTTTTGCCCCGGAATGTCGATCGCACAAGGCCTGTTTATTTGAGTGTTTGTGTGTGTGTGTGGTGTTGTGGGGGTTGTTTTTGTGTGGTGTGTGTGTGTGTTTGTGTGTTTACTCCCTAGTGGGGTTTGCGGGGGGTGAGCCCGAGCTCCTGGCCCCCTCTTCATGATCGCTATAGGTCACTCTCCCTGAGGTGGTTTTATCATCCTTTTTAAATATGTATGGATCTGCCTCCACTACATCGTTCCCAAATTTTCCCACTTATGCTATCGTGGCTGAAAAATACTTCCAAACATCCCTTGATTCATCTGTGTCTTCAATTCCAACTGTGCCCCCTTGTTACTGTGTCCAATCCTGGAACACCGTCTTTGCCCCCTTTGTCTTCCTCTCAGTATTTTATTTTTATCTTCCCCCCTACTCCCCTTTCCCCCAGTGTCGTCAGGTTGATTTCCCTTAACCTTTCGTAGGACTACTTTAGCTTGGGACTTTCTTGTTCCCAAACCCTTTTGCACTTTCTCTAGTTTCTTTCGGCTTGGCTAGGTGGGGTTCAAACGGTGCCGATCTCCAATAGGGCCCTAAGTACAGGTGTACGGGTCCTGAATGATTCCTTTTTATGTGTGTGTGGTGGTGGTGTGTGTGTGTGTGTGTTGTTGATTGGGGGGGGGTTGGGGGTGTTCAGGGAGGGGTGTACCTTGGAGGGGGGAGTTTCGTGCCCTTCCGGGGCAGCTCCCCCGCTTTTGTCCCCACCTGACCCCAGCTTCTTTTGGGCTCCAAGTAGCTGTTAGCATGCGACAGCACCCCCCCGGGGGCAACGGCTTCGCAGGCGGCAAAACCAAGTGAGGGTAGCCGTCGGGTCATTGACCCCCGGTAAGAAAAACTAGGGTTTCCTCCCTAAGGGGGAAAAGACGGTTTTGGGGGGCCCGCGGGGATGAAAACCCTAGTTTGGGTTAAAAACGGGCAAAAAGGGGCATTTCCCCGAAAGGGCGTTGTGGAGCGCTAAGGGAAACGTGAGGCACAAAGGGCATCCGGGCATCCCTGCATCCGATCCCATCCCCGTCGTCTGATTTGTCTTGCCACTGGCCTCAGAGGGGGTCCGGACGAGAGAGGAGGTCGACGCTCGCAACTCTTCCCTTACTTTAAACAAAATCCGCGCAGTCACAGTATCCCTTATCCCCCCTCATCACCAAAAACCTGTGGCGAGGGGCGAGCGACAAAGCGACAGGTGGGGGTACAGGGAAAGTCGTACCCGCGGACCTCACACGGGGCGGCTCCCCTGGGGTCGTTCTTTACCACCGGGAAACGGTGGGCCCGGGCACCGTCTGAGTGATGAGCAGCCCTTTCGGGAAATGCACTGCTCACCTTTCAGGCAGAGGAGCGGATAGAAAAGGTGTCCCAACATTGCCTGCCCACGAAACCCAGCCAGCTTACCGCGGTTGGGGGGCACCTTCTACACGCGGTCGAAACTGAAAGCATCAAAGAAAAAACCAAATAAAACCTCTCAACCTTCCCATTTGGGAAACGTCGCGTTCTCGCGGGGACGCTCAAAGCCCCAGGACGTCAGCACTCACGCGAACGAACCGCCAGATACGCATTGACATCGTCCCAAATGAGACTAGACTTGGGCGAAGGCGAACTCTGCGAAAGAGAGGGGCAAACCTTTTTTGGGGCCCGGACGAGGACCGAGGGGGGGCGGGGGCAGGAGTTGGCTTTGAGTGAAATCACCCTCTTTGGCAATGGGGCCCCACCAAAAGAGTGAACTTTTCCCTTTTTCGAGGAATCCCTTGTCCGGGGGGACAAAATTTTGCCACATTGCAGCGCCTACCCCCACCATGCCCAACCTGACAGTTAAGACAAGTTTTTTTGAAGATCTGAACGCCGTCTCACCAGTCCCCCGCGCAGAAAATCATCATCCTTGGTGACTTTAATGCGAGAGCGGTCGTGACAGCCCCCGGGAAGGGGTGATCGGAAAGCATGGGGGGACAGCTGCAATAGCAACGGCCGTTGCTCCCCTTTAACCCGCGCCGAACACGACCCTTTTGATCACCAACACCGCTTCACCCCCCTCCCGAACAGGCATATGGATGCACCCCCGTTCCCAAAAACTGGCATCTCATTGTTTGTCTGTCGGAAGAGGGACGGCAGGATGTACGAGTCACGAAGGCCATGTGTGGGCGGAATGCTGGGCAGACCCCGCCTCATTGTCTCGAAAATCAAGCTCCCTGTCCAGGGGTCAGGAGCCCCCGGGCGCGAAACCACCAAAACCCTGAAGTCGGCAAGCTGAAGGCCCAACGTCAACAGTTTTTGCAGAAAACCCCGGAAACCCGCTTGGAGTCCGTCGTGCTGGACGTCAAAAGTCGAAGCTCGCCATCGCATCCGTGTACAGTGTAAGCCAGCCCTGGGGGTGTTTGGGCCCCCACCAGGGAAACACAAGGAATGGTTCGACGAACATTGCACAGAAATCCAGCAGCTGCTGGAAGAGAAACGAAAGGCCCACTGGCCCACATCAATGACCCAAAATCCACAGCAAACAAGATGCATGAGAAATATGCAGCAATACCCCGAAAAATGGTGAAATGCAAAACCTTGGTAAGCAAAAAAGCCCTGAGATTAGGGGTTTGCAGACAGAAACGATATGAAGAATTTTATGACGGCCTAAAAAAAACTACGGCCCTCCACATTGGCACATCACCCCCTCAGCGCAGATGGGTCAACGCTGCTCCCGACAAGGGGGAAAAAATTTTAGAGAGAGGGCAGAAATTTTGAAGCGTGCTGAACCGTCCCTCACCATCAAGATGAGCCTCGAAGTCACCCAGTTCCGACCAACGAGACGCTGAATGCCATCCCCACTTTGGGGGAGACTCAGCAAGAAAACGTCAACTGTCCCCGTGGCAAAGCTCTTTTCTGACGCCATCCAGCTGAATCACAAAGAAGGTGGAATGGCATTGTAAAAATTTTTTTTTTAAATTTTTTAATCAAAAAAAAAAACGCTAAACCCAAAGGGTTTACAGCTTGTATGGCGTACGAGACGTTCCTCGGACTTTAAGATGTTCCATGTCATCTCTCAAACGAAAAGGAAAGCAGGCATGCGAAACCCCCGTGGGATTTCCCCGCTCTCCATCGCGGGAAAAAACCCGGCTGGTTTACTCAAACGGGAAAAGAACTCTGAGCAAGGACTCCTCCGAAAGCCCGGCGGCTTCCAAAGATGCGGGATTCGACTGGTGTTCGCTGCTAGACAGTACAGGGAAATGTCGGGGAAAAGAACGGACTTTTTTACTCCCCCCACATCGATTTGACCAAAAGGCCCTTTGCAAAAACCCTTAGTAGGGGGCCTTTGGAATCATGGCAAAGACGGCTGCCAAAGACTTTATCGCTGTACCCCAATTCACGATGGATGCTGGGGCCCGAGCCCCGACAAGAGGGGAGTCTAAACCATTCCAGTTCAAAAAGGGGTGAAACAAGGGTGCGTGTTGCTCCCCACCCTGTTCAGCCTATGTTTTTGGCCGCTTCAAAGATTCAGGGGCACAGAGCAGGAATCGGCTCAGGTACCGTCAGATGGGTTTCTGTCTTAACCTCAGGAGGCTTCAAGCAAAAACCAAGGCTGCAAACTGACCCCATCAAATGACCCGCTATTTGCTGATGACTCGCCTCAAAAGCTGTTTAGAAGCCGCCATGCAGCACTGTTTGACAAGTTCTCTGACCCTGCAAAAACTTCGGGCGACAATCAGTACAAAAGAGCTGAAATGATGCACCAGCCTGCTCCGGGGGAAAAATATGTTGAGCCAAACATCACCATCAACGGGGACGACGAAGCGTAGAAAATTTACCTACCTCGGCAGTACCCTTTCCAAAATTTGTCATCGTGATGAGGTGAAGCCAGACTTGCCCAAAACCAGTGCCACCTTCGGCAGGTCCCCAAGAAGTATGGAACCGAAAGGCATACCACAACCCAAAAATCAAGGGTACGGCCAAATCCTCCCAAATTCCCCCATGGCTGCGAAACCCGGCTGTCTACAAAGTCACCAGAAAGTTGAACCACTTTTTACACCCACGGCTCAGAAAAAATTTTTGGGTCAAATGGGAAGATAAGACCCAACACAGGGGCACTAAGCGGGGTCCTAGCATCTACACCATCCTAATGAGACCGCTTCCGGGGGGTCACGTTTCTCGCATGCCAGACCCCCCGGCTGCCAAAGAAATCTTATTTGGCGAACTGCAGCATGGAAAACCTTCAAGAGGCCAAAAGAAGCTCTATAAGGACACCTTAAACTGCTCGAAAGCTTTCAACATCAACCACACCATGTGGGGCTGATAACCGGACAGGAATGACTGGCGAGCATTGTCCAGAAAGGGGCAACATCCGCGAGGCAAGCGAACTCACTACGACAGCGCAGGCGGCGAGGAAAAAAACCCGAGCCTCAGCCCCTCGATGCCCCCCCTTCCCTTTCCCCCTGCCAGAGAACTTTCGTGCCGGGTTGGCCGACAAAATCATCTGCGTACCCCCCAATTCGACCCCCGAAAGACTAGTTCCTCATCGAATCACGGACAAAATATGATGGTTGGTATGTGTGGTGTGTGTGTGTGTGTGTGTGTGTGTGTGTGTTTTGTGTGTGTGTGTTTGTGGGGTTTTGTGTGTTGTGTGTGTTGTGTGGGGTGTGGTGGTGTGTGTGTGTGTGTGTGTTGGTGTGGGGTGTTTGTGTGTTTTTAATTTTTTAATCTTTTGACAAGGCTCCCAGGAACATTTGCTGGTGCCTGAGGAGAGAATTGGAATTAAGTTTTCAACATTAATTAACTGCACACATTACGTAGCCCTTGATATAATATTCAACAAGATATGTTTATAAGGTTGCTGAGACACGTTATAATCAGGGGAACAGTGTTATTATCATGGGATACTGTTATTATCATGGGGTAGTGTTATTATCATGGGATAGTGTTATTATCATGGGATACTGTTATTATCATGGGGTAGTGTTATTATCATGGGATAGTGTTATTATCATGGGATACTGTTATTATCATGGGGTAGTGTTATTATCATGGGATAGTGTTATTATCATGGGATACTGTTATTATCATGGGGTAGTGTTATTATCATGGGATAGTGTTATTATCATGGGATACTGTTATTATCATGGGGTAGTGTTATTATCATGGGATAGTGTCATTATCAGGGAATAGTGTTATTATCATGGGATAGTGTCATTATCAGGGAATAGTGTTATTATCAGGCGAGTGTTATTATTAGGGGATAGTGTTATTAACAGGGGATAGTGTTCTTATCAGTGGACTGTATCATTATCTGTGGAACGTGTTATTAAAATGACAGAGTGTTATTATCAGAGAATATTATTTTTTTAAGGAGAGATCTTTACTTTCAGAATATATATTTTGCTGCGTGGAGAAGCAGAGAATTAAATTGATAAAGTTTCTGCATCTGGATAAACACATGCAATGTGAGATTATTGGTGGAGAATGATACGAGTGTCGAGATCTTCGTCAACTGTAATGTTCAGTGTGCTGAGATCAGATCTTCAATGGGAGGTTTGTATCGCCACCCACGAGTCTTCCTTTGAAGTACTGAGAGTAAATAGGATGACAATTTGTGTGTGATGAATCGAAGAGGACCATGAAATGTTGCTTTAGAGAACGCCGAGGTATAATGACAATGACGACCTCCGAATCCACAGATTGGGTATTTGATATACAGCATCAAAAGCCAAAAAAAAAAAAAAAAAAAAAAAGAACAGTAGGAGAGACTGAGTGTTACGTAAATTTTAGGTTGACATTCTAATGCGGTTATTTAAGGTCTTCTGGTGACTAAAACGAAATTAACAAGGAGTTATATAATTGTGATTTAAGATGTAGGTTTATAGTTCTATGCAAATTCCTTTTTCATTTATTTTAGAGGGTGGTGGTATGTTTGGTATCTTTCTGTAGCTGTTGATATTCAGGGTATTAATATCTACATATGCAGGGAAACGTTAGGTATTCATTGTATTTAGAAAAAAGTGAGAGTCGAATGATTTTGTAACTAATATTATGATTTCGCATGATAGCACATGTGCAGCTCTGATGTACATCACAGTTACTATTTAATTTTAATTATACGCAACATTTTATGTGCACGTTTAATTTAAACGTAATCTATGTATAAGATGAGTAAAATGCCTTTGCTATGCAAAGTTATTATTTTACTATGGCCATTATAACATAAATAATTTTGCTATATAATCATGCACTGAAATCAGATAACTAAAGTTAATTTGACTTAACTGTGAATTAATATTTTCTTACTTTGATACCAGAAGAAATATTCTTTCTCATTTAAGACAGAGAGCTTGACGGTCGAGTTCTGAGCCTCGTATCAAAACCGGAATGGATGGAAGGATTTATCTCGATTGGGGTAAAACAAGAAAACTTTGTCATGATATATCCATACAACTTCTGGACGGGGTGCGGGGATGAAGTCGTTTATCATCGTGAAGGTAAAAACACGTCCATGGATGCTTATAGGTTGGATCTGTAATGTTTTATGAGAGGCCCTTTGTGCCTGTGTGGTGTGTATGTTTGTTGGGTGATGTATGCATACACACACACACACACACACACACACACACACACACACACACACACACACACACACACACACACACACACACACACACACACACACATAGCTGCTTCCATTATGAGACATTTATCACCTTTAAATCCAAATTTGCTTAACGTTTTCATAGCAGCAAAAACTTCCTATTTATTTAACAAGATATTTACACAACATTGTATTCATATAACACTCTAATAAAACACCATATTACTACAACAATATATACATATAACACCACAGCTTTAGTATGTCTGAACATCATATATGTGTCTAAATAAGAATGTATAAATTGGGTAAACTAAGTTTACAAAACTAATCTGGAGATATTCTCTAATGAATAAGTCATAATCACAAAAGGAGATATTTCCCCCATCCTCTCTCTCTCTCTCTCTCTCTCTCTCTCTCTCTCTCTCTCTCTCTCTCTCTCTCTCTCTCTCTCTCTCTCTCTTTCTATTGTATTTTTTTATTCTATTTTACCTAATTTTGAAAATCCTGAAATTAAGAATAGGATAATCTAGAAATAGTCAATTAGCATGCACTGTATATAATATTAAGAGACAAACATATCGGAAATTAATGTGAAGTTATTATCTAATCTCCTCACTTGATGTTTTCAGTGTTTATTAAAAGGCTTTCAAAGAACGAGTAACCTGTGAAGGAACGAGTGGTCTCTGATGAAATAATCGCCTCTAAAAGGCTACCAGAGCAATTTTTTTCTGAAACTATGCTGCCGATAACACAGTAGCGGTTGATTCTTTGAAAACAATTTTAAGCGTTGTGAGATTATCGTCTCAGATATTTACGCTTGCGTGTAGATGAAGATACACATGCATGGTTCAGAAATTTATTGTGGACAAACTGTGCATATGTGTCTTTATCTACGCACTGTCTGTATCACCATCCCTCCCCATCTGTATCACCATCCCTCCCCAGCAATTTATCTTAGTGACTGAGAGCTGTGATACTGGTCTGTACTTGCCTGTCACTGCCCGACTCTTCCATTCAGCTGTGACACTGGTCTGTACATGCTGGTCAGTGCCCGGCTCTTCCAATCACGAGTATGCTTTGCCGTATTCGGTTTATCTACAAAGTCATTTAGCATCTTCCCTTCATCTGTCTCATTAGCAAACTTTTCTAAACGAGATAGATGAGGGTTAAAAAGAGATGAAGCGCTTTAAATAAATTCACCCTTTGGTGCAAACATGGTTAGCGTATTCCGTGGAGTGATTGCTGCTCGCTGGACTAGACAGGGTGAGCTGTGGTGTGTTGTGGCCTTCAGCCAGTTGGTTAATGGAATGAAACGTAATAAAAAATTAATGAAAAAGGCTCAATTGTCATTACTTCCCTTGACTAATAACGCAAAGTGATGTTAGTAGTTGAATTTACAGTGATTGCTATTCTACACTTTCCCATTTTAATCAATTTGTATTTTATGATTGAAAAAGTTTTCAATGTGTTTCGTGTTTACATCCTCGATTATATATAAATAGCAACTTAAAAATAAGCATATGTATAATATATATTATATATATATATATATAATATATTATATATATATATATATATATATATATATTACATCATTTAAATCGTTGTTGTACAAACAAATTTAATATTATTGATAAATGCTGATGGGTTATGGATGCGAGGGACAGTAACGTTTGCCAAAATTACTGAAATATAACAAAATTCCATAGGCTGTAAATTCACACACACACACCAAATACTCCATTTGGGCTCGAAATATAATTTTGAGTGAAGCGTAATTGCATTGCATTTCGCTGGAACTTCAATTCTGTTAGTTGAAGCTGCAGGCGTAATAAGTTTAAATTTTTTCGTTCCGCTTGCTATTACATTCGTGTTAACAGAGACAGATACGTGATTAAAACAAAAGAAAAATAGAATTAAAACACCGCTCGGCGTAATAGCACCGAGTTAAATCTTAAATGCATCACGGACAGCTGAATGTCAAGAAAAACTGTAATCATTCGGTTTATTTTGTATGGATGAACTTACTCACTAGAGCAGTTTTACTTAGCAAAACAGGGTACATCAGATTTTATTCTGCTACCTTCGTTTAGGTAGGAGAAGCAACGAGGCGACAAGGAGAACACGATCAAGTAATATGTTTTACCTGTTTGAGCGAAACGTTGTTTAAGTAAAGTCTTAACGTGGTTTAAGGCTGCCTATTCTAAATGTTATTTACATTGGTCATTCCCGTCATTGCTCGTGAAAGAAGAAGAGAAAAGGTGTATAAACCTTTGTATTATTCGCCTTTATTGTTCCCATTTGCCTTTCTACCGCCTTCAAGCAAAACAAATAAAAATTAATTAATTCACAGAACCATGGCATTCAGGTGTTTAACAACAGGTGATTTTAACTCTCCATTGGCACTGATAAAATGAAAAAAATATTTACTGACAATTATTAATTGGGAGGAATATATTGGACATTATATGTCCTCTTCATTTGAATGTTTGTTTATGAGTATTTTAGATAAAAAACAAAATAGCAGAAATAGGAAACTGCTTTGTGAAATGTAAAATAGAAACCATAAAGATCCATACAGTCCTATCTGACGACTAGTCAATTGAGAAATACAAATTCCTTTCTTGGTCTATTGTGCACATTGGTGATTCTTTTGTGAACGCTGATTATTTTCTTCCTTGAACATTTGTGATTTAGTTGTAAAAATTTTTCATTCTATTGTTTACACGGGTCATTCTCCTGTTCATATTTTATTGTACACAATGGTTATTCTTCTTTATGCGATGCGTATTCTGTGCAAATTGATTTTTTCTCCATGTGCATTAGTCATTCTCCTGTATTCATAGTCCCGTATCCCACACTGATCACTAGACCACAATATCCTACCAATGCCTCGCACACTGATCACTAGACCACTATGTTCTCCCACTGCCTCCCACACTGGTCACCAGTCCACTGTAGGAGGCCTTGGTTAAGCGATGACTGTCTCCTACAGTCACCACTTTACCACTGCCTCCTACAGTGCTCACTATTCAGGGATCACTATACCACACACTGTCTTCTACAGTGATCACTATACCACACACTGTCTTCTACAGTGATCACTAAACCACTAAACCACTATATCTTACAACTTACCTTAAGAGCATCAAGTCTTTGAATTCACTCTGTCCTTCCTGAGGAGCTGCTACTCTGGCTACCAGCCTCACTTAGGAGATGAATCTCACTTCGTCATCATCTGTTATTCTTGCACTCTCAATATGTTATTCTGCCTTCCCTTCCCCACTTATATAACCCCTTCACCTCTGAACACACCTCCTCCCTTCCCTTCCTGACTACCACTGAGTATCCTACCTTGGTAACGGTAACCTTCCTCTCCCTACTCCATCAGCACATCGTTGGCACTGACACAACTCTAGTTGGCACTCTGACAATAGACCCTCCGGCAGTATGACACACTACAATTCTTGAGCACGTAACCAGTTATGTCAAAAAATATTTAGTATATGGCAACCACACACTTGTAGGAACTACCTACTTGTAGCCAACCACTGAACTGACTGCCACAGAATCACTGTTGTTTTCGCCACTATTAATAATATTTTTCAGCATATTGTATTCTTCCTTCGTCTCCATCTTTCTCTTTTTTCCTTCCAACATTTCTCGTTTTTTTTCTCCACCATTTCTCGTTTCTTCATCCACCATTTCTCGTTTTTTTCCGCTCCATATCCCGACTTTACTTAATAATTTATGGCTTTTCTCTTAACCATCTCTCGTTTGGCTTATTAATTTTCCCCATCATCTGTCGTCCTTCACCTACCACAAGTCGTTCTTCCCACCACATGTTCTTCACTATTATCTGCTGTTCCGCCACCATCCGTGGTTCTTCATGATATATAACATTCTATCCCGCTCTCTGTCTAATTTCCCCATTATCTATCGTTCTTCCCCACCGTGTGTCGTCTTTCTCCTTATCATTATCAGAGGTGAGGTTTCATTACGATCCTGTCACCGTGTGTAATTCTTCAACAACCTCATTAACGGTTGACGAATCAGGCGAATCAAATTAAGAACGAGAAACCAATATCTCCATCTTGCAGTACCATTCAACTGTCATCTTTGAACTCAGTCTGGAACTGGGCAATTTATAAAAAGGGCTACTCTTCCATTTTTTAACCCTACGATTCCTAAGAGATGGGGAGGGGTAGAGACAAGTGTATTCATTGTTGCCATGGAGATAGCGAATTCAGTTTTCCGATATCTAGGATAAATGTCTTACACTTTACCACTGGCAGTTGCTATAACTCTGGACTATTTGAAGCTCTGTTATGTCTTTAATGCAAATACTGACTTTTTATTTTTCATTACCTCGTTCATTTGCTACTACTGATGCTGCTACTCATTGCTGTTTCTCGTTGCTGTTTCTGAATGCTTATTTTTACACACAGACACAACCTCAGATGCACACGCAGCCACAGATGCACACACTCACACACACACACACGCACACATACACACACACATACAAACACACACACACACACACACACAACACACACACACACACACACACACACACACACACACACACACACCACTACATACATAACACAACATACCTAAGACCAGGTAAATAACACTGCAGTACGCCTCCAGACCACTCAGAAGCTAACGCACTACAAAGGGAATTAGCATATATGGAAATGTAAAGTCATGTGTAAAATTAACTGCGTGCGAAATATCATAGAGCTGGACTGCGGAAATCAGACAAGCGTTAAATTCCAAACCACAACCCCATTTACAACAAAAGCTTTATTGTGGTGGCGAATATTGGTGCATGATAGAACTACATCTCATCTGTGTGCCTATCTCCCCCTCTCTCTGTCTCTCTGTCTCTGTCTCTGTCTGTCTGTCTGTCTCTCTCTCTCTCTTTTTTACACAGGGTTTGACAGGGTTAAGTTAAGGATCTCTCTCTCTCTCTCCTCTCTCTCTCTCTCTCTCTCTCTCTCTCTCTCTCTCCTCTCCTCTCTCTCTCTCTCTCTCTCTCTCTCTCTCTCTCTCTCTCTCTCTCTCTCTCTCTTTACACAGGGCTTGACAACGTTAGGTTAAGGATTCCAAGGTTTATTGACAAGCTATTTACAAGTTAAGGATTCCTAACTTTATTGACAAGCTAAGAGCTATTACCTACATCAGCTAATTTAAAAGCATTTTTATTATTATGATACACAGAAGTAGGGAACAGGATGAAGTTGGAGCCATCAGTGGGCCAGCATTTTCATTTGATCAACTGACTTTATCTCGTTGACATCATAATGCTGTACGAATGTGTTCCATACTCGAGTCATCCTGGGGATAAATGATCTCAGATGAAGTGATGTTCTGGAGAAGGGTACAACCAGACTGAAGTTGCTGCTTTCTGTCCATCTTGTGGTATAGAAGCTTGCTTCTCGCTGTCCTCGAAGTGGAGCCAAGTGTAGGACTTTGACAATGTTGGCCTTGTACATAACAGTAAGGCCACCCACATCCCTCCTGTATTGAAGGCTCTGCTGAAATGACAGATGTACACAGGATGGGTCCAGGCGAGAGATGAGACATTTTGCTCTGTTCTCTACTCTGTCAAGCAGTCACAGATGAGAGGGGGGGGGCAGGCAGACCAAGAAAGTGGAGCATACTCAAGATGTGAGCGCTCTTGTGCTTGCTCTCTCTCTCTCTCTCCTCTCTCTCCTCTCTCTCTCTCTCTCTCTCTCTCCTCTCTCGCTCTCCTCTTCAGAACTGCATCTTAGAAGCATCTTCTCTAATCTCTCATACCCTGAGAATCCCATGACTGAAGGATCTCTGTCCTCATCAGTATTCCATAGTAGAAGAATTTCTCTCCGTCAGTATCACATTAAAGAATCACCGCTTTTTCATCTTTTTCCTCCTCGTTATGTCATGATAAAAACATCTCTCCATATTCTCTCTTATCCACCTCCCATCTGTGTTTCCGTAATGGTTTCCAATTAAAAGTCAGTAATGCCTGATACTTCCTACCTCAGATCGACATTCAAGAAAACAATGTTCGAGCCTCATTGCGGTCCACTAGAAAATGTATTTTTTTTCTGCAGTAAAGAAAGAAATTGCCTTTTGAAGCAGTTTGAAAAGGTACATAAATCGTGGTAGTTTATTAGAGGGAAACCAAGTTGGTAGTGTGGGGAAGGGCTGTTGTAGCGTCTCAGAATCTCAATCACTGCACAGTTCGTACATGCTTTGTATGTTAATATTTTAGCTGACATGCTGTAACATTCCAGCCACTTGAGGGAGGTGCCTTGATGCCGGTGAGGGACTCTCAGCTAAGGAACTGGACTTGTCCTTCCCTTCCTGGGGTCGAACCTGACTGTCTAAAGACTGTAGAGTAACATTTTAACCCACTCACACGGATGAATTCGAACACATTGTAAGACTCAAATACAAACTGATAGCATTCGATAATCTTCAAACACACATGGACCGTTACAGAAAACTCTTGCAGAGTTCAACACAATGTGGCAAATTCGAACACCTAGGACCCTTTCCCAACACACCAGAGAAATCGCCCACTGCATTGTATAAAGAAAAAAAAGTGAAATAAAGTCCGTCTTCCATGAAAAAAAATAACATTAAAGAATTCTCGAAACAAAAATAAGCGACCATTTAAAACCTGGGTCAGGAGCGAAACAAATAATTTTTTGTTTTTAAGGAAACATTTTGGGAGGGAAAAAGTCCTCAACCTCGACCAAACCCCAATGAATAATAAACCCCCCACTAAAAGTTGCCCAGGCAGTTGATTTTGCGAACTTCAAAAGGTCTGTTAGGAGTATTACAAAAAGGGACACCACACACACACACACCCCCAAAAACCCCCAACCCCACACACCAACGCACGCACACCACAAACTATACACTCCATATATGTTGTTAAATATATATATAAATATATAAAATAAAAAAAAAAAATAAACAAACATGCCTGGTAGGGAAATCGAACCACGAACCTTAGGAAAAAATTTGCAGGGTTTACCAATCTACCCACATGGACCTACCTTGGGGTGTACTTGCCTGCCACTTTATCCAAGGGAGCCAGCTTTCAGGGGGAAAGGGTTCGCTTTTTTTCACCCCGCATGCATCAAAAACCCTTCTAGAGATTGAAGAATGCAAGGAATTTGCGAGACAGGGGGAAATAACACAAACACTGATCCTGGCGAAGGGGGAAATCGAACCTACAACCTTAGGACAAGGACGCAGTGTTTTCCAAATTTCCCCCCAGAGAAACAGTGTTTTTGAAAAATTTCGCCTGCTCTCCCCGAAATTTCCCTTTCATAAATATAAAAAATATAATATATATATATATATAAATATTTAAATATATATAATATATAATATAATAAAAATATAAATAAAAATTATAATAAAAATTTATATATATACATATAATATAAAGTATATTTTCAAAAAAAAGGAATTTTTTCCCCATAAAAAGAGGCCTTTTGACAAGGAGTGTGATGTCACCGTGGTTTTTTTAAAATTTTTATAGATGGGTTGTAAGAGAAAGTAAAATGCGAGGGGTCTTGGCAAGAGGCGTGAGTTAAAAGATAAAGAATCACACACAAAGTGGAGATGTCACAGCTGCTCTTTGCTGAGGACACTAGTGCTCTTGGGAGATTCTGAAGAGGAAAAGTTGCAGAACTTGGTTGGATGATTTTTTGAGTAGGGTGTGCAAAAGAAGAAAATTAAGGTGGAATCACAGAAAGAGTAAGGTTATGAGGATAACAAAAAGATTAGTGAGTGAAAGAATGGTATATCATTGGAGGGAGAGAGTATGGAGGTGAACATATTCAGATATTTGGGAGTGGACGTGTCAGCGGATGGGCTATGAAAGATGAGTGAATCATAAATTGATGAGGGTGAAAAGAGTTGAGTGGATGCACTTAGGAGTCTGTGGAACAAAGAACATTGACCTTGGAGGCAAAGCGTGAATGTATGAGAGTATAGTATACCAACGCTCTTATTATTGGGTGAGAAGCGTGGTGATGTATGTTGCAGCGAGGAGAATGCTGGAGGCGTGGAGAATATACATTCTGAGGGCAATGTGTGGTATGAATTATAATGCAGAAATTCGTAGTTTGGAGTTAGGAGGAGGTGCGGGATTACCAAAACTTGTTGTCCAGATGGCTGGGAAGGTTGATGAGGTGTTCGGACAAGTAGAAGAGAAATGGAGCGAAACAGAATGACTTCAAGAGTGTATCAGTCAGTAGTGAAGGAAGGCGGTAGGGTCGCCAAGAATGTGGAGGAGGGGGAAAGAGGTTTTGGTGTGCAGGGGCTTGACATCAGCAGCATGCGTGAGCGTGTTTGATAGGAGTGAATGGAGACAAATGTTTTTTAATACTTGACGTGCTGTTTGGAGTGTGAGCAAAGTAACATTTAGAAGGGATTTCAGGGAACCGGCAGGCCGACTTGAGTCCTGGAGATGGTAAGTACATGCTGCACTCTGAAGGAGGGTGTAATGTTGCAGTTTAAAAACTGTAGTGTAAAGAAGCACCCTTCTGGCAAACAGTGATGGAGTGATGATGGTGAAAGTTTTTCTTTTCGCGGGCCACCCTGCCTTGGTGGAATCGGCCAGTGGAAAATAAAATAAATAAAAATAATATATTTAAAATATATATATATATATATCTATAATAAATATAATAATATATATATAAAAATATAGATATTATATATAAATATATATATATATATATATAAATATATATAATATTATATAAATATAAGTGGTGTGGTGTGTGTACTCACCTCCCAATTGTAATCACCTAAATGTGGGTTTCAGGGTCGAGACTCAGCTCTGCCCCCCTCTTCCCTGACTGCTACTAGGTCCTCTCTCTCTCTCCTCTGCTTCCTGAGACTGTATCATACCTCTTCTTAAAACTACGTAGGGTTCCTGCCTCCCTCTGCTTCACTTGCTAGCATTCCACTTTCCTGACGACTCTAGATGACTGAAGAAATACTTCCTAACGTCCCTTGAGACCGTCTGAGTCTTCAGCTATCCAGTTGAGTGAACCCCTTGTTCCTGTCTCCCCCCACCTGGAACATCCTATCTCTGTCCCACCTTATCTAATTCCCTCGCAGTTATCTTGTATGTTCGTATATCATATCTCCCCTGAACCCTTCTGTCCTCCCAGTGTCGCAGTCCGAATTCCCTCCACTTCCCTCGTACGACAAATCCCTGAGCTCTGGGACTATGCCTTTGTTGCAAAACTTTGTACTTTCTCTAACTTCTTGACGGCTTAACCAGGTGTGGGTTCCAGACTGTGCTGCATACTCCATATGGGCCTAACATACACAGTGTAACAGTTGTCTTGAACAATTCCTTATTTAGAGTTATAGGAACGCTATTCTCAGGTTTTGCAGGCGCCCGTATGCTGCAGCAGTTTTTATTTGGTTATGTGTGCCTCCGGTGATGTGCATCGGTGTTATGGACACCCCAAGGTCTTTCTCCCTGAGTGAGGTTCTGTAGTCTTTGTCCACCTAGCCTTACTCGTCTGCGGTCTTCTTGCCCCTCCCAATCTTCATGACTTTGCATTTGGCAGATGATTTCGAGAAGCCATTTCTTGATGACCACATGTCCAGCTGTCCAGTCCCTTTGCAGTCCTGCCGCATCCTCATCCGATTTTAATTTTTCTCATCATCTTAACATCATCCTGCGAAATGGACACTTCAGAATCTATTCCTTCGCCACATGTCGTACGCATAATACAAAACAATATCACACTGCCCTAGAACAGACCCTGTGGGACCCCGCCTCGTCCACTGCGCGCTCTGTGAAACCTCATCACGTACCATGACTCGTTGCTGCCCCCCTGTCCAGGTATCGCCCTGATCCACAGCATTTGTGCCCTCCCTTTTTCACATGCGCCTGAATCACACCAGCTTCTGGCAAACCTAATCTCTTTGTGAACTGTGTCAAGGCTTCTGCAGTCTAGGAAAACGCAATCAACCCACCCCTCTCTCTCGTGTCTTACTTCTGTTACCTTATTCATAAAACTCCAGGAAGGTTTGTGATCCAAGATTTGCCTTCCATGAACCGCCATGCTGTTTTCATTTATAATCTGTTCCGTTCCAGGTGTTCGACCACTCCTCCGCCTATAATCTTCTCCATGACTTTGCTACCACATACATGTTCAGAGACACAGTCTGTAGTTCAGCGCCTCGTTTCTGTTTCCTTCTTAAATAGGGACTTACTGTTGCTTTCTTCCATTTTCTCAGGTATTGCCCATTTTCAAGGGATGTGTGATGATTGTGGTTAGAGGCACGCAACAGCACCTCTGCTCCTTCTCTAAGGACCCATGGGTGAGATTTCCGTCCCCACGCCTTTGAAGGTATCAAGTCACTTAGCAGCTTCTTCACACCTCCTCCTCGTTGTTCGTATGTCATCCCAACAACTTGGTGGTATATTCCCCTTGATGTTCCCTTCTGTAAGCTGACTTCCCACAGCCTTCCTGTTCGTCTACTGTAAAAACATCCTTAAATCCTCCTGTTTAGCTCCTGGTCATTTCTTGTGAGTTCTCCCCTTCTGTCCTTAATCTGATCACCTGGTCATGACTGTTGTCTTCCACCTGATTTGGCTGTACAACAGTTTTTCGGTCAGTCTCGATTTTCGATGCTATGGGTCATTTTCATACTGAGTCGCTGGGCCTCCTCCTTACCTGTGTCGTACCTTCCTGGTGCTCTCTACTTATCTCCCGATTTTCGTGTGTTCTCGCCTTCGTACTTTTTCCATTCTCTATTGCACTTTGTTTTTTGCCCTCCTTACACCGCGGTAAACCATGGCCTCCGTTCTGTCTTCCCCTTGTTTCTGTTGCCCCTTGGGATTAAACCCTTTCAAATCTGCCTCCTTGCATTTTGTTGTTACATATTTCCATCATTTCATTACTGGCTTTTTCTGCACATTCTCTGTCCCATGGGACCTCTCCTGCAGAAGTTTCCCCTCAACGCTATGTAGTCCCCTCGTTTATAGCAGGCTTTTCCCCTTCAACTCCCTGTTACTCGTCTCCACTTGCAAGCTCTACTAAATATTCAAAGCACAGAACCACGTGGTCGCTAGCTCCTAAGGGACTCTCATACATGAGGTCCTCAATGTCTGAACTGCCCAGGGTGAACACAAGGTCCAATCTTGCTGGTTCATCCTCCCCTCTACTGGTAGTGTCCTTAACATGTTGGTGCATGAGGTTTTCCTAGCACCACGTCCATCATTTTGGGCTCTCCTTGTTTCGGGACCCCCATGTGGCTCCGGGTTTTCCCCGAATCTCCCTGTGGTTGAAATCCCCCATAACCACAACTTTGCCTGCTGGAGTGAGCTCTTCTTGCCCCCTTTAGCAAGTGTGTCCACCATTGCTCTGTTGCTCTCTTCATATTCCTCTTTTTGGCCTCCTGCAGTTCTATGGTGGTTATACATCACTGCAATAACCACCTGTGTTCCCCAACTGAAGTGTACCTACTAGTAGTCTCTTTCTCCCATCTCATCTGCCTTCCATTTTCCTCGAATTTCCATCTGTTTTTTACTAGCAGAGCAACCCCACCTCCCCCTCGGGCCCTTCTATCTTTCCTCATGACTGGTATCCTGGTGGGAAGATTGCATCTGTTTTTGCCCCCCGTGAGTTTTGTCTCTGTAACTGCTATGATGTCTGGGGGCTTCTCATTGATTTTTCTTGCCATTCCTCATGTTTATTCGTTAATCCCCTGCATTTGTGTACCAAACCTTTAACTTCTGTTCTAATACTGTAACTGTGGTGCGGGGGGTGGGGAAAAGAGGGATCGGTGTGTGATGGTTGGTTTGGATTGTTCATTGCCTTGGGGGTGTCGTGGGGGGGTCCCTTTTGCAGGTGTTTCTGGGGGGTGTCTTATCCTTCCACTGTTTCCTGGTTATTCTGCTCTCCTTTTTCATTTCCTCCCATTTCTCCTTTCGTTTCTGAACTCTCTTTCATCGTCCTCCTTTCCTCCTGGGTTTTTGTCCCCGATCGAGGTACAAAACTCATGAACTCCTGCCCGCCTCTCAGCCGTTCTTTCTCCTGCAGATCATGGTTCGGGGTTTAAATTTTGCCTTGAAAATTAAATTTGAAGGCCGATTCCTTTTCTCTGTGAACCACCCGATTCTCCGAAAATTTGCCACCTGGGTCATTCCCCCCTCCCTATCACCTTCATGATACCTTCAATCGCTTTTTTCTCCCTCCTGCTTTCTTTCCTCATAAGTTTCCCCTTTAGCTTCGTCTAGCCCATAGACAAACACTGATCTCTCCCTTTCCACCTCCCACTGTGACTCCCATTGCATCCCCCTGATGTGTTTTTAGTTCCTTTCCCCTGGGAAATGTTCCTTTCCCTTTAGTCCCTTCCCTAGCTATGGCCCCTATCCTCCTTGGTTTTCTCCTTCCTGCTCACCCTGTTTCCTGCCCCCACGGTGTCTGGTAAGGTCCCTGCACATGTCCTAGTTTCCCTTTAATGTCTTCCACCTCACATTTTGTCCTAGTGTGCTCCCTGTCTTTGTTTCGCCCCATGTGGGTTTGACAGGACCTCTGCATACAGTTTAGTTTCCCATGCTCCCTTCAGACCCGTTGTCTGTGTCTGATGTAGCCATTGCCGATGCTACTTCTGTAAAATCTTTGTCTCTAGCTGTTTCAGATGTCTCAGCTCCTCTTCTAATCTCTTTATCTTTTTTCTGCTGTTGTGGCATGTTGCTTCCACCTTCTGCATTCTGCTTCTAACCTCTCTTTCCATCTTCCTTGCCAGCTCCTCTAGTCTCCTTCCCCAGTCTTTCCCCCCTTTTTTTTTAGCTTCTGCTCCCAGTCCTCCCCCCCCCAGATTCGTCCTTCGAGCCCCTTGTTCTCATCCTATTCTAGGGTTTCCCCCCCCCTCCACAAAGGGAAGGGGAGGGGTGGTTAGGGGGGGGAATAGATGGTTGGGGAGAGGGGATGGATGGTTTTTGGGGAGGGGGGGGATGTTTTTGGAGGGGGGGAAGGTAAATTGGGGAGGTGGGGTTTAAAGGTTTTGGGGGGGGGTTTGGTGGTGGGGGAGGTTGGTTTTTAGGGGGAGGGGGTTAGGGGAAGGGGAAGGTTTAGGGGAGGGGGAGTACGTTCTTGGGGAAAAGGGGGTGGATTTATGGGGGGGGGAGGGGGTTATTGGGGGGGGGGAGGTAGTTGGGGAGGGGGTTAG
>NC_069418.1:24886457-24891457 GCF_026875155.1 Cherax quadricarinatus
TGCAGAGACGGAAGTTGATGAGAAGATTTCATTCGATGAAGACCAGGCAGAATACAAAGGGATCTGCGGGCTGCAACCTGGCCCAGCAAGGCCCGGGCAACCCCACCAAGTGCAAAGTATGATAAAGGGGGAAAGGGGCAAAAAAGACCGAGACGGAGTATCAGGGGGCCAGAGACTACAAACCTCAGTAGTGACCTAGTAGCGACCATGAAGAGGCGGGGCCGGAGTTTGGGGACGGGACCCTAAACCTAAACTAGGGGGGTACACCATTATGTAAATATTTATATAATATTATATATAATATATGTATTTATAATATATATATATTATTAAAATTTTAAATATATATATATTATATTATTTTTATATATATTGCCGAATAGTTAAAATTGGGGTTAGGGGAAAATAGAAAACGCTCTTCTTGCGGAAAAAGGAGATCGAAAATTTGTATTCGCAATAATTTCGCAAGAATCATTCTAAAAAAACAACAAAAAATTTATTTTATTGAAAACTTTTTAAAAATATTTTTGTTGGATTAGGCTAAAAAAATTGGCTTTTTTAATAAGGAAAGTAAATTTTGAAAGGGTTTCTTTTGGGTAAAAAATTATAAAATTTTCACTTACAAAAATTAAAAAAATATCTTTAAAGTATTAGAGAAAATTTTAAAAAATATGAATTTTAAAGGAGTTCTTTTAATTGACCGTTTTCCCTTTTGGCACCTACATAAAAAATAAAAAATAAATAAATAAATATAAATATATATATTTATAAATAATATATATATATATAATATATTTTTTAATATTATATATATATTATATTTAAATATTATATATAACTTAGGGGGCCCTTTATTAGGAAAGCATGAAAACATGGTCAAGGGGAATAAAAGAAATGTGATCTAAGTGACTTTGCCCAAGGAATGTTTGTTGGTCCCGGACAGGGAATTTAAGTTATTCAAAAACTGTTCATCTTTTTGGGAATTTTTTTAGGCGCAAGACTTCGAGTTTACAGAGAATAGGGAAAAAAAACACAAAACTGAAATAAGCGGCATTTTGTGGGGAAAAAACCTTTTTAATGAGAGAGTTCATGAAATGGCCAGAGGGGGGACAGTAATCAAATAAGCAGGGGTTACGACAGTGATTGCATAAGAGCACTCGAGGGACAGCTGCGAACCTTTAAAGTGGGGGGGATACAGTAAACGAATACCCTGGCCCACCCCTGTCCTAAGAACGGGAAAGGGGTAAGTGGGCATGGCTCACTAAAACTGAAAAGCTAAAATTTGGAAAAAAGCGTCGCCGGGCGGACGAATTTTATTTTTTACTGCGACAGCAGATGGTAGGGTTTAAATTTGGTGTAAACCTTTGGATAGGTGTAATGGGTATTTGAGCTGAAATGCGCCGAAAAATCTGCACCAACTGCGTGATCTGTTATGCACATAAAACCAAAATCTCTAATAAATATTTCCGGTTTTTTTTTGGGCCCAAACCCGAAGAATTCAGGCTGTTCTGGGAGCAAGAAAACCCCTTCCGGGTACAAAAGGATTTCACCAAAAAAATTAGGTTTTTTCCATTTTTTTGTATGATGATTAAGGGTCATAACCAAATTTAAATCGGGTTTATTATTTGGATAAGGGGGCCCTTTCAACACCTGAGGCACCCATAAATAGCATTCGCTTTTATGATATACTGAAAGATTTTTTTGTGAATGAAAAAAGTCTTTTAAGTTCACAATGCTTTTTTTTTGTCGAGGCTAGAGTGTTGCCGATGGCAGAAGTTGTTGTGGCAAGCACCAAAGGGTCAAATGACAAGTGGATTTTAGCTTTTTTGACACTCACAGTTTGCTGGATGCCAACTCAAAGAACATCAGGAATGGAAAATGATTTTGCAAAATTTCCTCCCAGTGGGGGGTTTATATGCTATGTGTAAAGCACGAAAGTGAAAGATAAAACCCGTTGTGGGGATAAAGCCTAAAATGGGTGATAAAGCCAATTTGGGTGATAGGCATACTGTGGGGGATGGTTGGGACACTGGTGCAGGAAGAGCTATAGTTGGGGCCGCAGTCTTTCACGTCTTTGTTTGAAAACGTCAAAAATAATAAAAATTTTTTGTTTCCCGTTATGGGGGTTTTTTTAGTTATGAAAACTATATCATGCTTTTTCTGCAGACCGCGGGCTGACTGATTCCTGACTGAAAAGTGACTGAAAGACTGGCAAATTAAGTGTTCAAAATCGATTTATTCGAAGTTTAATGTTTACAAAATCAGCAGACTTCCCCAAACTTAATAACCTCCTAGACTCCCCCAGACCCCCCTTGGAATTCCCCCGACTTCTCTTAGAGTCCCCCAGACTCCCCAAGAGCTCGCCGGCGGGAAAAGTTTCCTTAAAATTCGCTCTCACGCTTTTTTCTCCTCTAAAAAAACACTAATTTTATTCGTTAGCAAAAAACATTTTTACATAACTTTGTAAAAGGGGAAATGTAATTCATTTCTCGTTGAGAGGGAACGGGGTGGGTTAACGAACGTTCAGTGTAGTCGACAAGGGTAATAAAGCCAATTTGTGTCCGGAAAATCGACCACGACCCGATACTCGGCGGGTGGACATTGTTTTGTAGCTTCCCGATTTGTTTTTTGTCAGGCGGATTGTTACGGTGTCTATGTCACGGTGTCTACGTCACAAGGTCTACTGCCGGTGTCTATTTTTTAACGATGTTATCAGGGTCTGTTGCTGTAAGGTTTGTTGTCAAAATTCGTTTTTCATAGCTTTCTGTCAAATGTTATGTCACGGCGTCTTAGCCAAACACCTATTGTCACAGCGTTTATAAAAATGACCCTGTTGTTAGGGGTCTATAAAAAAATTCTGTGTCAGGGGGTTCATAGCCACAGTAATGATGAAGTCTGTATACACCCTCAGACAATTGCTTGCCAATTTTTCGGGTTTCTCCCAAATCCGGATAAAAAAAACCCGTTCTGGTTTCCGAAAATCTTCACTTACCCACAATAATATTTTTAAACCTCGTTAAGAGGGATAAGTGACTTTGTCAAGCAGAGTCGGGTAAACATCTGCAGTGAACCCCCTGGAACTGCTGGTCGGGGGCTGAATTTTAGAAAAAATATGGTTTGGGGAATTTCGGAGGGTGTAAAAGGGTTTTTGGGTTTAATATTTATCGCTTAGTTTTGTGAAACTGGGGCAAAACGTTGCGTAAAAAAAATTGTGATAACCGTTTATACAATTTTTTTTGCTGGTAAAACGCATGTTGTGATGCGTCGGCAGAAAATTTGGTTTTGTTATTAGTTGTTACGTAAAATGCAGACAGAATTATATTATATTATTTTGTAAGTACAGACATTCAAAAGCAACTCTATTGCTGTCATTGAGTGAAAATTTATATTTAAAGCGATTGTAGATTTTAAAAACTCTATGATATAGGTCACGGCTTTTGCCGAATTCATGAAATTGTAATCATTGTTGCTGAAATTATCAGCCTGAAATTTGACATCATTGTCAGGACATATTGTAGTGAAACCTATGTGCATTATTACATAAAAATATCCATAAAAGGTCTTTGTCTGCTCCCTGACACAAAAATAATAGCTAGTACGATATATGTCGTAGACATATTACATAGCGCTAGTGTTGGTGCTGGCTGATGTTGGTAGTGGTGGTAGTGGTGTTGGTGGTGGTGGTGGTGGTGGTGGTGGTGGTGTTAGTGGTGTTGATGGTGCTGGTATTGGGTGGTGATGTAGGTGGTTATGGTTGTGCTGATATTAGTGGTTCTGATCGTGTTGGTGCTAGAGTTTCGTAGTGTTGTACAAGATGGTGATGGAGATATTAAAGTTGGTGGCGTTGGTGTTACTGATGCTAACGTTGCTGGTAATGCTGATATTATTGGTGCTGGTGTTGCTGGTGCCTACATTGGTGGTGTTGGTACTGATGGTGTTAGTGCTGGCGCTGCTAGAACTCGTGGGGCTGGTGTTGCTGGTGCTAGTGTATTGGTGTCTGCATCGCTAGTGTTTATGGTGTTGTTATTCACCCTGCTAGTGCTGGTAGTGTTTCTCTCGGTGGTGCTGCAAAAAAATGTTAATGTTAATCCATTATGATCAAATATGTTATCTGTCCGTCCGTCTCTCCCGGTATCTCTTTTAATCCTGATTAATTAATTCAAATAATCCTACTCTTATTTTCACCTCGATTCACTTCCAGATTATTACATTCTAATGGGTTAATAATAATTATTTTCTCTAGTTATGATTTGTATACCTATAATGCAAGGCTCGGGATGATTGAATAAATCATAAGCCATGAAATGCCTGCGAATGCTTTGGCGTATTGTTAGTATTGAGTGTAAAAGAAAAAATTTGGATTTATAGGCAAGCGATTGCTTGTGGAGGTAATCTGGAGATTTTGGTTCCATTATCTTTGGTATAAAAGTTAGAACTAATGCATTAACTTATGAATTGTATTGTTGCAAAATATTACTTATTCAACATTTGATATCAACTGAACCAAAATAAATGACCAAAATCTTTGAAACGTTTTCAGCGGCCGTTGTGGAAATTTACCGAGCTTGTAGAGCTCAACTCTCTTCAAATTGTTCTTCATTATTAATTCTCTACCAACCAGTGGATCATTAAATAAATAATTTAATGCACTTGTCAATAGTTTACATCGCTCACAACTCAAAAATCTTTGGCTATTTTTAAATAACATTTGACAGTTGCTTATTCTATACACTCCTCTAAATCATTTTCGTTATAATGTACAATATAAATATGCAGCATCAATATCTCTTTTTAAGAGAATTAGCAAACAATTATAAAGATAAGCATCATGCCATGATACTATATTATATTTAAAACCCGTAAGTCATACATCGCCTGGGAAATCTACATCAACACCAAGACAAGAATATAAGGTGAATTATTAAGTAAATGTCACCACTTTTGTCTCGTAAATAGGATGCACTTGTGAAGGGGTTTTCTCTAGTCTTTTAATTTTATGA
>NC_069418.1:24893957-24946457 GCF_026875155.1 Cherax quadricarinatus
TGCCACAATAAATGTCACATTAGTTGCACTTGTGTCCTTTTACTTTACATAATCTTAATCTTTTGAAGGGGATGACCGGTAAGCCAGCGGAAGGCCTCGGTCAGATAAGCAAAAGCCCCAGTGGCGGGATATCCCATAAATATGACCCTCGTCAGGAAACTTGCTATATTTCCAGACGAATCTGACCTAATCAAACCTATGGAAGTTCTTTACGCAGCCCTACAACTTTTTTGCGAGACACGGTACCCACGTTTATAACCTTTGACCACTGCTTATTTTGGTAATCCTAATAATTACAGTTGCAAAGCTAGCTCGTTCACCCTTTCCTAATGATGTAGCTGGTCGTTGATTAAAAAAGTTTTTGGGCTGAAGCATCATCAGCAGAGATGATATCGAGCTGGGAGATATATGAGCTTTGCGCACTCACCTAGTTGTTTTTCACAGGGTTGAGTTTTAGCTCCTGGCCTCGGCTTTCAACTACTCACGAACAGTCGTTCGTTTTTCCTTCCACTGGGTAAAAAGACACTTGTGTACAAGTTCAGGACATTTATTAAAAGGAAGGTTTCACCACGAGCGGCTTCTTGGCGAAACGTTCCCTTTAATAAATGTTCTGAACTGTACATAATTGTCTTTTTCAACATCATGAGTGTCATCATACTATTTACTTTCCTTACATTCTTCCTCATTTCTACCTAATTTTTCTTCTTATCTTCTATTCATAATATCTATCTCTTGTTTTTCTAGGAGAAATCAGTCATTTCTTACTTTCAATTATTCTTCCTACTTATCTTTCTTCTACCACTAATATCTTTCCTATCCTCCATCCATTCAAATTTTCATTATACTTTTATTCCCTCCATGCCTTATTTCTACATTTCTTCCAGTTATGCATTGTTACTAATTTCCATCTCTCCATCCTTCCTTGCTTCTTCCAGTTTTCCTATCTTTTTCATTTCATTCATCCTCATTCGCTTCCAATAATCCATTGTTTATTCATTATCACAGTAAGTTTTCTTAAGTATAGGTACACATAGGCATTAGGTAAATGAACACAGATGCAACTAATGTGAAATTGTGGCAACATTTCGCTCTCCGGGGGTTTTGTTAAGTGCTACATATATCTGTAAATCACCTGGGATAACCCAGCAAAATGTCAGACAAAGTGACTTATTTCAATACGGAAACCGCAGAATTAAACTCTTCGTTCCAGATACATTTGTTTGTCGGGAAATAATTTTTTTAAAAGCATAATGATAATAATTTTCAAGCGAAATACCACCGTCTAATTAGTCCAGAGCCCTAAGGGGCGAAGGATTACGCTCTCGTCGTTGGCTATTATATCCTGATATTTTGGAGTTGAGTATCTCCTGTAACATACATGTGAATATTAGTTGGTGTTTGACTGCTTGTTATGTAAAATGGTTAATGTTAATATTAGAATTGTTATTATATCAAAGGAATAATTTTCATTGTCTGACAGCCGAGATAATGTCTAGAACCTTTGTTGCTGTAATTATCTAAGTTATTTAGTATATTTGCCGTTTTTAGGTTATTGTCTGCATATTTTTTTGAGAGCGTTGTGGATATTATTGGTGTCACTTGGAACGAATTACTGATGTAACAAGCAGTGTTCATGGTTACCTTTTGACAAACGGCCAAGTGCAACTCTCACAATCCTTACTTACTCAGAAGTTTTCAGTTGGCAAGTAGTTGCCATTCTGGAAGGATGAAGAGCAGTCGCTCTGTCTCCATTAACATTGCCTCGCATACATACACTATTTTTATACAATATCAGTTCGGAATTTTGAATTGATTTTGCCTTTCCTCGTGCTGTTGTAAATGCATTTTTGACATAACCTCTGAAAGGAAGAGATGCCATTTCGAAATTCGTTCAGGTTACCCCTAAAACACTATCATAACTTCACTAACAAATATCTTACATAATGTAATTGTTTACTTAGTTTCTGCATCTTGTACTGGTCGCTTTTCTATTGTGTACTCAATCTCAGGAAGAGGTTTGATTCTGCAAACTAAACATAGGAAGTATTTGCTTACATCTGTGGACTCAGCCTATTCTAGTTTTTGAATGGACTTTTCCTTGCTTGCCTTGTTGGTGTTTACTCACTTCATTTTCTTATAGCAGATGGTATAAAAATACTGTCAAGTTGTACTTTATAAAGACATCGTATTTTGTGTTTACTTTGCCTTTGTTTAGATGGTATCTGCACACACATATATTCGTATGTTGACTTAGGGTCGTATATTAGTGAACTACACTGTTGGATGCTTATAAGCATCAAGCAGTGCAGTAAGAGTTTTCTGCAATGTACATTTTGTTATTAGTCTGGTGTTAACATACATTCGGCATATGAGTCGATAGACTAGTTATCAGGTATTATTATAGTTATGCTCTATGTAATAGCTATTTTAACCATTTCTGTGCCTGACAGTTACTCCTCAAAAATATGGCTCAATCAAAATTTTGACTCATTATCACTGATATTTTCAAGAAATAGCGTAGACACATCTAAGTTTATTGTTCTGCTATGGAGCAAAAATATTTGATGAACTTAATAGCGTTCAGAAGCACAACTAGAAAGTTTAATTACCGACATCGAACACTTAAAAAAATCGCAGTCGACATATATTTTTTCCTCATAGGAAACATAAATGTTAACTGATGGATTGTGACTTTAAGCTTATTAAATGTAAAAATAAGGTCAATATATAATTCACTGACCTAAACTGCGTAATTTTGTTTTTTGGGGCCATATTCTTAGGGAGGGAATTTACTTATTTATTTTATTTTGCGCTAAGAATTTTGGTTTCAGAATATCTATATTCCGAACTCGACAGGGGATTACTATTCGTGTATATATAAAACCCAGCGATGGCTGTGCCCGAACGGGTCAACTAAAGTGAATAGAACACATGCACCACACACACACACACACACACACACGCAACCATGCACCAACATAAATACGCATGTACGAACACATACGCACTGCCAGATCACACATACACATGAAAGAATAAACTACGAAGTGTTTTTTTGCTAAATACTGTGTCTACGTGTAATCACCTAGTAGTGGTTGCAGGGGTCGAGTCACAACTCCTGGCCCCGTCTCTTCACTGGCCGCTACTGGGTCGCTCTTCCTGCTCCACGAGCTTTATTATACCTCCATGTGTGTATACTCACCTAATTGTGGTTGCAGGGGTCGAGACTCAGCTCCTGGCCCCGCCTCTTCAGTGAGCACTACTAGGTCCTCTCTCCCTGCCCCATGAGCTTTATCATACCTCGTCTTAAAGCTATATATTGTTCCTGTGTGCGTGTGTGTTTTATTTTACCTTACTTTGTAAAAACACTCATTACTAGGTGATGTAAAAAAAAAACACTGGCTAAACTTAGAAGACAAATTAAACAAAGTACCGGGAGAAGTAGAAGCGTATAACCGTAAAACGCTTGTGTCATACAAACACATACACTTTATATCTGTTCTACTGAACCACTAAAGTGTCATGGACATCATACGGGAACGGAAAGGATGAGCAGACTTCTTTTACTTCAGTTTCAAAAATAGTTCCCAGAAAGATTCTCCCAGAAAGCTAACCAATGAATTAAAGGTATAGGAGTAATAAAAGTCAAACTATTTCTCATGGATGGGAAAGATTTATTGTGTCGGAGAGAGATTCGAAAAGCACTTGTTTGGTTAATTTTTATGGACTATGTAATGAATGAAAAGGCACAAACAATACCGTGACTGGTCCCATACACATATAACCCGCACATAGGAGAATTAACTTCATAACGACGTTTCTGTCTGACTTGTTTTTTGTCAGCCCGAAACGTCGTTATAAGTTTCAGTCTTTGTATAGACAATGTAAACTATTTTCTATAAGGAAAATTTTTTATACCTCTCAACAGCATATTCTTTTCTCTTTTTTTTCACTCTTTATTCTCTGCATGATACTTGTATTCTCAACACATACTGAGCTAGAACACAACATTGCCTCTATCCTGCTCCTCTCTGGGACACTGAGCTAGAACACAACATTGCCTCTATCCTGCTCCCCTCTGTGACACTGAGCTAGAACACAACATTGCCTCTATCCTGCTCCTCTCCGTGACACTGAGCTAGAACACAACATTGCCTCTACCTCTCCCCCCTGTGAACTGAGCAGAACACAAATTCCCTCTATCCGCCCCCTCGTGACACTAGCTGAAACAACATTGCCTCATCCGCTCCCTCTGTGAACTGACAGAACAAAAAATTGCCTCTATCCCTGCTCCCCTCTGTGACACTGGCAGAGTAAAACTTTGCCTCTTCCTGCCCCCTCGTGACCTAGCTTAAACACAATTTTGCCTTACCTGCTCCTCTCGGGACACGAGCTAGACAAAACATTGCCTCACCTGCTCCTCTCCGTGACACTGAGTAGAAAACAACATTGCTCTTCCTGCCCCCTCTGTGACCTGAGCTTGAACACAATATTGCCTCATCCTCTCCTCCCCGTGACATGAGCTAGAACCAACATTGCCTCTACCCTCCCCCTTGTGACACGAGCAGAACCAACATTGCCTCAAACCCTGCTCCCCTCTGTGACACTGAGCAGGCACAACATTCCCTCTATCCTGTCCCCCTTGACATGACAAAGAAACAAAAACATTCCCTCACCCTGCTCCCCTCTGTGACATGAGCTAAGTAAAAAAATTTGCCTCATCCTGCCCCTTCGGGACCGAGCTAGAGTAAACTTGCCCTATCCTCCCTCCCGTGCACGGTAGAACAAAATTGCCTCTATCCGCTCCCCCTTCTGTGAACTGAGCTGAACCAAATTGCCCTCTATCCTGCTCCTCTCGGGGACATGGCTAGAGCACAACATTCCCTCTACCTGCCCTTCCGTGACACTGAGCTAGAACAAAACATTGCCCTACCCCTGCTCCTCTTGGGACACTGGGGGCTAAGAAACATTGCTCTATCCTGCTCCTCCCGTGACGACTAAACACAACATTGCCTCTACCCTGCTCCCCTCTGTGAACAGAGCTGAACCAACATTGCCCTATCCTGCCCCCTCTGTGACACTGACGAACACAACTTTGCCTCTACCCTGCTCCCCCTCTTTTTACACTGGCTAAGTACAACTTTGCCTCTATCCTGCCCTTTTCTGGACACTGAGCTAGAGTACAACATTGCCTCTATCCTGCTCCTCTCCGTGACACTGAGCTAGAACACAACATTGCCTCTATCCTGCTCCCTCTGTGACACTGAGCTAGAACACAACATTGCCTCTATCCTGCTCCTCTCCGTGACACTGAGCTAGAACACAACATTGCCTCTATCCTGCTCCTCTCTGTGACATTTAAAAACCTCGCTACACACACCACTCGATATAAACACTGATTTGCATCCATGTGACATTCGTTGACTTGTTTATTGTGTTTCAGATCTATCGATTACACAAGGTCCACTAAGGATGCATGTATCCTGTAAAAGGATACTTAAATCCCTAATACATGAGATTAAAATAAACTCTAAGTGCATATATGCTGAGAGATGCACATTGCTCTGCGTATATTCCCTCAGTAGCCATTAACAAGCTTCATTCTTTTCGCAGAGTTCACGGCACTTATGCAGCGTTCTTGCTCTCATATATAATAAAGTTCATTCTTCATAGCCTTATCTTCTACTGTGTTCACTCCTAAGTAGGTAAACGCATTCGGTCCGTCGATACCTTTATCTTTCTGATCTCTATTCTTTTGTTTATTATAACATTTTCCTACAAATTCCTTCTTTTATACTGGCTTCTAGATTACATCACTAACTTTTGCCAGTTTTTTTTTCAGCATCTCGCAGGAAAATTGTGAGATCAGCAAACGCAACTCTGAAAATCTTACCCTCCCCCAGTTAAAAAGATCACAACTTTATCTAATAATTAACATCTCTCCCTGATCACTCTAGCACTACATATTATTTTTTTTACATCCTTGTCTACGTCCAATTAGTACGTAGGTAATAAAACAAAATACAAATAGACATAAAGCGGTAAGTTGTTAAGCAGTGTGTAATCAAGACATTAAAGAAAAAAAATAATGTCAAGTAACGATAACATAGTTGAGATATTTTAACAACACACAACATCCACACCACCCACACACATTATATATAATATAATATAATAGATATATATATATAATAATATATATATATATATAATATATAGATTATATATATTATGTTACATATATATATACAGTGGACCCGCTTTTCGAGTCCCGCAATCGTAAAATTCGCCATCATAGAGGTTTTTCGTATAAACAGGACATTCTTGCTTTTTCATAGGTTTGACTCGAGAGTCGTATCGTCTGGGACGCGAATCCACGGCTGAGCCAGGCGGCAGCCAGTGGCATTGTTTACCATTGACGAAGGTCCCCTCAACGTGCTCCAGCAAAATATTTCAAATATTATCCATAATTTTAGTGCTGCAAGTACTAAATAAGCTACCAGGTCTCCAATAAAACATCTCTATTGCAGCCTGATGGTAAGAAGGTGATAATACGATTGAATTTAAGTAACCATCATGACAATATGAAAGTGGTACAATGTGGCCTAACTGTCCAGGATGTTAAGAAACCCTAATACAACGCTTCTGTTCCATAGTGGCCAAAAATGAATAAAGTATTCTGTTTGTTGCAAAGGGAGTAACATGCTGACAAAAATGAGATCAACCAGTACTGGAAGAGGTTGAATTTATATGGTGTGGATAAAGAGAAACATTAGCAGAATAATCTTAAGACTTCGTTTATTTTCAGTGAAAGGCCGGATTCGCATGAAGAATTTGTGTAAGAAAATCCTGCAAATATGGTGAAGTGAGTGAATTAAGGCCAGCAAAGCTGTTTTAAGAATTAAGAACCGTACGGCATACACAGTGTTGTAAGGCAGGTGAGGCTGCCAGTTCGGACTTCAAGGCGGCTGAAAAATATGTGCATGATTTCAGGAGTAAACATAGAGCTGAAGGACTGAAACGCGAACAAGTGGTTTCAATTGTGACGAAACAGGCCTCTTTTGGAAGAAAAATACCAAAGAGGACCTTCATTACACAAGAGGAAAAGGCAATGCCAGACACAAGCCTATGAAAGACAGGCTGACGCTAATGTTCTGTGCTAATGCTAGTGGGGATTTCAAAGTGAAGCCATTACTAGTGTACCATTCTGAAAATCCCGGAGTGTTCAGGAAAAACAATGTTATGAAGAGTAAATTGTGTGTGTTTTGGAATCTAATGTAAGGCATGGTCACGAGGAAATTTTCGTCGAGTGGTTCAATGAAGTGTTTGGCCCTAGTGTGAAGGAGTATCTCCTGGAAAAGAAATTGGATCTCAAGTGCCTGCTAGTAATGGACAATGCACCTGCTCATCCTCCAAACTTGGATGACCTAATTTTCGAGGAGTTTAGGTTCATCACAGTAAAGTTCTTGCCCCCGAATATCACTCCTCTCCTCCAACCCATGGACCAGCAGGTTATTGCAAACTTTAAAAAACTCTAACAAAAGCAATGTTTTCACAGGTGCTTGACTGTGACCACAGACACTCACTTGACCCTAAGGGAATTTTGGAGAGAATACTTCAGCATCCTCCACTGCATAACCCTTATAGGTATGGCTTGGGAGGGAGTGACTACCAGGACTTTGAACTCTGCCTGGAGAAAATTGTGGCCAGATTGTGTCGACAAGAGGGATTTTGAAGAATTTGGGACTGACCCTAATGAGCCTATGTCTGTTGTAAAATCAATTGTGGCGCTGGGAGTTCCATGGGTTGGATTGAGTTTGGAGGATGTGGAAGAATTGGTGGAAGACCACAATGAAGAGCTCACCACTGAGGAGCTGCAAGAGCTTCAGCAGGAAGAGCAACACATCGCAGCTCAGAATCTTGCTGCAGAGGAGGAGAAGAGAGATGGAAGAAGGTGCCTTCTCAGAAATTAAAGAGATTTTTTACTATGTGGGGTAAGATGGAAAGCTTTATGTAGAAACATCACCCTAACAAGGTTGTTGCAAGCCAGGTTGGCAACATGTACAGTGACAAAGTCTTGGGCCATTTTAGGGAAGTGTTAAAAGGACGCCAGAAACAGAGCTCTCTCCACAGTTATTTTTGTGAGACAGGACTCAGTGACTCTCAAGGTGGTCCTAGTGGCATTAAGAAACAGAGAAGAGAAGCAACCCCAGAAAAGCAAGTGGTACCTGAGGTGTTGATGGAAGGGGATTCCCCTTCCAAACTATAAACAATCCACTCTCTCTCCTCCTCCAGTCTCCCATACACTAAGAAGAATCTCCAATAAAGGTAAGTGTTATGCTGTTAATGTTTCATTCATCATTTCCCCTTTTGTATTGTTTATGTACTACATGCATATTTTCATGTTAAAATTTTTTTTGTTTTAATACTCTGGGTGTCAGGAAACGGAATTAATTGTATTTACATTCTTTCTTATGGGAAAATTGATTCGTAAATCGTAAATTTCGTTTATAGTAACGGCTCCAGGAACGGATTAATTACGACAACGAGGGACCACTGTATATATATATATATAATAAATATATATATATAATTATATATATATATATATATATATATATATATATATATATATAAGTATAGGGAAGTACCACCTCTATAGCTGGAATGGGAACCCTCATCCTCAGAGAAGACAATAAACGTACCTCAGGGAAAACTCAAGGTTCTCCCCGGAGCTGTTTGAATATTTTCTTCTCCTACCACCCCCTATATATTTTTATTCTATGTGAACATTTATTAATAAACAGAATACATTTACAGAAAAAAACATAAACATGAATACAATGGCACAATGTATCAAAGATCATGAATTTCCTCCATCTCCTCCGAGGCTGGACGTGAGCCAAGTATGCAGCAAGCATTTCCCCTCTGGATGGCGACGCTGAGGCGCTGGAACATGAAAGTGGCTGCCCTTGGGTCCCTGGTGGTGTCGATGAGTCTGGAACCCAATTCTTTAAGGAAACGTGTGGCATTTTTTCCCCATGATCCCAAGGTCTCTGATCCCACTGGAACAAATTGATACTGTTTGGCTTATGTCCTTGTACTTGCTGATCTTGTACTCCTCCCTGTGGTCAGCAGCTCCTCCCTGTCGCCCCACACTGTGATGGATATAGGTGTCAGCCGGTGTGGACACACAGGTATAGTCCCCATGAAAAAGCTTGCCATTCTTCCAAGGATAGATGGTGATCCCGTCGGGGCGGTTTGCTGGGTTGTGGGTATTGTTTGCTGCAAGTGATCGTGGCTCCCTCTCGGCAGGGCATCCAGCTGTAGCAAGGGTTCTCTTAGTGATGTCGTTGACCTCATTGTGTCTTGCATGCCAGCCCTTGGTTTTGGAACAGTTAAGACCATGTAGACCGTATTGGTCTGCTTGCACTTCGCCGCAAATACACATATATTCTGTGTGAATTGGGGCAGCAAGGCGCAGAGCCACTGCAATACGGAGGGTCTTAGGGTCGAGTCGCCGTTCCCATTACCGATAATGGGAGCTGTTTGGAGGAAGTCCCCGGAGTGAGGTGCACTCACAGCCTGGAGACGGCAATCTCCCTATCTGATGTTGCAGCCCTGAGCATTTTGGCAAGCGCCTTTTCAGCAATTGGGCCATCCCAGCTTGACTGTTTGTGAGCCAGTGCTGCACTAGGGTTTGGTGCTGGAGGCAGCAAGAGTCTCCCATTCGGTGATGGCACTGGCATAGCTAGGGTCTTCTATTCCTGCTGATCACTGAGGTGTCAGGAAGAATTTGTCTTATCAACTCGTTTGATGCAATGGAAGAGATAGGAAAGCTGGTAGAGCAATCTGGGAGGATCTGCGTACTCCTAGCCCTCCAAGCCTGACCGGAAGTGAGGCTTGCAACCACTGTCCATCGTCAAGGGAAAGATTCAATACACTCTCTAGCATGGCCTTCAGGAGAGAGTCATATTCCTTGAGTTTTGGACTGCTGAAGGCTGAGGAGCATCTCAGAAAATAGGTAAGTTTTTGGGATTGACAGCACCTGGTGAGTAGGTAGAAGGCATCGTGTGTGCAATGTCTTTCATCCTGCTTTCCATCGTCCGGAGGTCTGAGACTTTTTTTCCTAGGATCAGATCGATGGCATTGGACCCAAGAGGAGCACCGAGGAGAGTGCTATTGGCTGGATCAATGGCTCGTGCTCCTGGTAAAACGGCACTAATATTCTGGATCATCTGTTGATTGGTAGAAACTATTTAACATTTGGTGGAGTTTAAAGAAAGGCCCAGGCTTTCTCCCATGTCTTTAATTTTACTGATGTCCTCTAGGAGAGATTCTATTGTGCCAGCTAGGGTACCGTCGTCCAGGAACCAGATATTGAGCTCGCTGGAGAGTGCCTCCGTGACTTCCTTGATGACCAAACAAAATAGAAAGGGGACGAGAGGGTCCCCCTGTTGCACGCCCTCACACGAGTCAATTTCATGGTCCCCAAACAATAGTTTGGAAGTCACACTATAACACGATTCTATGAAGGGATAAAGGGAAGGGAAGTTTCTATAAACTGCTTGGAGAGCAGCATCCCTTCTGACTGAGTTGAAAGCATTGGCAAAGTCCAATTTGACCAAGGCTTTTTCATAGGACATGTTTTTGAAATATACTCGTGCTGCGTGGGCAGCTGCTTCACAGCCCTGTTGAACGCCGAAACCGAGCTGAGTTGGTTTCAGCATTGCAGCAGCCTCTTGACTCACCCTTCTTACTGCAGCCTTGGCGACTAGGCGCCGAAGGGTGTTACCCACTGCAATGGGCCTGATTCCGCCATCCTCTTTCCGAAGGGCACCAAAGAAAAAGGGTCTGATGGCCTCTGGGACACCGCCAGCCAGGCACAGGTTGGAAAATTTGGTGAGTTCAGACAGCAGCCTCTCTGAAACCTCACCAAGTGCTGGATTGAGTATTTGTTTTAAGTGTTGAGGCCTTAAACCGGTGAAACCTCCTGCTGAACCCTGTGGAAATGACATAGCAGCTTTATACACATCAGCATCCTGTAAGGTTAGATGTTCTTCGCCTGCTGCAATTTCAGGGAGGTCAATGTTGGTGCTGGGAGCCTTGGGTGGATGTTTGTCCTTCAGAGCTTGCGCCGTGCTGACGTCCTTGGGAGCGATGGTATCCTCACTGGTTATAAGTCTCAAAGCTCCAATAGTATTACCCTATTCTATTTTTTTTGCTAATTTGGGCTCTGATTTTTGAGGTGTCGGGTGTCCTGTTGTCGGCATTTTCCCGGCGGGTGTTTGTCCGCCCTAGGGGGAAGACGGACGAGGTTTGTCATCCCTTGGAATGCATTTATTGCCCTAATAACAGTGTTTGCTAGTTGACTTGTCCCTCCTTGGTGGGACAGCCAAACAGGCATTGCCAAAAAGCAGCAAGTTGTGCCAGGATCTGTTGTTTGAAGGAGCATCGTTGACTTTCTTCAGAAGGTCAGTGAATTTGCTAGCAGCTTGAGGGCGAGCTGCTTTGGGGATGTGTGTCAGAGTCCTGGTGGATGTTAATTTGATTGCAGATTTGAGGTCCTCTGTAGAGGTGAAGTCACGGTAGCTGTCAGCCCTGTCTGCTGGGGGAGGCTGTTGGTTGTTCTCATTTGGAGCTCTCCTGGAGCCTAGACATCCATTGTGTGCACGGATGTTGCCAGATGTGGGATTGAGTGCACATTCCCTGTGGCACACCCGGCAGAGTCCTCGTGAACGACAGCTTTGGCTCTGTCGTGAAGATTCCTGGGAACCCTCGACTATATATATATATATATATATATATATATATATATATATATATATATATATATATATATATATATATATATATATATATATATATAATATATGTCGTGCCGAATATGTAAAACTGGTCAATAGCAAGAACTCATTTAGAATTAAGTCCTTTCTAAAATTTTCTCTTAAACGTTTAAAGATATATTTTTTCATTAATGTTAATGTAAAAATTTATAATTTTGCGCCAAAAGGAACTTAGAAAACTTACCTAACCTTATTATAACAAGCGCAATTTATTTTACCCTAATCCAACTAAATATATTTTAGATACGTTTACAATAATTTAATACTAAACAAACACAATGAAATATATCTTTTTCGTTAGGTTCAGGATGATTTTGGCGAAATTATTGGATACACAAATTTTCGCTTGTCTTATATGGCAAGATGAGCGTTGCTATTTAAGCCAAGATCGCAAGTTCTGCCTATTCGGCACGACATATACATATATATATATATATATATATATATATATATATATATATATATATATAATTATATATTTTAAGGGTGGAAACAAAGTGCTTTTCAGAAATAATGAACAGACGGAATAAGTGAAGAAGAATTTAAGAGCAGGTGACGAAAACATATAAAAACAAAATTCTTGGAATAAACACAGCACCTGTCTCTTCCCAAAGAACTAACTTGAGCTGCAACCAAATACACGAGCAAAGACACCACACACACACACACACACACACACACACACACACACACACACACACACACACACACCAGACAAAACCTTCACCTCTCTGTTGACACCACAATCGAGCAAATCTGCCATAAAATAGTTAATATTCTACAATGTTCACTCAAATCTTCCCACAAACACTCACATCTGCAGTCATTGTTTGCTCCAGTAAAATTCTCATTTTTTTTCACGTAGCCAATATCAGAAAGCAATAAAAGTTAGATTGGTGAGATTACCGCCTGTTGTTGTTGCTGTGCAGATCCACAGTGAACTGGGCCGGGATTTTGTTGATAACACAACAGGCTTGTTTGATGTAATGTTGACTTAACCAGTGTCTATATGTCTCTCTCTCTCTCTCTCTCTCTCTCTCTCTCTCTCTCTCTCTCTCTCTCTCTCTGCAAACAAGTTTATTAAAGGTTTCTCTACTCTCATTAACGGTGTCACCTTATAGAATAAATATGTAAAAATGTATATATAAATACAGAAAGAATTGTGACTCTACAAGAGTATGTAGATGTGAGTGAGAGTTATGATGATGTCATTGATGTTGATTTTTCTTATAAGAGAAAAATAAAATGACACTTTTGGCAGATCATTTAGTCATGATAATGGGCTAATGCCAACATAATTAAATATTTTTTTCAGTTATCAGAAGTGTCTATAGGCCCAGGAAAACTGAACTTATAAAGAAAAAAACAGGACACCAGATCTCCTTGCTAAGATGAACTTGCTGGAGCCCAGCAAAACTTCCAGTGGAGATTCTGCTGGGCTCCACCACTGCTATTTCTGCAGCAGAAATCTGCTGCGGAAATAGCAGTGAGAAAAGTGACCTGCTTTCCAGTGGACGAAGATTAGCAACCTAACTTTGACGAACTAACAAAAGATTTTTCTGATGATGCAATCTTTATTAATCACACAGAGAAAGCCATGTTGTAAGCAGGGCTTGGAGAGATGCGTGGATAACATCAAGAAGCTTTAGTGTATCAGTTGGGGATAATCGTCATTAGTCTCTTTCTAAGGTACCGTAGCAACATTTATATATAAATAAATTATTAAACGGGGAATACATGCAATATGTTGGACGGAGGATGATTTAGATTGCTTAAATTAATGAAATATATTTAACAGCGATAGAACTATTTCCTCTACAAATGATCTGCACATAAATGGAGTTTGATTTGAGAGACTCTGATTAAATTTTAGAGGAATGTGTAGGATGCTGAGCAGACAAAATGAGGAAGTGAGAGGGAGAGGGACAGGAAGGAAGAGTGAAATTGGAAAGATAGGAAGCGAGGAGGGAATGGAGCGAGATAGTGGGAAAGAGGTCGATGTAGGAAGAGGGAAGCATTAGAGATAAGAGCAAGAGGAACAAAGATAACAAAAAAATGGAGGTAAGTAAATTCAGAGAAATAATTACACGTATGTCATTGGATTTCCATAGGCATTCCATAGTCTAATTGGGCAGCAATTAAAACTAATGAACTCGGTTGATATATATTCTATTTTGTCTGCTGGTCAACCTTGGTGCTTTCTACGCCACAATATGTTTCTTGACAGTGAAAAAGATGAATTAATCGTGTTCGTACTTTCCTAACACTTTGACATTATTGATCTGAGAGAAGCTTGAACAAAAGCGGATAATAACCATTGTTAGTGAAACTTCACAATTGGTTACAAAATCACAGAGTCTTAAAATTCGCATTCGTGCAAAAATTTTTGTAAAGACTGCGGCCTTGAAAATGTTGTAGTGTTACCAATTATATTACCAACGATTTTTAAACGTTCACGAGATCTCAAATCAGGGTTTAGAAGCCTGTGATTCCACGTATTTCTAAATTCGACGTAAATACATAGTCAACATAAGACCTGAAGTCATCTACTGAGTGAACAGTTCCTACGGATGTGTGCTTTGATTGCCAGAAATTCATCAACAAGTTACAGCATAATATATTTTTAAGTAAAATTAAGGCCAAAAGGTCTTGAACGAAAATTTAAGGGCTGGATAAATGATTGAATTAAAGCTAGGAAGCAGCTCGCGTTATTACATAGATTATATTAACGGGGAAACACTAAACTCATAAAGGTCATCCAGTGCCTGGAGAATGAGAGACAGTCATGACTGATCCTGTGAAGGGAATGAGTGCTACAATTCTTTAGAACAATATTCTTTTATAAGCATCTATGTGGCTTGCAAACAGCGTGTGTTGTGATCTAGGGAAACATCTGAGTGGTCGAGCGTAATAAAAAGACTCCATCAGATACTGTTTCTCTGAAAAATCCTCTTCATCATTTACATACATCATATTTTACAATATTAACGTAAATACACGTAAAGTATTGATGCTAAGTCCGTCACAGGATGTATTAATCTTCAAAAAACTCCAGAATTTGGCGATGGACTCAGGTATATAAAGTAATGGAACTTAGTGCAGCAATGTTAAACCCTAAGAGAATGATTACTAAGTGATAAACGTAATGTGAATAAGAAAAAGGATGTTCTAGTTAACAGTCAAAAGCATTAGAACAAATGACTCTCTGATAAAGCAAACTCAAACAGCAAATGTCGCTGAGAAACGCTTGGACAAATACTTTGGAAATACCGATTTTAATTAAGCACAATAAAAGGCCAACCTACAAACACTCTTCCTTGAGGTTCTCATTAGCAGGCGTGAAGACAAGGAGTCTTTTAAAAAGCTGATAGTGGAAAATGAACCCTATGAAGCCCAGGGTAGATTACTAACGCAAATATTTAGAAATAACTTCGAGGCTGCCTTACTCTTGAGAGATACCTTGTAAGACCTTCATAGCCATGAATGTAATTGTAAGCTGTAGTCATCATGTATCTTCCTAATATTTCTAAAAATTATCACTTTATTGCAGATCTGGAATGTTTCCAAGTGTATAAGAGGTTGAACACATGAAGCTGGAACAGAGAATCACCTTTCGGTGCTTTTTGCATTGATTAACCCACACGGGTTTGATACTTCACATCAATATAAAAACTAACAGTACATTAATATCTCTCCATAACAAAAGTAGTGCATTTCTTTAATAGCTCACATAACTCATTGTAAGTCTTTATGTATGAGATTTTGTGCTTTATAATAAGATTATCTGGCAGTACAATGAGCGTGCCAGATAAGCCACTATGTAATGTTAAATCCAGTCTTAGCAATGAAATTGAGAAGTAGTTAATTTTTCAGTTCGTAATTAAGTCTGTTTAAGTGAAACTACAATGACAGGATCAGTATGTCTTTCTCCTCCTCCTATGATACTAATTGGTCATATAAACTAAGGGAGTATAGTTTGTTTCCGGCCAGCGGTGTAATTGTAGGCTAGGAAGAGAATCTTCTTGTCAATCATTATTCAGTTTTGTAAATAAAAGAGAATCAGTTGCTAGAGCTACTGTAATGCCTTCTGCTGTCTTAATTACATACAGGCACAGGCACAGGCAGACAGACAAACAGACAGACACATACACATACACACACACGCCAACACACACACAAACACACACACACATCTCAATACTCGCACCCTCACTTTCTTTTCCACTTTCCCTTTTCGCACACCCTCAGGATGATACAGCTGCTTGTTCCCTTATTATAAAAGTGCTGCTTTTTCAAACATTGCGTTTGATTGAGTAAAGATAAAACTCCCTTTAGAGTTGTGATACTCTGATGGCCAGATATTGAATACTGTTTGATCGTTATCACGTAGTATTTTTTCTATTTCCTTCGTTGTAAAACCTAAAATGAATATTGTATTTGAGTGTAGATTGGTGTGTGTGTGTGTGTGTGTGTGTGTGTGTGTGTGTGTGTGTGTGTGTGTGTGTGTGTGTGTGTGTGACGCGTATGTTTTTTTTGTTTCGTGTCAGTTGGTGGATATGCTCAACAAAACTCACAAACAAATATATTATGTATTGTTCTTAACAAAGCTTGTTTTCTTCTGTCTTTTTTAACATCGCTTGCTAAAAGATTGATCTAAAGGATAATCAAACATAAGCAAACACAGTAATTCAGCTCTGTAAGTATTTTCGATTAAAATAAACAGAAATCATTTTTCCTTTGACCAGAGTGAAACAGAGACAAATTCGAAGAGTTCTTTAGTGTTCCATAAATTACACTCTCAAGAGACAACATGGAAGAAGAAATTTGATTCTGATGTTACTTTATTCGTCGGGGGAAAACAATTAACGAGAAGTATCATTATGTGATGATCTATTCAGCAGCTTCTTAAGAGCTCTACTTAAATCTATTGTTTCTTTTCTATTGAATAGTTCGTCATATGACGAGCAATTCAGTAGCGCCTCGAAAGAATCATTATTGGTATAACAGGGAAGGTATTGTTACCCTATGGGGGGTGGACTCGATAATTCGCGTTGTTTAACTAGTGTCTTTATTATTGCTCTCGTTAAATCGGAATGTTGTTGGCCCGGTTGCTGAGCGCTGCTGCTGCAGCAGGTCACAGTGAACGGTGGTGTTTATCGTTTCTTGATATGAAGGTAGTGTAGATATGGGCTACTGGTAGTAGTGATTCTGTGATATCTTCCTTTTTGTTTCAGATAAGTAACGTTGATAAGATTCTTCTCAAAACATCTGCATGAAACTCTGCTCCATAGGTAATAAACCATGACTATGGTAAAGTTAATGGCATGTGACGATGTCAGGTTAGTAGAGATTCCCGTCCGTCAATACAATGTAAATCTTTTACAGATTTTTATAAAACAGGAAAGCATCCAACATATAAGGATTTACAATCAGATTATAATCAGGGCTGTTTTTCACGGAATTTCCTTTTGCTATGTTTCCTGCAAATCTTGAGCTGCTGGGGACAATTATCTTAGGTTTCACCGGTCAAGAAGATGATTAAAATTTCTTACTTGAATAAACAGATTAATTTAATCCTGGCCAGAACTTATGTGATATTCGTGTTGCTTTTTTCTTAACTTTTTGCCTACTCAAGTGTATCATGCATCATATTTAACACGTTTGTGCAATGATTCTTTTTAAATATTCTTGTTCCAACACAATAACTGTCTTATGATGACTTTTGAAGGTGACTTTTGCAGATGACATTCAAGGATATTACGTAAGGTTAATTTGTAAGAATAAACAAAAGAATAATAGAAATGTTCACTATTCTTTTTTTCAGATAAAGAGCGAATTGTGAATAAATAAGTTCCCGTATACACTACTAATAATGATAGGTCTATCTTTTCAGTAGAATTTACGAATTAATCTAGATATAGACTCTAAGCAATTAGATCAACATCAACTAATGTCAAGGCACATTATGCATTAAAGTTGTTAGTGATTCTAAAGTTCAGGATTTTGGTAAATGTCACCATTCGCTGCTTTCATGTTAGTGTGCCATTTTAATAAGAAATTGATATCATCAGGGGATCGCTTCTCGAAAAAGAACTATAGCATATAATTTAAACATCCAGTTCTCGGTAGACTTGACCAGGGGTCTCCAAACTTTTCACTACGAGGGCCACATCGTATATTTTACCCATTTTCGCTTGCCAAAAGAAAATAATCAGTCTTATAAATAAATACAAATGAATGTTCTTTTTTAGTGAATGAATAAGTTTTATTTGGATTCATTTTGTAATCAGCATGATATGATTCAGAAAAGAGAGAAATGTAACAATTACGAAAAAACAATATCGTGTGTACACTGAGAAATGATATATAATGAGTAAAAATGTCAAGCATAAGCTAATGTTCTGACAGTATAATCAATTATTGAACTGCAGATGAGAAAAGCTGGCACAAATTAAATTGCACAAGATTAATGGAAATGAAAGAACTGGTTTAATTTCAAAATATTGATGAACTGAGGTTTCAAGCTTGAGAAGCCAATTATTAGCATGGACTTCAAATGTTTATCAGATAAATTTGTGCGATATTTGGACTTGACATGCTTAATTTTTGAAAATGTTTGTTCATAAAGGTACTTTGTACCAAAAACTGATACAAATCCACAAACAAATTGCATCAAATATGGAAACTCTTCAGGTTGTAAAGATTTATAAAATTGGATCAGATTTCCTTCTTTATACTTCTTTTCAGTATGTTATCTGATTGCAGATCAATAATTTGAATTTGAAACAGACTTGGGAGTGTTTCAACACTGCGGTCAAATGGATTTTGAAACAACTTTATTTTATATGTTTTTCAATCAAGATCAGAAAATAGTTTCTAAAATTGTTTTTATAAGACATTAATGATTTTCGATGCAAATGAAGCAGGAAATTCAGCTTCACTTCACTTTCTTCATGAAATTTTTCACATTGGAAATGAACCAAGTTAGAAACTTTCACCTGTCTATCAAAAAGCATCAATTTCACCCTGAATGCTTTGACATGCGTGAATAAATCACAAAACAAATTTGTTGCACGTTGCAACTTCAGATTGAATTGATTCATATGGCTTGTCATGACTGCTAAAATTGCCAATTTCCAAAGCCAGTCAGCACCTGATAAAAGAGGTTCGGGTCGATTCGTCTCTGTGAGAAATGAATTCATTTCTTTTCATTACTCCAGAACGTCTTACTGGACCGACTTTAAAGATCTTCATACCACTTTCATTATATTTATGACGTCAGTCACGGTACTTACCTCTTCCATACTTACACTACAACAATAAATGTTAGGTATCTCTCCAATTCCTTACATCACTTTAACAACTGAACCACTCTGTAGAGGTGAAACGTTTCACTATGTTTCGGTTAGTACTAAACCATTATCAAAAGAGTACAATGGTTCAGCGCAGATTAAACTGGTGTCTAAAGTTTCGTCAAAAGTTTTTAGGTTCTTCGTGAATTCTTCCAACCTCAGTATTGTGACATTCTCTTTCATGTAAGTATAGCATGAGTATTGCGGCATTCCCTCTCATGTAAGTATTTACCACTTACGAACCTCAGTGTAAACAAACCATACCACGGGCGGGGTTAGAACCCGCAATCAGAGAGTCTCAAAATACCAGACCGTCGCGTTAGCCACTGGGCCACTCGGCCACTGAGACTCTCTGATCGCGGATTCTAACCCCGCCCGGGGTATGGTTTGTTTGCAATCGTGTCATTACGATTTCGTGACTCAGTGTAAACACTTAATCTCCATCGATCACACTTCTCAAATCATTGAACGACAACCTAACAGATTTATTCCCCTGAAATATTTACAACAGTCCAATTACTTATTTACACGACAGGTAATAACAGGTGACGGTCTAATATTCTAATTGTGTTGTTTCTATTGATTATGAAATAGTGATTAATACGTTAAATAGGGAATATCGCTTTAATTATGTTATTTTGCAATTAACTAACATGTTCAAAGCTTGTTCTCAAAGGATGGAAATATTACCAATATATTTATGTCACTAATGATAATATGAAATGCATCATAAATCATAATAAATACAAAAGAAATGCAGTTGTAATCTAGTTATAATGATCTTCAATGTTATTCCACATTATTACATTATACTTCTTACAAACTATTTTTAATTTAAAAATATTAATACCAATATTGTCACATATGTATTTATTGAATAAACTTTATCTCTCGTTAATGTTATCTTTATTTTGTAATGATGATATCGATATATAATTAGCAACTTTAAAATTATTTCCTAACAATTATTGATGGTTCTTTGTATTTTTATCATAATTTATATGACTAAAATACTAATTAAAATAAATATATATGCAATGTGAAACATAAATAGAGGTCCGACAACTCCATCAAGCAGTCACTCCTTGGTGGGCTAACTGGGCAAGAGATCTCTCTCGTCTAGGTAGTCGACGGGTCGCGGCTGTCCAGATGGATGTTATTGCGGAACACAGATTTTTCTGTGTGTTCTCCTCTGTGATAACATCTTCCTTGAATATATTGATATTTATACACTTGTGTATTTATGTCATACATGGACAATGCTTCTTGAGTGATGAAAATGCTGACGGGAGGGATGTGGAGAAGGGTGTTTGTAAGAACACCTGGAACCATGTACCTGGGGTGGGACTTGCTGACCTCGGGGACACTGGAAAGGGTGTTTGTAAGAACGTCTTGTATCATGAACCCTGGGCGGCATTTGCTGACCCTAGGGAAGTGAAGAAGGGTGTTTGTTAGAACATCTGGAACCACGTTCCTGGGGTGGGACTTGCTGACCTCGAGGAAGTGGGAAGGGTGTAAGACCATCTAGAACCACGAAGCCGGGGTAAGACTTGCTGACCTTAGAGAAGTGGAGAAAAGTGTTTGTAAGAACATCTGAAACCACGAACCTGGGGTGGGACTTGCTGATCTCGGGGAAGTGGGGAAAGGTGAATATCCGAGGGGATACGGATGGACACCTGAACCCATGGACCTTAACAAGACAATAACGTAAGAACGCGCTGATCCTAGGTAAGTGAAGAAGGGAAAACATGCGGTCTGCAGACGTATGGATTCCTGGATAGACCTGGGGAAGGCTGGAAGCAAGACGTGAGGATACCGAGAGAGGCGAGGGTGACCTTAGGGAAGTGGGGAAGGGGAGGCATCCGGGGGCCCACGGATGGATTCCTGGACACATGAACCTGGGAAAGGCGAGGAAACTGGTTGCTGAGGCAGACCTTGGGGAAGTGGAGAAGGAAAAAACATCTGAGGGGACACAGATGGACTCCTGGACACATGGACCTGCAGTAAGTGGGTGGGTGGACCTTAAAGACGAACCACTGGCCTCCACGTGGCAAGGTCTGGTAACTCAGAGATAACTCTGAGGCTGACAGTGGTCCCAAATAATAATACATTTTGGCAATTTCTGTTTCTTGCATTATTAAAATAGATGGTAGAAGAAATAGTAGTTTTAGTAGCAGTGAGATTAACCCAAGCCACCCCCAACCCCCCAACCACCACCACCACAGGACACAAATCCTTGAGACAAAATTTCTAATTCGTTGCAGCCATCAAACACAAATCACACTACAGTTACAAACGCAAAAATCCATAGAATCTGTCCTCATAGCTACCACCCTTAATTTTAACCTCTCACGCGGACAAGGAACCAGACATGATTTCAGAATTCGCCCTCATAAATACATACCAGCACGCAACACAAGATCAGGAACTAAGTATCACAGACGAACTTCCTACCTCTCATCACACTCACTCCTTGACCTGTCTTCTCATGCGCTGACCTGACGCTTCATTCTCGCCTGCACGGTGTAAAGATCACAGAGTGAGATGCTCTGCTGGGTTTCTCACTATACTGATCAAACCCATCTTTCTCTTTAAATATAATTTTTAGTTTCGTTTCTTAGTCGTTCTGTTTACATCTTCACATGTATAACTTTCATCTCATAATCTACATTATACATTCCATATACAACGCATTTCAGCATCACTTTGCGCTTCCATTGTCGTTCATTATACATCTTTACCTATACCAGCCTTAGCGCTTCACCTCTTGTTCACAAATACAACTGAGATTGTAATTTGTTATTCACCGTAACAATGTAAGAACAACGTAATGTTTACTATTGTGCGTGAACACAGTTAATAACAACACCTGTTGACTGTTATATGAATATTCACCATGAGTAAACACACAATAACATACACAACAAGAGTAGCCACCAACAGATGTGTGTATGTGTGTGTGTGTGTGTGTGTGTGTGTGTGTGTGGTGTGTGTGTGTGTGTGTGTGTGTGTGTGTGTGTGTGTGTGTGTGTGTGTGTGAGTGATTTTCCCCTCATCATGCTGATATTTCCGTTAATCCTTGTGTCATCTCCCTTATCCTGATATCTCTCTCACCTTGAACTCTTTACAGTCGCCAAGCTCTCATCTCCCACTCTCTGTTGTCATCTTTCTCAAACTGTTCTCATCTCTCTCACCTTGCTATCATCTTCCTAGTCGCTATCTTTACCTAATGAATGTCACTGTTAGTGTTACCTGCTGCTACACTGCTTAGTTAGCAACACTATTTCATACCAAGACTTATTTATCCATTATAATAGAATTTTCCATGGGAGAGACGTGGCCGACCTCTGAGAGAGACAGTGTCGTCACTTTCCCCAGGTTCAACTCTACTTTCTCAGCCCTCTTCCTTTTTATAATATTTTTAAGCCTATTATTATTATTGCTATTTTATACCATGTTTAATAATAATAATAATTCACAGTACTGTGGCTGGAACAATTCACCAAAAACACGATAGAACAACGTTTTGGTCCCTCTTGATCCTTTGTTAAATCACAACTGAGCGAGATAATCACAGAAGGCCAGAAGAGAGCAGGGTGAGCGAGGAGCCGGAGGAGCAGTAGTTATAGTAGTAGTTATAGCAGTTATAGCAGTAGTTATAGCAGGAGGAGCAATAGTTATAGTAGTAGTAATGAAGAAGTAATAGCAGAAATGACACTGTTTAAACAAGGAGTTAATTAATAGAGAGCAGAGGCAGCAGTAGCATAAGAATTAGTAAGAATGGTGGAAGTGTGAAAAAGAGAACCACTGGAAGATTTGAATAAGTAATGAAAGTGGAAGATTTGAATAAGTAATCAAATGTGAGACACTAGTGGATGGATAAAGTTGCGAAAGGAATAATTCTGAAATATTTAAACAATTCTTACTCATTTTTTTCACAGTTTTAATTCTTTCACAGAAACTTTTGAGAAGAAAATGAAAACTACAGGTTCGTGAAACACGATCAGTGGACAATAAGTATTTTGGTGGTGGCTCCTACAATCTAGCTACTACGTCTCTGTGTTAATACCTCCAGTACCACATACTGTGACGTACTACGATGTTATGTTATGCTGTATGGATGCTAGCATATAATACACCAACAGTAGTATATAAATTATAAAGTGAATGCTCTGAAACACTACAATGTTCTTGCCTTAGTTCTCCTGTTTATGGTAAAACGTACACTGTTAATAATTAGGAAAAATGTAATTAAAAATACCTAATTACATATTCCTAATTGCCTTCCATTCCCAAGATGATGACTGACCCGTCCAGGTTTACCATTAATATATTAATAACAATTTCATTAACTTTTAGGGATAAACAATGTACATAATGAATGTTTCACCTTATATTTAAAATTAAACTATGTTGGGGTACATAATCAGAGCAAAATAAAATTATCTCGGTGTATACCCAGGATACATTAACCTGGGTAAGATCAGGTTGTTGAGGCTGATCTTGGAGAAGTGGAGTAGGGAAGACATCCGAGAGCGAATGATGTATTCCTGGACACATGGACCTGGTAAGTGGGTGGGTTGACCCTAAAGACGAACCATTGGCCTTCACGTGGCAGGATCTGGCAACTCAGAGATACTCTGAGGCTGACAGTGATCACAATAATAATAATACATTTAGGTAATAATAATAATAAAAATAATAATAATAATAATAATAATACATTAAATAATTTAGGTAAAAATAATAATAATAATAATAATATATTAAATAATTTAGGTAATAATAATAATAATAATAATAATAATAATAATAATAATAATAATATATTAAATAATTTAGGTAACAATAATAATAATAATAATAATAATAATAATAATAATAATAATAATAATAATAATAATAATAATAATAATAATGATATTACATTTAAAATTAAACTACGTTGGGGTACATAATCAGTTTAGCTTTGTCATACACGGTGAAACAGATAAAGATACGCTTACTGTTCCCAACATCTGGTACAGCCTCCACATTTGACCATCATGATAAAAATAAGTTACTCACCAGCATCGCACTAATGACAAGAAAAACTGAGAAAATAACAAAAGTAAGTTAGAACACTGTGCTCTCCCTTCACTGCTGGTACACTGATGTGTACAGTGTTACATACACAGTGCTCTCCCTTCACTGCTGGTACACTGATGTGTACAGTGTTACATACACAGTGCTCTCCCTTCACTGCTGGTACACTGATGTGTACAGTGTTACATACACAGTGCACTCCTTTCACTGCTGGTACGTTGCTGTGTACAGTGTTACACAGTGCCCTCCCTTCACTGCTGGTATACTGTTGTGTACAGTGTTATACAGTGCTCTCCCTTCACTGTTGGTACACTGCTGTTTACAGTGTTACACAGTGCCCCCCCCTTTACTGCTCATACACTGCTGAGTACAGCGTACAGCACATTGTACTTCCACTTGTTGGTTTTGCCACTGGTGACTCCGTCTACCACTGCTTCATCTCTTCTGTCAGCAGTACATAAGTCCCATCTCCGCTGTACTTTTATCAAAATAGATCGAATAAGCATATCGACTCCAGACTGAGGGACTGATTACCTCAAACTCCTTCTCAACTTCGAAACTTTCTCTGCATTGGACTGAAGAAGCCACTGGCTGGCGAAACGTTTCCAGAATAAAGATACCCAAATGTTGCACAAATGTCTTATTTATCAACCTGTCGATTTTTCTGAATCATCTATTCACATCGGGTTAATTGACTGGATATCACAAATAAATATTTGAGCTTAGAATATTGTATATATGCAAGTAATAAACAATGAGCCTTGGTTACTGGAGTGATCTCCTTGAGATACTGACAGAGTGAACCTTTCCACTGTTGAAAGTTGCAATGAATTGATAAGTTCAATAAAGACCTTTTTCGACGTCTATCTTTGTCTACCACATCCCTCCTTCCACTTCCCTCCTCTTCCCTGCCTTATTCTTTCCTTATTCGTTCCCTTCACTTCTTTTCTCTCCCTCCCTTCTCTCTTCCCCTTTCAATTTCCTCCTTCCTACCTACATTTCCTCTCTCCGTACTTGATAATACCCACAACAACAACAACCACCCATCGACAAAGAGAGGTCAACACTATGTCACAATATATCAACTGCACGAGGGAAGGGAACACAAGACAGATTTTGCAGGCACAGGAATTTTTGGGCATATATAAACCTCTCGTTTTCTTTATATGCCTGTCATTTCCCACGAAGGTAGAATGACTCACAGAAAGACAAATATTTGGCATAAGTATCTCACCAAATGTATGCTGGTTTCGTGATTCAGGTGGCCTTCTCAAGCACAACATCCTTAACCACCAGAGTGCGAACACTATACTTCCAACCAACTAAACTCAAGTGCTGTTGCATTTGAGTATACACACACACACACACACACACACACACACACACACACACACGAACCTAATCTATTGTCAGATATTCAGCAAAATCATAAATGAAGCAAAATAGAAATCTTAAGATCGACAAACTATAATTGATTAAAAAATGAAAAACACGTAAAAGAAACCTCAAATCTAAAAAACACAGTAGCCCTAGCGATCATTTATTGTTATAATGTTTATCCAACAGTTTACACCGACCCATCTCTGGTCAGTTCCATGATCTGGGAAAGAATGGACAAGACATGGAAGGAGTTCATGTTCCAGGTGTAGCTTGTAACCTTGCGTTGTTGATGTATGATGCTAAGTGGTGCTTTGCATAATTATCTGGTAGTAACATGTTAGGTTAGCTTAGGTAAGGTTTGTCAGGAAACAGTACAAATGTTTCTTGACACTGGTCTTAAGTCATAAGATGATCCACAGCTGGAGCTTTCGGCCATCTGACGGAGTACTTCAGCTGGTTTAACGGTCCACCCCTTCAAAGCTTAAGATTATAATTATAACAATTCATTTCGAAATAACACCATAATCCAACAAGAATTCGTCAACATTTACAGGTAGTAAAATATTTTAAACGTTCAATAATAATATATGCAGGTGAGTATTGCAATTAAATTTTGGGGGGGATTTGTAAAGAGATTTTTTTAAATATGATTTAATCACAGTGGATTACAAAATAATGCAATTATAAATACATTATATCTGAATTTAAAAGAAAACTATGTTGGGTAATATCAGCATAAAATTTTGGGAGTTCTGTATCACTAGTAGTCTAATATATATATATATATATATATATATATATATATATATATATATATATATATATATATATATATATATATATAAAACACATACATACATACATACGTTCGTTCATACACGCATACAAGCACCTTGCAAACATGTCTGTAGGAATTATGGTTTTAGTGTGCTCTGAAGCAGGTGTTTTCAAACTGAGTTCTACAGAACCTTAGGATTCTAGAAAACTTTTTAGGGGGTGCCGTGAGATTTTGTTTTCCTGGAGATTGGGAGAGAGAGAGAAGTTGAAATGATTTACCACCTTTGTTCTCCCTGTATTTGTTTCTAAATATAAAAAGTGACTGACCACGTAGAGAGGAACCTTTGTTGAGTGTCAGTGAGATGCACTCACTGTGTGAGAGTGGACGACTAGATATGTAAGATTAAGAAGCGTCTTATGATAATTTACATAAGATTTACTATGTGTTGCTTCCACACAGTCACACCAAGAAACATGTGTTGCTTGCCACACAGTCACACCAAGAAACATGTGTTGCTTCCAACAGTCACACCAAGAAACATGTGTTGCTTCCACACAAGAAACAGCCACACAGAAAAACATGTGTTGCTTCCACACAGTCACACCAAGAAACATGTGTTGCTTCCACACAGTCACACCAAGAAACATGTGTTGCTTCCACACAGTCACACCAAGAAACATGTGTTGCTTGCACACAGTCACACCAAGAAACATGTGTTGCTTCCACACAGTCACACCAAGAAACATGTGTTGCTTCCACACAGTCACACCAAGAAACATGTGTTGCTTCCACACAGTCACACCAAGAAACATGTGTTGCTTCCACACAGTCACACCAAGAAACATGTGTTGCTTGCACACAGTCACACCAAGAAACATGTGTTGCTTGCACACAGTCACACCAAGAAACATGTGTTGCTTCCACACAGTCACACCAAGAAACATGTGTTGCTTCCACACAGTCACACCATGAAACATGTGTTGCTTGCACACAGTCACACCAAGAAACATGTGTTGCTTGCACACAGTCATAGCAAGAAACAAAAGCCTGACTCGCAGGTGATGACCAAGCGCTTCCTCACTCTACACACTACATAACGGCAATTTCTGAACACTTATATTCCCGATTTTTTTTTACATGTTAGGATAAATAAACCCGTGTGTACTTACAGCAAGCCAAAAATAAACCAAATACGAAACCTAGAGGGGTACATCTAACAGCGGGGTGTCTACTTGAAAATATGAGCTTGTTAAATCAGAGGATTTTTTTTATTTTATTGTTCGTTGTGTGAGGTCGAGTCGGTCTCCCTCTCGGTAGCACTACTGGTGAACGCACTGTCGTGCAGTGAGCCAGTAATTACCCGGGGATACGCCAGAGAGCGATAAACATAATTACAAGCTTCGTCCGTTAGAAAAATGTGAGTATTGTAAAGTGTGCCATAAATCTTAGCTTCCAGCTGGTGGAGATGGAGAGCGTATATTTTTCAGGGTAATGCTTCGCTTGTAAATAATTTGAGAAATTTCTTACATTTTAACAAATTTGTCTATGGTAAGAGCCTCCGTGTTCAATGGTGTTTTATGTGTGAATTTACGAATTGAATGAACAATATACCCACAATTTATTTTTTCGTTATTCATTAGTTAATCAACAAAAAATATTTAACAACAACTACTGTGTCGTACGCAGAGTTTAATGGACTCTGTTAACATATATATAAGAATTTGCAAGTTTGGCTGTGTAAAACATTACCGATAGAAAAACAGCTATTTCCTCTACTAATGAGAAAAAGATTGTAGTGTTCCTTTGTACAGTACAACATTCAAGCTTACTCAACAACACTCATCACTTTATGATGTCAGTGATGTATATGATGCATGATCAAAAGTGTGATACGAAGATATTAATTATCATTAGTTAGTAATGTTGCAAACAAAATAAATACTAAATGCTACAGCAGGTATCACTAGTAATCTGTGCATGATGTAGTGTATTTTCACTACACGAGACTTGCTGGAGAATCTATTTTCTCAAGAATTTCGCTGTCGCAGTATTAAATCTGTAACCTGTCTCACCGACTTTGTAATGGATTTCTTTAGTGTATTATTGAGGCTGGGTAAAGCTGATGCAATTACTTAACCGGCTCTTATCTTCGTACAAAATTAAGATGGTATATTATTGCATTTTTCGTCATCTTGAGTAACAGTTGCTACATGACGGGAGAATGTAAATTTAAAGGGAATTATAGGTACTCAAAGATGTGGCAGGAGAGCTGATCTTGAAATAAGACACAGCTGTGTGTATAGTTTAGAGACTCTTTGAGTCTCCTTCAGATAGTTTTAACCTCTTTCACGAAATCCGTCTATTTGATCATAAAAGTTACTGATCGAAACAGTAAGGAAAATTTATTCATTTTTGACACTGTGGTGCCATGAGTATCTTGGCGTCAGTGTTTTATCTTTCTTCTCAATTTTATTTAACCCTTAAACTGTCCAAGAATATCTACGTTCACATGCGTAGTGCTCCAAAAGTAGACCTATGTTTTTTTTTTTACATATTTTCAAATATAACAAAAAAAAGTAGATCAAAGTTTTTTTACACTTTTTCAAATGTAAAAAAAGAAAAGAAGATCTACTTTTTTTACATACTTTCAAATGTTGAAAAAACGTAGATCTACGTTTGGACAGTTTAAGGGTTAATGAATATTCAAGGTATCTAGCTGAACTTACAATGTTATGCCTTCATGACTACTTTTACAGTACACATCAGACAGACGCTCAGGACTCGCCTCAATGTCCATTTTGCTATCTGGTTTAAGGTGCACCCGAGATTCAGTATATCTATGGAAAAACTTTAGTTTCTCCAGTCAATTACGTGAATGTTATTTTTCATTTCCACTTGTAAGTTTAAAATTATGTTGATAATGCTATCTTCCCGTTGCATCATTGTCCGAAACTCATAATACGAAAAAAATATTAAAACTTTTATCGTCATTGTTGAAAATAAGATTCGTGAGACCTGACAAATTTTAAAACTAATGCAACAGCTTCACATCCACAGTCCTCCCCAGTGACAGATTGAAATATCATTGTCAAAAGGCCTCTATAACCTGATTTAGCCTTCTTTCTCAGTGCTTTTATTTTTAAAACTTTCACTCTGGACTGATAAACTGACTACGGAAGATGGAAGCCAAGGGTAACCAGTGAGGCCTCAGGAAAGTATTTCAACTTCTGCAGTTAAATGAGTTTGATATTTTTTGACTGCAAGTTTGTAAATTTACAGTTAAAATAATAACTCTAGAAGAAAAAGATTAAGGGAAACTCCGGTGTATATAAACGTTACTATCTTCTGAGGAAACTTCCCTCAACCTACCTGTTTCTGCTCTTGCAACCCTATATAGCTCCTGATGACGCACGGTGACGTGTGAAAGATCTTGAGCTAAAGATTTCCATCACCCCGTGATTTGGAAATAAGAAATAAAACCTGAGCTCTTTATATATATATTATATATATATATATATATATATATATATATATATATATATATATATATATATATAGACAGATAGAGAGGTGCCACCTTTGGAACTGGACTGGTGACCCTCATCCTCAGAGAAGAGAATAAACTTGGCTCAGGGACAACTCAAGATTCTCCCCCGAGCGAGCTGTTTGAATATATATATATATATATATATATATATATATATATATATATATATATATATATATATATATATATATATATATATATAATGAGAGATGCACACCTCTCTTTGGTTGTAAATGGTGTCGTCATACCGACACACTAGTGCACAGTGTTCTTTTCCAAGGGTATCCTTATCCTCTTTCCATACTTCTTTTTGTATATGCATAATGAGATACATACCTCTTTGTGTATATACACAGAGAGATACGTAACTTCAGGTGGATATCCACTTAGAGATATACACTTCTTGATGTGTATACCCGCCCTCGTAGAGGTTGCGTGCTTCCTCTTTGATCCGTGGTAATTGCACTACCTCGTCCCAACGTAACCCCACACCAATAATAACACTATTAATGACAGCTGCGATTAATTATAGGGAAACGAGGTCTTGTCCCCAACCAGACACTCGCTATTTTTTTTTCGGTTTGAGAACAGGAGCCTGACAAATTGATAGTGTAAAGTGAATTGGAATAGATAATAACTGTACTCCCTCTATCCAATTAAATTCTCCCCTCTATCGCTTCCCCCTTTCCCCTCCAATCTCTCTCTCTCTCTCTCTCTCTCTCTCTCTCTCTCTCTCTCTCTCTCTCTCTCTCTCTCTCTCTCTCTCTCTCTCTCTCTCTCTCTCTCTCTCTCTCCATTCCCTGCCGTTGGGGCCCGGCCTGGTATACGAAAGAGTAGATATTGCTCTATACAATCTATGTTCCCGCTAGCTGGCGTGTGGGATGCCATTACCTTTCAAACAGGAGGTATCAAGAGTTTATGTGAATACCACACACGGTAGTATCAATTATTTATGCTTATTTTACAGGGTGTAGCAAGATGTCAAAGGTTTACACAAATACTGCATGGCGTTGCTTAAAAAGACACGTTTCGGTCCCAGGACCGAAACGTTTTCTAGTGTTTGTGGGTATCTATTACAAAGATTTATACCACTGCAAGTCGCAGCATCGATTGTTTAGGCTAATATCCCAAGGAGGATATACTTGAACAACAAAGGGTGTGGTACTAATTACCACCCGGAGTAGTACCAGTAGTTTACGCAGATACCACACTGCATATGTGGTATTTGCGTAGTACCAATAGTTTACGCAAATACCTCATGATATGTTTCTTTAAATCTATGGACTCAGCACAAGTGACAATAAATGAAAAGGGAAATTTGAATTAGTTTTGCGAATGGCTCGAGGGGAAAAGGAGATTGGATTTTTGGGATTAGGGAAAGGGGATAGGGTGAGGCTTGTTCCCTACTCCTAGACTCCTTTTCCATCCTGTCTTTACTCCTGCTAGGGCAACAGTAAAGGCAGGATGGGTTAAAAAAATACTTGGGTGTACAAATGACGACGCTTCGGTCCGAATTGGACCAAGTCGGACCGAAGCGTCGTCTTAATTTTCATTTTAACATGTGCGAATTATTTGTGCATTGTCCCAGCCACGGTATTGTCTTTTTATTCTTCAGATACTTGGGTGTTAGTCAGCGTTTATCGGTTACTTTATAAACTCTAATCTTTCTCAGACTCTCTTAAGCACTAAGCGATGCGTGAGAAGCAGTGAAGATGTCTCTCAACATCCCCTACAAAATATTCCCTTCAGCGTGGGTGATCCATACTGCTGAAGAGCATTAGAGCTGCCCTTCCCTTTGGACCATATCTGACTGCGTCCCATTGCCCAGGCGCTGTATAACCCTTACAGGTTAGCGCTTCCCCATGAATGTATTAAAGGAAACAGGGCAATAAACTCGACGGGGACTGAAAATCTTTTTCTATCTGCCTCGCATGTATCGCATATACTCAATAATTTTTCTGTCGATTGCACATTCGTGCGTTCACACATACATCTTCATAGACGCTATCAAAAAACTGTTGCCCGTTAGTATATTTTTTAGTGGAAATTATCAGAACATTTTTTTATGAAAAAAGTGAAGCTCTTGATACGATGGAAGTAAGAGCTTCGACAGTAGCGACTACTTACTTAGTGGTCACAGTATCACTACTGACTTAGTGGTCACAGTATCACTACTGACTTAGTGGTCACAGTATCACTACTGACTTAGTGGTCACAGTATCACTACTGACTTAGTGGTCACAGTATCACTAATGACTTAGTGGTCACAGTATCACTACTGACTTAGTGGTCACAGTATCACTACTGACTTATGTCACAGTATCACTACTGAACTTAGTGGTCACAGTATCACTACTGACTTAGTGGTCACAGTATCACTACTGACTTAGTGGTCACAGTATCACTACTGACTTAGTGGTCACAGTATCACTACTGACTTAGTGGTCACAGTATCACTACTGCGATCTATGACAGTTGCAACTATTGGATTTCCCATGCTAGACTATTCATAATATTGAGACAAAACAAACTCTTTCAATAAACAAAGTTCCTACGAATCTCCTGGAAAAGGATTAGTTGGCAGGGTTCTTCTTGCTAGGCACAGTAGTCCTGCTGCAGTGCTCTCTTTGTGGAAGTTTCCACTTAATATCGATGCACTTTTATTCATTTAACTTAAATATCTGCACAGTGTTAAGACTGTTAAGTAAAAGGCCACAAATGCAATTAATGTGACATTTTATTGTGGTAACGTTTCGCTCTCCAGGAGCTTTATCAAGCCGCGGCTTGATAAAGCTCCTGGAGAGCGAAACGTTGCCACAGTAAAATGTCACATTAGTTGCATTTGTGTCCTTTTACTTAACATATTGTAGGTAATTCTACCAACATTAGTACAGTGTTAAGACTGTTGATCAGTTAAGGTTACCAAGGTACATAAAACACCCAGATAAAAACATTCTCATCAGAGAAATACAGATGTATCATCGTGTCACAGCGTCTCGCTTATATTCGACAACCACCATTCATTTTTATGCAAACAATGAGAATAAAGGTAAAAAAAAAAAGTAGAAACATTAAAAAATGTATTTTTTTTATATAGCTGACCCTATTATGCTGATTTTGTGAGTTAAACTCGTTTATCAGAATATCATACTTCATAAATACGATAAAAGTACGTTAATAAAAACTGTTTACAAGGTTAATTGGTTTTTGCTTGATTGCTCGACTCTCTAGAGCGTAAAAAAACTGTGAAATTTTCAATCAGCTGAACCTTAATATTATTCCTATGGTTAAACAAAGCATTAAGTGTTGTACTCAAAATTAGCATCGCGTGAACCTGCGATGAATTACAAAAGAAATTATTTTGGAAGCAGCGGGAAACAGCGGTACACGTAGACATATACAAATACAACAGGCCTAGTGTCAAATCGACATGTGCCTAGGACAAAATGGTAACTAATTAACAGGTTTATTCTCTAGCAGCGGCTTTAAGACGTAGAATTTTATATTTCTGGCTATGCATAATTTTCCACCTCTCCTATACTAGTGATTTCTTTCCCCCCCTCACATGTTTCCCCCTCCTTTCTCTACCTCTCTCTCTCCTCTCTCTCTCTCTCTCTCTCTCTCTCTTCTCTCTCTCTCTCTCCATCCTTTTCCTCTTCCCTTATTATGGTAGTCATCCCCTAACTACACTATGTTATATTCCCACTCGCTCTTCGTCCTCCGTATCTCCCTGCTTAATTCTTCCCCTTTTTCATTTCACTTCTCGTCTCCCGTCTCTATCATCCTAGTTCCCTTCACATCTCATCTCTTCATATTAATTTATCCTGTCATTACTACTACCTCTTCATTTTCCTCTTTCACATTTTAAATTGTGCGTACCCAGGTGAATTAAAATATTTTTTTAGATGAAATAAGAAAAAACCATTAAAAAAAAAATCCCAGCCGTTACCATAATCCTCAACTACTTAAAATATAAGAATTGGGAAGAATACTATATGAACATACTCACACACATACACACACACACACACACACATACACACACACACATATACACGGGGCTAGGAGCTGAGTCTCGACCCCTGCAACCACAATTAGGTGAGTACAGTGTGTGTGTGCTTGTTTGTGTGTGTGTGTGTGTGTGCGTGTGTGTTCTTTCTCTATAATTATTTAAGTATGTCATGAATACATATCTAGTGCAGCAATCCAAAATCGATGCACTGTATTTGGAAACCATATCTATGCAAAACAATGTTCTTGCTTTCATTGCTCTCAAAAGCATTCATTTAAAATAAAGCACATTAAGATTGGGTAATACAACTGAGGGAGGATTTCACCCAGCTGTTGCAATAAAGAATTTACTGACAAATATAAAATTCTGAATTTCGACTTCTAACGTAGAAATGAACAATCCTCTCGAGAATAAAGAAATGCAGTCTAAGATATCTAAAGTTAGAGAATTCGTTAATAATAACTGTATATCGTAGATAACTGGTAACAGTAATATGTGATTTTTGTTATTTGTTGACCAAATTCCTACAATTAAGAAAATATAATACTGAAGTTTAAGTACGATCATCCATATTGATAACCAATTAGGAGTGAAAGGGGATTAAATAACGTCTGTATTTTTTTATTCGCTTTTTGGGGGGAGGGGGTTGTCTTGACGATGGTGATGGGTTCTTGATCTAGAAATCGAAATTACACTCCTGTTAGTATTATTATATCTGAGTTTTCCTGTACGTCCCACCTCCAGGACTCAAGTTCGGTTAACAGATTCCTCTGAATCCCTTCACAATTGTTACCTTGATCATACTCCAACAGCACGTCAAGTCATAACACCACTTGCCTTTACTCAGTCTTATCTAACACGCTCACACACATCTGTTAGATGTCCAATCCCCTCACACAAAACCTCATTTACCCTCTCCCTTCAACTTTTCCTTCCCTTTACTACAGATTTATATATCCTTCAAGTCATCTTACTTTGCTCTCCCCTCTCTATATGTCCAAACCACCTCAACAACCTCTCCTCAGCACTCTGAATAATACTTTTAGCAACCCTGCACTGTTGTAATCTCCAACCTACGAATTTTCTGGATAATATTCATACCACACATTGCCCTCAGACACGACATCTCCATTGCCTCTAGCCTCCTCCTATCTGCAACGTTTAGAACCCATTCTTCACACCCATATAAGAGGGTTGGTACCACTATACCCTCTGACGTTTTTCTTATGGCCTCCATGACAACAACAATAATAATAATTATTATTATCATTATTATTTCTTGGTCATGCAAATAGAAGTGGTTCTATACTGAAAGTCACATCCGTTTCGTGATACCCCTTCGTTGAAAAGTGGTCCCAATTTGGTACATTAACAAAACAATTTTGTCAACAATCCACAGACAAACTTACATTTGTAATTTCGCCCACGACCCACGACTATCAGACAGAGGAGAATATTTTATTGCGGCAAAAGTTCAGCTATTACTGTCAGTTAACAGAGGGGAAAAAAAATATTGATGCTCTTTCGAAAACCTAGATATTAAGTTAAAAACCCTGTAAAATAAATTATGTATTTGGAGCGTCATATAAATTACATGGGGCATGGAGTGAATCAGTGTGTGGAATGAGTAAAGTGATGCGTAAAATGGGTAACATGTTTTGCAAAACAGGTGACGTGATGTGTATGTAATTGGTGACGTGATGTTTAAAATGGATGACTTTATGTAGAAAATGGGTACCGTGACATGTAAAATTGGCAACGTTAGAACTGAAAGAAAAGGGTGACGTGATGTGTAAAAAAAGTGACGTGATGTATAAAAAGAGTGACGTGATGTTTAAATGCGTGACGTGATGTGTAAAAAGAATGACGTGATGCCCCCCAAAAAATGATGTGATGTGTAAAAAAGAGTGAGGAGTACGAAAAAAAAGTGACATAGTGTGTAAAATGAAAAATGTGTGTTATGTGAGTGACGCAGCACGTTAACATAAGCGCCTTAACATGGCATCGTAACTTTACACTAAAAAACTAACTTCTTTATTTATGTCGATAATAGAAATAATCTTCTTGGGGAATCTTTGCAGGGACTTGGGAGTGAACTGAGTCTCACTAAGCACCGTGGGTGTGCACACCACTGCTGTTGCTGCTGGTGTTGGCGTTGGTGCTGCACCTGCTGTTGATTCTAATGATCACATTGATGCGGTTAATGGTGCTACTGTTGGTGCTGGTGTTGTTTTTGGTGTTGTTTCTGGTGTTGTTGCTGGTGTTGTCGCTGGTGTTGTTGCTGGTGCTGTTGTTGGCGTTGGTGTTGTTGCTGGTGCTGGTGTTGTTGCTGGTGCTGTGGTGTTGCTGGTGCTGTTGTTGGTGTTGGTGTCGCTGGTGGTGGTGTTGTTATTGGTGCTGGTGTTGTTGCTGGTGCTGGTGTTGTTGCTGGTGCTGGTGTTGTTGCTGGTGTTGTTGTTGCTGTTGGTGCTGGTGTTGTTATTGTTCTCGTGCTGCTGCTAGTGCTGGTGTGTTGTTGGTACTGGTTTGTTGCTGGTGTTAGTGTTGCTGCTGGTGCTGGTGTTGTTATTGTGCTGGTGTTGTTACTGGTGCTGTGTTGTTGCTGTGCTGGTGTTGTTGCTGGTGCTGGTGTTGTTGCTGGTGCTGGTGTTGTTGCTGGTGCTGGTGTTGTTGCTGGTGTTGTTGTTGCTGTTGGTGCTGGTATTGTTATTGGTTCTCGTGCTGCTGCTAGTGCTGGTGATGTTGTTGGTACTGGTTGTTGCTGGTGTTAGTGTTGCTGCTGGTGCTGGTGTTGTTATTGGTGCTGGTGTTGTTACTGTGCTGTGTTGTTGCTGGTGCTGGTGTTGTTGCTGGTGCTGGTGTTGTTGCTGGTGCTGGTGTTGTTGCTGGTGCTGGTGTTGTTGCTGGTGTTGTTGTTGCTGTTGGTGCTGGTGTTGTTATTGGTTCTCGTGCTGCTGCTAGTGCTGGTGATGTTGTTGGTACTGGTTTGTTGCTGGTGTTAGTGTTGCTGTGGGGCTGGTGTTGTTATTGGTGCTGGTGTTGTTGCTGGTGCTGGTGTTGTTGCTGGTGCTGGTGTTGTTGCTGGTGCTGGTGTTGTTGCTGGTGCTGGTGTTGTTGCTGGTGCTGGTGTTGTTGCTGGTGCTGGTGTTGTTGCTGGTGCTGGTGTTGTTGCTGGTGTTGGTGTTGTTGCGGTGCTGGTGTTGTTGCTGGTGCTGGTGTTGTTGCTGGTGCTGGTGTTGTTGCAGGTGCTGGTGTTGTTGCTGGTGCTGGTGTTGTTGCTGTGCCGTGTTGTTGCTGGTGCTGGTGTTGTTGCTGGTGCTGGTGTTGTTGCTGTGCTGGTGTTGTTGCTGGTGCTGGTGTTGTTGCTGGTGCTGGTGTTGTTGCTGGTGCTGTGGTGTTGTTGTTTGGTGCTTGGTGTTGTTGCTGGTGCTGGTGTTGTTGCGGTGCTGCTGGGTTGTTGTTGCTGCTGGTGCTGGTGTTGTTTGTGCTGTGTTGTCTGTGCTGGTGTTGTGTTGGTGCTGGTGTTGTTGCTGGTGCTGGTGTTGTTGCTGGTGCTGGTGTTGTTGCTGGTGCTGGTGTTGTTGCTGGTGCTGGTGTTGTTGCTGGTGCTGGTGTTGTTGCTGTGTGCTGGTGTTGTTGCAGGTGCTGTGTTCTTGCTGGTGTTGTGATTGTTGCGAGCTGTGTTGTTGCTGTGCTGTGTTTTGCTGGGCTGGTGTTGGTGTTGTTGCGGTGCTGTGTTGTTACGGTGCTGTGTTGTTGATCTGCTGTGTTGTTGCTGTGCTGGGTGTTCGAGCTGGTGTTGTTGCTGTGTGTGTTTTGACTAATTGTTGCAGGTTATTGGTGTTGGTGCTGATGTTATAGAATCACCACACATAAAAGTGCCCACCAGAGAGATGAGATAAACAGAGCCTGGAAATATAAGCATTTACGCAGTATAATGTGATCCTTTATTGACAATGTTTCGCCCACACAGTGGGCTTTATCAAGTCACAAACAGATCAGATATGTTTGTGACTTGATAAAGCCCACTGTGTGGGCGAAACATTGGCAATAAAGAATCACATTATACTGCTTAAGTGTTTATATTTCCATTGTGTCGGTATTTTACAGCAATTGTTTCCATAAACAGAGCCTGCACCTTGTTGAATTAAACACAATTTGCGTTTAATAGCATTTATTATAAAGACGTTTCGCCCATCAGGGACGATAGGTCCTCTCGATGAATACCCTAAAAAGCAAATTATGTCTTATTCAACATACGAGTCGGTTTAATGTACTACTGATATACAACGCTTGTGCTATTCACCACAGGGGAGGAGCAGGGGGAAGTTCACCAGATGGTCGTCTGGTGAATTTCCCCTGGAAGCAGAGAGATGGTACCGACTTGCCTTTAGATCTGCTCTGTGGTACTGGCATTGGTGTTGGTGTTTGGGATGGGGTGTCGTTGGCGCTAGTTTTTGTGGTAGGGTTGTAGTGGTGGCGGTGATAGTGGTGGTTACTCATGTACTGGTACCGGCGTTATTGGTAGTGGTGGTGTTTGTGCCTCTCGTAATATATACTAGGTGAGAGATATTGAAACATTCTGACTTGGAGCGATTTATTTTAAAACAAATATATATTTGTTCTTGTCGTAAACAATCCTTTTTTTTATAATAAGTTTACAGAATGGACACAAATGCGTTGTAAAATATTCAGAGAAGGATAAAATTAATTCCTTGTATCAGGCTGAAAGCTCTGAATTTACATACACTTTGGAAAGACATTGAATTATGGAGGATATGATTGAAGTGTACAAATTAAACGATTTAAAGAAATATTTGTTTGCCAATAGAGTTGTAGACGAGTAGTACAAACGTAGATGGCTTTAAATACATGATGGACGGGTAGACGTATGTGTATGGTTGTCTCAGTTGAGCTTGTCTAGCATGGGCCAGTAGGTCTCTGCAGTGTTCCTTCGTTCTTGTGTGTTCTTGTGAATGTTTTGCTGATCACAAATGTTACTGAGATTGTTTCCTTTATTTTATAATGGATAACTGTATGTGTGTGTGTGTGTGTGTGTGTGTGTTGTTGTGTGTGTGTGTGTGTGTGGTGTGTGTATGTGTGTGTGTGTGTGTGTGTGTGTGTGTGTGTGTGTGTGTGTGTGTGTGCCAGTGCCGCTGTTAGTAGTAATCACGCAGCTTTTGCTCGCGCATGGCTTTCTTTTTTTATTTAGTCAAGATTAGATACAATTCATATCAAAACAAACATTTTATTTGCTGTAAACTCATACCAGGTGTTTCCGCATCCCCTCACAACCCTGAATTAAAGCCAAATGAAAACTACTCAAGTGTTGTTTACTATTAATAGCGCACATATCAACTTCAAAACCCCCGCCCTCAAACAGCATACTGAATGTTAGTTAATGGCGGTAGAATCAACAGGCGGGTAAACATGTGTATATTCCCACTCTAAATTTTCCGGGGCCGAGAACTGATAACCAGCGAACAGCTTTTCCTTAGGCTTTGTGTATTTAGTTAAAGAGTAGAGAAGTAGTTGGAATAACGTCCTTGGAAAATCAATATCGCAATACCCACAATTTTAAGAGGAAACCATTGGCAAGGCTCAAGGTTCAAGGGTTATTGGCCAGATTTTTGGTAAGTTGGGGGTTGGGTAATGAAGGTAAGTGTTAAGTTGTCATTCTCTCATAATAAAATAAACCTCAGCAAGAACAGTCTGGTGAGCACACAGGAATAAAACCGAAAGTCTTGGGTGTGACTCCATGGCAAGGTGAGAGGTATAGGTAAGTGTTCTTACAGCCTTCTGTCCCAAGTTACCGGCAGTCAGTAATGTGTGTTAGCTGGTCGCATCCTGGGGAAGGTCATGTGTGAATAATGAAGCCGGGACACCACGAGCACAGCTCTGCTCCTGTAACAACCAATTAGTAATCACACACACACACACACACACACACACACACACACACACACACACACACACACACACACACACACACACACACACACACACTCACACACACACACACAGGGTTAGACTCAGAAGTGTCCCTGTTTGCAGATGATGTGAAGTTAATGAGGAGAATTAAATCTGATGAGGACCAGGCAGGACTTCAAAGAGACCTGGACAGACTGGACACCTGGTCCAGCAAATGGCTTCTCGAATTTAATCCTGCCAAATGCAAAGTCATGAAGATAGGGGAAGGGCACAGAAGACCACAGACAGAGTATAGGCTAGGTGGCCAAAGACTGCAAACCTCACTCAAGGAGAAAGATCTTGGGGTGAGTATAACACCGAGCATGTCTCCGGAAGCACACATCAATCAGATAACTGCTGCAGCATATGGGCGCCTGGCAAACCTGAGAACAGCATTCCGATACCTTAGTAAGGAATCATTCAAGACACTGTACACCGTGTATGTCAGGCCCATACTGGAGTATGCAGCACCTGTTTGGAACCCGCACTTGATAAAGCACGTCAAGAAACTAGAGAAAGTACAAAGGTTTGCGACAAGGTTAGTTCCAGAGCTAAGGGGAATGTCCTATGAAGAAAGATTAAGGGAAATCGGCCTGACGACACTGGAGGACAGGAGGTCAGGGGAGACATGATAACGACATATAAAATACTGCGTGGAATAGACAAGGTGGACAAAGACAGGATGTTCCAGGGAAGGGACACAGAAACAAGAGGCCACAATTGGAAGTTGAGGACACAAATGAGTCAGAGAGATAGTAGGAAGTATTTCTTCAGTCATAGAGTTGTAAGGCAGTGGAATAGCCTAGAAAATGACGTAGTGGAGGCAGGAACCATACACAGTTTTAAGACGAGGTTTGATAAAGCTCATGGAGCGGGGAGAAGAGGGCCTAGTACAACCGTGAAGAGGCGGGACCAGGAGCTAGGACTCGACCCCTGCAACCACAAATAGGTGAGTACAAATAGGTGAGTACACACACACACACACACAACACACACACACACACACACACACACACACACACACACACACACACACACACACACACACACACAAATGACCCAGAAATAACAATACCAATGACAGAAAAATCCCCCAAGAAAACAAAATTCCTTTCCCCCTCTTTCCGCTCTTCTACAACTATAACCCTCACCCCCTTCCATTTTAGCTATGCTCACATCAATTCCCAGCTCCACCCCTCCTTCTGACATGTAGACACGGTGAAGAAAGCATGGACACTACAAGCCTGAACATGGTAACCGAAAAAAACTTCAGAGAACCGTACACGAATGTAGATGCAATATAAAGCACGAGTGAGAGGGGGAGGAAAAGTTAGTATAGACATGCATTTCTGTAAACAGTTAAAGAAGTTGGGAGCTCGTACTTTCCGTGTTACTCAGAGGTGTATGTCAGTGTCTAGGAATGTGTTAGCAAGAGCCACCACTTTCCTAGACCTCAAGTCATAGCAATAGGAGTCAACTTGATAAATGAGACACTTGTGCAACATTTGTGTATGTTTATTCTAAAATAAGTGTCTTATTTATCAACTTGTCGGTTTTCTAAACCACTTACACCACAGGAGTCAACTTGTGCTGTGGTAATCAATTGGTTGCAACAAAAAAGTTGAGTGTCGGCAAGTTGGCCAGAAAAGGAAGGTGTAGTGTTAGAAGGTTCGTCAGAAATCTCTTCCTGTGAACCAGATATCCATCTGCAAGTGTGATGGATCCAGTGACGCGGAAGTGCAACTTTACTTTTATCTTTCACATCTAGAACAGACATTTAATCTCTTACCGCTTTATTTCGTAAGCAGCCCCATCCATATCTTTATTTTTGGTTACCAATTGTGACTTTGCCCTTAAAGTATGGTTAACTTTTGTCACCAAACTCTTTTTTTTGCCGTCAATATGACATTAGAGTTTCCTGGCAATCGTTAGTGTTCTCTTAGCCCACATTTCCGATGAATCAAGACGAGAAATATTGTTAGAAGTAGTTTATATTAACTGGTGATTCTGGATACACATCATCTCGATATAGTTGGTGTTTGAGACCTAACTCCACATATAAGGAACCCGGCTGAAGAGGGAAATCTGATGTCTCGTCATGAACCAGTGTCGGGTCCAGATTCGGATTATTAATCCAGAACTGGACTACATCCAGCCGTGACTCGTTAAGACCTCCCTTCATCACTTCCCCTCTACTACTTGTCAGTTTGTCACCACTGCCATAGGACTGACCCCTCTCCATGTCCGTGTGCTGTCGTTTCAGAATAAGAGCAGAGACACCAGAAAACACTCCAGAACATCGGCGAACTTCTTAACCTTTCTAATTGCAAAATCCTATGCCAGCGTAATATTTATTACACATTACATTTTCTATTTTGTTTAATGATGAGATAAATTACTTCGATTATGTTTATTTATCAATAGTATAATAATTGCATAATCTTTCATCAACCCAACGTCTCTCCCACGACCATCATCAACCAAACACTTCTCCCACGACTTTTATTAACCCAACGTTTCTCCCACGACCCTCAACAAACCAACACTTCCCCCACGACCTTCATCAACCCAACGTTTCTCCCACAACCCTCTTCAACCCAACACTTCTCCCACGACCTTCATCAACCCAACGTCTGTCCCACGACCATCATCAACCCATCGTTTCTCCCACGACCTTCATCAACTCAATGTTTCTCCCACGACCTCCATCAACCTAACACTTCTTCCACGACCCTCATCAACCCAACACTTCTCCCACGACCCCTCAACCACCCAGCACTTCTCCCACTATCCCTTATCAACCCAACATTTCTCTCACGACCCCTCATTAACACAACGTTTCTCCCACGACCTTCATCAACCCAACACTTCTCCCACGACCCCTCATCAACCCAACACTTCTCCCACGACCCCTCATCAACAGGCGCCGTAAATCATGAACGCTCATCCACATCTGTCTCATTAGCCGGATATAATTACATAATTTAAAATTAGTCTAATTATTGCCACATTGTACTTTTGCTCCATCTCTTCCTCCCCTCTTCTTCTTCCTCTTTCTGTTCCTCCTCCTACTACTATTATTATTACTACTACTACTGTACCTCCTCTCTTCCCAAGTTTCTTTGCATTCATTAATCTTGTAGTATCTCTCCCTTCATGTCTGTCTGTGTCTGTCTGTGCCTATCTGTGTCTGTCTGTGTCTGTCTGTGTCCTGTCTGTGTCTAAAACATAGCATTCTACAAGGTTAGTTTAGAGTTTCTAACTTTATTTACAAGATAAGAGCTGTTACCTACAACAGCTCATATGAAATCTCTCTCTCTCTCTCTCTCTCTCTCTCTCTCTCTCTCTCTTCTCTCTCTCCTCTCTCTCTCTCTCCTTCCTCTCTTCTCTCTCTCTCTCTCTCTCTCTCTCTCTCTCTCTCTCTATCTCTTCTCTCATCTGCTCTTCTCTCTCTCTCTCTCTCTCTCTCTCTCTCGAATGAAAGGTCTTGTACACTGGTCTTGCTCATCTTCCAACTTTCTTCTGCGTCACGTTTCTTTCTCAGTGTTGCATTTTAGAGGACATTATTGATTTTGTTTGTGACTTTTCCGTCCAGTTGTGGAGGGTGAGAGTGGAGGGTGGGAGAGCAGGGTATGAGTGGAGGATAGGAGTACAGGGAGGGTGTACAGGGTAAGAGGGTGGAGGAAGGTAGGAGTACGGGTACAGGGTAGGGTAAGGGTGAGACAGGGTAGGAGTACAGGGTGGGAGTACAGGGTAGGAGTACAGGGTGGGAGTACAGGGTAGGAGTACAGGGTGGGAGTACAGAGTGGGAGTACAGGGTGGGGGTACAGGGTAGGAGCACAGAGAAGGAGTATAGGATGGGAGTGCAGGGTGGGAGTACAGAGTGGGAGTATAGGATGGGAGTGCAGGGCGGGAGTACAGGGTGGGTGTACAGGGTAGGAGTACAGGGTGGGAGTACAGAGTGGGAGTATAGGATGGGAGTGCAGGGCGGGAGTACAGGGTGGGAGTACAGGGTGGGAGTACAGAGTGGGAGTATAGATGGGAGTGCAAGGTGGAAGTAAAGGGTGGGAGTACAGGGTGGGAGTACAGAGTGGGAGTATAGGATGGGAGTATAGGATGGGAGTGCAGGGTGGGAGTACAGGGTGGGAGTACTGAGTGGGAGTATAGGATGGGAGTGCAGGGTTGGAGTACAGGGTGGGAGTACAGAGTGGGAGTACAGAGTGGGAGTATAGGATGGGAGTCCTGGGTGGGAGTACAGAGTGGGAGTACAGGGTGGGAGTACAGAGTGGGAGTATAGGATGGGAGTGCAGGGTAGGAGTACAGGGTGGGAGTACAGGGTGGGAGTATAGAGTGGGAGTATAGGATGGGAGTGCAGGGTGGGAGTACAGGGTGGGAGTACAGGGTAGGAGTACAGAGTAGGAGTATAGGAAGGGAGTGCAGGGTGGGAGTACAGAGTGGGAGTATAGGATGGGAGTGCAGGGCGGGAGTACAGGGTGGGTGTAGAGGATGGGAGTACAGAGTGGGAGTACAGGATGGGAGTGCAGGGTGGGAGCACTGGGTGGGAGTACAGGGTGGGAGTACAGGACGGGAGAACTGGGTGGGAGTACAGGGTGGGAGTACAGGACGGGAGTACAGGGTGGGAGTACAGGGTGGGAGTACAGGGTGGGAGTACAGGACGGGAGTACTGGGTGGGAGTAAAGGGTGGGAGTACAGGACGGGAGTACTGGGTGGGAGTACAGGGTGGGAGTACAGAACGGGAGTACTGGGTGGGAGTACAGGGTAGGAGTACAGGGTGGGAGTACAGGACGGGAGTACTGGGTGGGAGTACAGGGTGGGAGTACAGGACGGGAGTACAGGGTGGGAGTACAGGGTGGGAGTACAGGGGGGGGAGTACAGGACGGGAGTACTAGGTGGGAGTACAGGGTGGGAGTACAGGACGGGAGTACAGGGTGGGAGTACAGGGTGGGAGTACAGGACGGGAGTACTGGGTGGGAGCACAGGGTGGGAGTACAGGACGGGAGTTCGGGTGGGAGTACAGGGTGGGAGTACAGGTGGGAGTACGGGTGGGAGTACAGGATGGGAGTACAGGGTGTGAGTACAGGACGGGAGTACAGAGTGGGAGTAAAGGATGGGAGTACAGGGTGGGAGTACAGGGTGGGAGTACAGGGTGGGAGTACAGGGTGGGAGTACAGGGTGGGAGTACAGAACGGATACTGGGTGGGAGTACAGCACGGGAGTACTGGGTGGGAGCACAGGGTGGGAGTACAGGACGGGAGTTCTGGGTGGGAGTACAGGGTGGGAGTACAGGACGGGGAGTACAGGGTGGAGTACAGGGTGGGAGTACAGGGTGGGATACAGGGTGGGAGTACAGGGTGAGTACAGGACGGGAGTACAGGGTGGGAGTACAGGGTGGGAGTACAGGGTGGGGGTACAGGGTGGGAGTACAGGGTGGGAGTACAGAACGGGAGTACTGGGTGGGAGTACAGGGTGGGAGTACAGGGTGGGAGTACAGGACGGGAGTACAGGACGAGAGTACTGGGTGGGAGTACAGGGTGGGAGTACAGGACGGGAGTACTGGGTGGGAGTACAGGGTGGGAGTACAGGACGGGAGTACTGGGTGGGAGTACAGGGTGGGAGTACAGGACGGGAGTACTGGTGGGAGTACAGGAGTGGGAGTACAGGACGGGAGTACCGGGTGGGAGTACAGGGTGGGAGTACAGGACGGGAGTACTGGGAGGGAGTACAGAGTGGGAGTACAGGACGGGAGTACTGGGTGGGAGTACAGGGTGGGAGTACAGGACGAGAGTACAGGGTGGGAGTACAAGGTGGGAGTACAGGGTGGGAGAACAGGGTGGGAGTACAGGGTGGGAGTACAGAACGGGAGTACAGGGTGGGAGCACAGGGTGGGAGTACAGGGTGGGAGTACAGGGTGGGAGTACAGGGTGGGAGTACAGGACTGGAGTACAGGGTAAGAGTACAGGGTGGGAGTACAGGGTGGGAGTACAGGGTGGGAGTACAGGGTGGGAGTACAGAACGGGAGTACAGAACGGGAGTACAGGGTGGGAGTACAGGGTGGGAGTACAGGGTGTGAGTACAGGGTGGGAGTACAGGGTGGGAGTACAGGGTGGGAGAACTGGTGGGAGTACAGGACGGGAGTACAGGGTGGGAGTACAGTGGGGAGTACAGGGTGGGAGTACAGGGTGGTAGTACAGGACGGGAGTACAGGGTGGGAGTACAGGACGGGAGTACAGGGTGGGAGTACAGGGTGGGAGTACAGGGTGGGAGTACAGGTGAGTACAGGGTGGGAGTACAGGGTGGGAGTACAGGGTGGGAGTACAGGGTGGGAGTACAGGACGGGAGTACAGGGTGGGAGTACAGGGTGGGAGTACAGGGTGGGAGTACAGGGTGGGAGTACAGGGTGGGATTACAGGGTGGGAGTACAGACTGGGAGTATAGGAAGGGAGTGCAGGGTGGGAGTACAAGGTGGGAGTACAGGGTAGGAGTACAGAGTGGGAGTATAGGATGGGAGTGCAGGGTGAGAGTACAGAGTGGGAGTATAGGATGGGAGTGCAGGGTGGGAGTACAGGGTGGGAGTATAGGATGGGAGTACAGAGTGGGAGTATAGGATGGGAGTGCAGGGTGAGAGTACAGAGTGGGAGTATAGGATGGGAGTGCAGGGTGGGAGTACAGGTGGGAGTATAGGATGGGAGTACAGAGTGGGAGTATAGGATGGGAGTGCAGGATGGTAGCATGGGTGGAGTACAGGGTGGGAGTACAGGACGGGAGATGGGTGGAGTACAGGGTGGGAGTACAGACGGGAGTACAGGGTGGGAGACAGGGTGGGAGTACAGAGTGGGAGTACAGGACGGGGTACTGTGTGGAGTACACGGTGGGAGTACAGACGGGAGTACTGGGTGGGAGTACAGGTGGGAGTACAGAACGGGAGTACTGGGTGGGAGTAAGGGTGGGAGTACAGGGTGGGAGTACAGGGTGGGAGTACAGGACGGGAGTACTGGGTGGGAGTACAGGGTGGGAGTACAGGACGGGAGTACTGGTGGGAGTACAGGGTGGGGGTACAGGACGGGAGTACTGGGTGGAAGTACAGGGTGGGAGTACAGGGTGGGAGTACAGAACGGGAGTACTGGGTGGGAGTACAGGGTGGGAGTACAGGACGGGAGTAATGGGTGGGAGTGCAGGGTGGGAGCACAGGACGGGAGTACTGGGTGGGAGTACAGGGTGGGAGTACAAGACGGGAGTACTGGGTGGGAGTACAAGGTGGGAGTAAAGGACGGGAGTACTGGGTGGGAGTACAGGGTGGGAGTACAGGACGGGAGTACAGGGTGGGAGTATAAGGTGGAAGTTCAATGTGGGAGTACAGGGTGGGAGTACAGGGTGGGTGTACAGGACGGGAGTACAGGGTGTGAGTACAGGGTGGGAGTACAGGGTGGGAGTACAGGGTGGGAGTACAGGGTGGGAGTACAGAGTGGAAGTACAGGGTGGGAGTACAGGGTGGGATTACAGGGTGGGAGTACAGGGTGGGAGTACAAGGTGGGAGTACAGGGTGGGAGTACAGGGTGGGAGTACAGGGTGGGAGTACAGGGTGGGAGTACAGGAGGGAGTACAGGGTGGGAGTACAGGGTGGGAGTACAGGGTGGGAGTACAGGGTGGGAGTACAGGGTGGGAGTACAGGGTGGGACTACAGGGTGGGAGTACAGGTGGGAGTACAGGGTGGGAGTACAGGGTGGGAGTACTGGGTGGGAGTACAGGGTGGGAGTACAGGGGGGAGTACAGGGTGGGAGTACAGGGTGGGAGTACAGGGTGGGAGTACAGGGTGGAGTACAGGGTGGGAGTACAGGGTGGGAGTACAGGGTGGGAGTACAGGGTGGGAGTACTAGGGTGGGAGTACAGGGTGGGAGTACAGGGTGGGAGTACAGGGTGGGAGTACAGGGTGGGAGTACAGGGAGGGAGTACAGGGTGGGAGTACTGGGTGGGAGTACAGGGTGGGAGTACAGGGTGGGAGTACAGGGTGGGAGTACAGGGTGGGAGTACAGGGTGGGAGTACAGAACGGAGTACTGGGTGGGAGTACAGGGTGGGAGTTACAGGACGGGAGTAATGGGTGGGAGTGCAGGGTGGGAGCACAGGACGGGAGTACTGGGTGGGAGTACAGGGTGGGAGTACAAGACGGGAGTACTGGGTGGGAGTACAAGGTGGGAGTAAAGGACGGGAGTACTGGGTGGGAGTACAGGGTGGGAGTACAGGACGGGGAGTACAGGGTGGGAGTATAAGTGAAGTTCAATGGGAGTACAGGGTGGGAGTACAGGGTGGGTGTACAGGACGGGAGTACAGGGTGTGAGTACAGGGTGGGAGTACAGGGTGGGAGTACAGGGTGGGAGTACAGGGTGGGAGTACAGAGTGGAAGTACAGGGTGGGAGTACAGGGTGGGATTACAGGGTGGGAGTACAGGGTGGGAGTACAGGGTGGGAGTACAGGGTGGGAGTACAGGGTGGGAGTACAGGGTGGAGTACAGGGTGGGAGTACAGGGGGAGTACATGGGTGGGAGTACAGGGTGGGAGTACAGGGTGGGAGTACAGGGTGGGAGTACAGGGTGGGAGTACAGGGTGGGACTACAGGGTGGGAGTACAGGGTGGGTACAGGGTGGAGTACAGTGGTGTTAGTACTGGGTGGAGTAAGGTGGGAGTCAGTGTTGGGATGTACAGGGTGGTTTACAGGGTGCGGAGTAAGGGTGGGAGTACAAGGGTGGGTAGTACGGGTGGAGTACATGGGTGGAGTACAGGGTGGGAGTACAGGTGGGAGTACTGGGTGGTATACAGGTGGGAGTACAGGGTGGGAAGATACAGGGTGGAAGTACAGGGGAGTACAGGGAGGAGTACAGGGTGGGAGTACGGGTGGAGACAGGGTGGGAGTACAGGTGGGAGTACAAGGGTGGGAGTACAGGTGGGAGTACAGGTGGGTAGTACGGGTGGGATTTAACAGTCATTATCTATGGCAGTTTTGTTTCTGTTTTTCATCATAATATATAATGCTGTATTCAGTTTTTTAATCTCCATTTAAACTTTTCCCTTTCAAAGTTCGACCAGAAAGGCAATTGTGTCGTGCGAAAACGAATGTACTAAATGGTATTTCATGACGATATTTCGCTATATAGTGATGAGATTCAGTCAGGTCAAAAACATATATTTTCACCTGATATTAATTTCACACAACATAACAAATGTTCGTACGTTAACAAATGTACGTACGTAGTACACAATGTACGTAGTCTCTTTACCCTACAAACAAAAAGTTGCTGGGATTTTTAAATTTGTGTTTTCTTAAAGATCTACGATGTTAAAGTAACTCTTACTTTTCCTTAGGTCTCGCCAGACAACAAGGACAAGAACAAAGACAAGAATAAGGACAAGAACAATTACAAGGTTCAGACTGATATAGCTTAAGCTTGGTGCTATCAGTGACTAGTGAAAATGTTTTCATAATCATTAAAATTCGTCTACGAGCTTCTCTATCTCATTACAACGTTTCACTTTACATGTGGGTCAATGGGATCAACTGACATTACTGCATCGTTGCTGTAATTTACTGCCTTCAGTCCATCAATAAGTTTAATATTGTTTTTTTTTCACGTTTCGGAGAGGTGTATACAGGACTGAATTTCAAAATACAAACTATCATTAATTTCCACAATTTTCTAGTATATATAATATATTATTATATATATATTTTATATATATATATATATATATATATATATATATATATAATATATATATATATATATATATTATATATATATATATATATATATATATATAATAAGAAAATTGACATTAACAACTGTCCAGAGTGGTGTGACGGTGTCCAGAGTGATGTGACGGTGTCCAGAGTGATGTGACGGTGTCCACAGTGATAGTGTGACGGTGTCCAGAGTGATGTGACGGTGTCCAGAGTGATGTGACGGTGTCCAGAGTGATGTGACGGTGTCCAGAGTGATGGTGTGACGGTGTCCACAGTGATGGTGTGACGGTGTCCAGAGTGATGTGTGACGGTGTCCAGTGATGTGACGTGTCGTGTGTGACGGTGTCCAGAGTGATGTGACGGTGTCCAGGTGATGGGTGACGGTGTCCAGAGTGATGGTGTGACGGTGTCCAGAGTGATGGTGTGTGACGGTGTCCAGAGTGATGGTGTGACGGTGTCCAGAGTGATGGTGTGACGGTGTCCAGAGTGATGGTGTGACGGTGTCCAGAGTGATGGTGTGACGGTGTCCAGAGTAATGGTGTGACGGTGTCCAGAGTGATGGTGTGACGGTGTCCAGTGTGATGGCGTGACGGTGTCCAGAGTGATGGTGTGACGGTGTCCAGAGTGATGGTGTGACGGTGTCCAGAGTGATGGTGTGACGGTGTCCAGAGTGATGGTGTTGACGGTGTCCAGAGTGATGGTGTGACGGTGTCCAGAGTGATGGTGTGACGGTGTCCAGAGTGATGGTGTGACGGTGTCCAGAGTGATGGTGTGACGGTGTCCAGAGTGATGGTGTGACGGTGTCCAGAGTGATGGTGTGACGGTGTCCAGAGTGATGGTGTGACGGTGTCCAGAGTGATGGTGTGACGGTGTCCAGAGTGATGGTGTGACGGTGTCCAGAGTGATGGTGTGACGGTGTCCAGAGTGATGGTGTGACGGTGTCCAGAGTGATGGTGTGACGGTGTCCAGAGTGATGGTGTGACGGTGTCCAGAGTGATGGTGTGACGGTGTCCAGAGTGATGGTGTGACGGTGTCCAGAGTGATGGTGTGACGGTGTCCAGAGTGATGGTGTGACGGTGTCCAGAGTGATGATGGTGTGACGGTGTCCAGAGTGATGGTGTGACGGTGTCCAGAGTGATGGTGTGACGGTGTCCAGAGTGATGGTGTGACGGTGTCCAGAGTGATGGTGTGACGGTGTCCAGAGTGATGGTGTGACGGTGTCCAGAGTGATGGTGTGACGGTGTCCAGAGTGATGGTGTGACGGTGTCCAGAGTGATGGTGTGACGGTGTCCAGAGTGATGGTGTGACGGTGTCCAGAGTGATGGTGTGACGGTGTCCAGAGTGATGGTTGTGACGGTGTCCAGAGTGATGGTGTGACGGTGTCCAGAGTGTATAGGTGTGACGGTGTCCAGAGTGATGGTGTGACGGTGTCCAGAGTGATGGTGTGACGGTGTCCAGAGTGATGGTGTGACGGTGTGTCCAGAGTGATGGTGTGACGGTGTCCAGAGTGATGGTGTGACGGTGTCCAGAGTGATGGTGTGACGGTGTCCAGAGTGATGGTGTGACGGTGTCCAGAGTGATGGTGTGACGGTGTCCAGAGTGATGGTGTGACGGTGTCCAGAGTGATGGTGTACGGTGACAGGTTGTATGGTGTCCAGAGTGATGGTGTGACGGTGTCCAGAGTGATGGTGTGACGGTGTCCAGAGTGATGGTGTGACGGTGTCCAGAGTGATGGTGTGACGGTGTCCAGAGTGATGGTGTGACGGTGTCCAGAGTGATGGTGTGACGGTGTCCAGAGTGATGGTGTGACGGTGTCCAGAGTAATGGTGTGACGGTGTAAACAGTGATGGTGTGATGGTGTCCACAGTGATGGTGTGACGGTGTCCACAGTGATGGTGTGACGGTGTCCACAGTGATGGTGTGACGGTGTCCACAGTGATGGTGTGACGGTGTCCAGAGTAATGGTGTGACAGTGTCCAGAGTGATGGTGTGACGGTGTCCAGTGTGATGGTGTGACGGTGTCCAGAGTGATGGTGTGACGGTGTCCAGAGTGATCGTGTGACGGTGTCCAGAGTGATGGTGTGACGGTGTCCAGAGTGATGGTGTGACGGTGTCCAGAGTGATGGTGTGACGGTGTCCAGAGTGATGGTGTGACGGTGTCCAGAGTGATGGTGTGACGGTGTCCAGAGTGATGGTGTGACGGTGTCCAGAGTGATGGTGTGACGGTGTCCAGAGTGATGGTGTGACGGTGTCCAGAGTGATGGTGTGACGGTGTCCAGAATGATGGTGGACGGTTGTCCAGAGTGATGTGTGTGTCCAGTATGGTGTACGGTTCCAGATGTGATGTGTGTACGTGATGTCCAGAGTGGTTGACGGTGTCCAGAGTGATGGTGTGACGGTGTCCATGAGTGATGGTGTGACGGATATCCAGAGTGATGGTGTGACGGTGTCCAGAGTGTTGGTGTGACGGTGTCCAGAGTGATGGTGTGTTAGTATGCTGCTCTGGACGTTAGCAAAGAAAATCTTTTCTGGGATTTAAAATAAATGGATTTAATAGTATAAATTGTTAAGTTAGGTTTATTAAGGAATTTCCAGGGTGAATGACGGAAATTAGATGACCGTGTATGAATCGTCTCATTTGTAGTTCCTTACTTCCTCCGTCAGTTACTCCATCATTCTTTTCCCCTCGTTCAATTTCCCCTCCCACACTCCCACTTTCGTTCTCCATTCCGTCCTCTTTCTCGCATCCACCATTTCATTACACATCATCATTCTT
>NC_069418.1:24951457-24961842 GCF_026875155.1 Cherax quadricarinatus
ATTCTTCATGTTTGTCTTAACCTTCGGGAGAAAAACTACGCTCTCAAGTTGACTATTATCTCCTCTACCAGAAGTACGTCACCTTCTGCTTTCTTTATTTCTTCCTTGTAAATATTGGACAATATACTTTAACTTAACCAAACCTAACTTAACCCAACCTAGCCTAACCAAACCTAACTTTACCTAACCTAACCTAGCTTAACCTAGGCGAACCTAACTTTATCTAAGCAAACCTAACCTAACCAAAACTAACTTAATCTAACCAAACCTAAGTTACCCTAACTGGGAATAACAAATATATATCAGAGAAGGTATAATGTTCGAAGCATACATAAATACACGGACATAAATTTAGTGGAAAGTCTATTCTCTAATTGAAGAAAAGATTGCACCAACGAAGATCTTAAAAATGATCAGTGATTGCCCAGATGGTGTCTTAAATTTGGATATGATGTTCCGAAATGAATAGAAAAAGCTTGTATGGTAATACGGTGAACGAGTCGGGCAGAAAGAGAGATCTAGGAGTATTTCGAGGTAAATGACTCTCGTTGGAAGTTAAAAATAAGTGAGTGACTTAATCATCAGCTATTCTGGCCAGCGTCATATTATTATTAGTAGTAGTAGTAGTGTCATGGGGGAACACTAAATCCGTAGGGATTATAGGGCGCTGTGGGGGGATGGTAGGCATTCAGGCTCATTTCAGGGAACTGGAGCACAGATTCAATTCCACAGATTAAGAGCCCCTCATCAGCATCAAGGAAACTCCCTGGAGGGGTGGCCACCATCATAATAATTTTCAGAATGTAGAATGCTAATATTATCCTCATAACATCCATACTGCAGTAAGTTTTCAGGAGGCAAGCGATGAACTCTCCAATAATCTGGAAAGACGAGATGTGTGGAACAGTGCGAAGAAATGTCCGTAAATAAATTTCATCGGGGACGAAATGAATGCAGAAAAGAAAACAGAAATGGCGGCGCATTACTATTTATGTTTTGCTGGGATTTTTTTAGGGGGATGGTAATAAAATTTATTGCAAAAAGACACATTTTCTTCCGTGCATCTTAGATTTATACACCGAGAGATGCTGTATCTCTCTGTGTATGTATATGCTGAGATGAAGAATAAAGATACTTGTGAAACATCTGGGTATATTTGTAGACGTATCGCCTTCCAGTGGCTTTATCAATACAAAATCAAGAATATGATGGGAAGACTGTAGAACTATACATAAAAGCGGAGGTAATCAGTCCCTCAGTTTTGGACTTTGTGAAGAGTAACATAGTCTTGAAGAATCACATAAGCTGAGAGTTTGTTTTAAACTCTATTTATAGAGATTAAAGTATTCTTAACCGGTGGTTAACAGATTACATGCATATATAATGACCCTTTTAGCAGTTAATAGACTCTAAGCCAAATTAATCAACCACTCACCAGCCATATATACACAGAGAGGTGTGTATCTCTCAGCGTATACACAGAGTTTACTTGAATACTTGTTTTATGGCTTAAAGAATTTCAGAATGATTGAGTACAGCCAAAATACAGCCTTAATAACACTCGTATAGCCGGTAGGGTTGAAGTCTAACAAACCAATCCTTTCACCCACCTCTTCTGATCTGTGTTTATGTTCTTCGCGAGCACACTTTCCCGGGACAAAAGAAAATATCACAATACGCAACACGAAACCCACAGATATCCCGAAATATGCGATATTACAGGGCATGAAAAAATCACAGGATAACAGCAAACGTATTGATCTCATCCCGTGGCTGATCTTGATGGACGGCTGCTGGGTATGGAATTGGGGATGACATGGTCCGGGGTGGAAGGATAGAATCCTGGAGGATAGGAGGCGGTCTAGGGAGAGCAGGATGGGGGGCGTGAACATTCGACCTCATCCCTGCCTTGAGTGGGTAATGTCCATGAAATTGAGTTTGTGTGCTACAAGCGGAGAGAGAGAGAGAGAGAGAGAGAAGAGAGAGAGAGGAGAGAAGAGAGAGGAGAGAGAGAGGAGAGAGGAGAGAGAGAGAGAGAGGAGAGAGAAGAGGAGAGAGGAAGAGAGAGAGAGAGAGAGAGAGGAGAGAAGAGAGAGAGAGAGAGAGAGAGAGAGAGAGAGAGAGAGAGAGAGAGAGAGAGAGAGAGAGGGGAAGGAACGGCACGTTACTCTTGGAGAATGGATGACTCTCTCCTGAGGACGGAGGACTCTCATGAGAGGGTAGATGACTCTCATGGGAGGATGGAGAACTCACAGGGGAAGATGGATGGCTCTCAGGGAAGGATGGATGTTTCTTAGGGAAGAATGGCTGACTGTCAGGGAAAAATGCACGACTTTCAGGGGAGTACACATTACACTCTAGGGAAGATAGCTTACTCGCAGTAGGAATACATATGTATAACATCACCTCTAGGTGAAGCTCATGGAATTGCGATGTCAAGTAACCTAACACCAGTCAGCTGACCCCTGAAGGTCACTTTTTTCGTTTTCTTCTTTGAACTTTGCGACTTGCTTGGTTATCATCGGTTGCCCGAATGAAGAGAGACGAAGCCGCTATTGGCTGCCGGGGGATCGAGCCTTCACCAAAACTTGTGCTGAATGATCAACACAGGTTTAACTCTGAGCAAAATACTTTGGAATACATCTCCAGTAAATTTTCTTTATCATCGTCGTTATTGTTGTCTGTTCATCATTTTCTTAATCTTTATCTTGAGTGAAGTAGCCAACAGGTCGACAGGTCGGTACTGCTCTCTCTCTAGCACTCATCTAGCACTGAAATATCAACAAAAATATCCTCTTTTTTCTAGTAACTCGTGCAATTAGATGATGTTTTCTTTTCTTAGTCATGACAATACAGTACTAACAAAAGCAAGTCAATGCACACACACACACACACACACACACACACACACACACACACACACACACACACACACACACACACACACACACCCCACAAACACATACATACACACACAAACACACACACACACACATACATGCACACACACACACACCCACACACACACACACACACACACACACACACACCCACACACACACACACACCCACACACACACACACACACACAAAACACACATACAATAAAAGGGCACAGAATACAGCAGGAAATGAACTTATGAAATCCCATGGAGAAAACACCATTATGTTCGATGTATTTGACGTTCGTTTTGTCCAAAAGATAAAGGGCTTTCGTAGGAGGGAATTCGTGCGCCTATAATCTTGTGTATATACTTTTTCCAACCTAACCCTCCCCCTCACTGAAAAAAAATAAGTTGTCTAAGCTGATCAATTATTTTTTCTTTTCTTTAATGAATTTTAAATTTCATTTCTATCCATTTCCTGTTTCTAATTAAATATTCGAAAACATTCTAAAACGTTTTTTAACGAGGGAAATTAGTAAATAACTTCAGTTCAATTCTGCATTTATAAATTTAACATAATTAATTAAGACGCTCGAAATTTGCATTATTATCATGTAAATAGATTTTTGAGAACAGTTAAATAATAGATTATTTCCATATAATTAACATTAGCGTTGATGGTGATATAAACACATAGGCTTGAGTCTCTCCAGGCCTATATACACTGGGAGATTACTTTAATCCATTTTTTGGGGATTAAAGAATTCTCGACTGTTGAGGAACAGGTGACATGCAGCCTTAATGACCCTCGTGTAGTTGATAGGCTGTAAACTCAATTAACCAACCAACCATTAGAGGTAATTGCAAAGACACTTTCATCAGGGAAAAAAATTTTATCAGAGAAAAATTTTTATCAGGGAAAAATCCTTATCAGGGGAAAAATCGTTTGCATGAGAAAGCTTCATCAGGGAAAATTTTTTGATCGTGAAAATCTTCATCAGGAAACACCATTATAATGGAAAATCTTTATCAGGGGAAAATTCTATATCATGGATAATCCTTAGTGGAGAAAAATCATTATCATGAAAAATCTTTATCGGGGAAAAAATAATTATCAGGGAAAATGTTCGTCAGGAAAAATCTTTATCGGGGAAAAATAATTGTCAGGGAAAATCTTTATCAGGGAAAAAAATACAGGAAAAAAAGCGATACAAAATGCGAAACAACCAGAAGGGTAGTCGAATATTAGCTCTAGGCCTTTCGTGTTGCAATCAACACATCAGGAGCTTGCAATGTTGCAGAAATGAGTAGGAGGTCCCAACAGATTCGTTCGGAGAAACGTTCTTGCTAAGAATGGGGTAGGGAGGCAGGAGACGCTCAGTGCCCCAGGCATAACAGTGCCAAGTGCCAGCAAGATTGAGTATTATAGGAATAGAAGATAATCAGCCCACAAGGACTGGAGTGATTACCTAGTGACCTTAACCTTAGTGACACGACTATTTTCAAAAATTCGGTCAGACTTCGGGACGATATGATGTAGATGTATCCGAAAATAATTGCCAGATATAGCAATGTTTAGAGTGTTTTATATCGTTCAGAAGTCTGACAGAATTTTTTGATAAATGTCATATTGCTAATGTTAATTTCGCTAGGTAATCACTCAGTTACCAGTCCTCGTGGGCTGGCAATCTTCTGTTCCTGTAATACACAATCTTGATGGCACTTGGCACTATACGTCTCCTGGCCCTCTTCCCCATTCTTAATAGGAACGTTCTGCTGGGACCTCCTACTCATTTCTGCAACATTGCAAGCTCTTGATGATGCTAACTGCAACACGAAAACCTTAGAGTTATCACTCAGCTTCCCCTGTGGTTGTTTTACGTGTAATAACACCCACATGTTACTTGTTTACGTGTAATAACACCCACGTAATGTAATTTATCCCACATGTTCTATAACTCTCGCATGCAAAACAACAAACGGTATTTCCTATCGTCTCTTCTCTGCCCAACAGTACATTCTCGGGGCTGCTTAAGTCCATATTCATCCATGTTTGCTTTTCTCAGTCAATTTTGGAGTTTAAATTGAAGTACTTTAGCCAAGGCGACACTGACGTCACCTTGGCTAGTGTGTGTGAAAGAGGCAATCACGGTAACTGGTGGAGTGTGGGAGAAAGTGGGGATCTGGGAGTGTGTTATGTAGTAGGAGAGTGTGTGGGAAAGAGAGTAGAAAAAAATGTGGATGAGTGCTGGTAGAGTGTAAGGGGAAGTACATGAGAGTGAGACACTGTGGAAAAAGGATGAATGTTGAGAGGTTGTTGTAGTGTATGGGGAGTGTGAGGGATAGTATTGAGGCAGTATGAAGAAGTGTGGGTGTGTGTGAATGTTTGAAAATGTTGATGAGATATAGAAAAGCGTAGGGAAGTATGAGAGACTGAGAGTTTATGAGAGTGTGAGGGAGTAACAAACTGCGTGGAACAATGTGCTGTGTGTGTGTGCTCACCTAATTGTGGTTGCAGGGGTCGAGACTCAGCTCCTGTCCCAGCCTCTTCACTGATCGCTACTAGGTCCTCTCCCTCTCTGCTTCCTGAGCTTTGTCATACCTCTTCTTAAAACTATGTATAGTTCCTGCCTCCACTACTTCACTTGCTAGGCTATTCCACTTCCTGACGACTCTATGACTGAAGAAATACTTCCTAACGTCCCTGTGACTCGTCTGAGTCTTCAGCTTCCAGTTGTGACCCCTTGTTTCTGTGTCCTCTCTCTGGAACATCCTATCTCTGTCCACCTTGTCTATTCCCCGCAGTATCTTGTATGTCGTTATCATGTCTCCACTGACCCTTCTGTCCTCCAGTGTCGTCAGTCCGATTTCCCTCAACCTTTCCTCGTACGACATTCCCTTGAGCTCTGGGACTAGCTTTGTTGCAAACCTTTGTACTTTTTCTAACTTCTTGACGTGCTTGACCAGGTGTGGGTTCCAGATTGGTGCTGCATACTCCAGTATGGGCCTAACATACACAGTGTACTGTGTCTTGAACGATTCCTTATTAAGGTATCGGAGCGCTATTCTCAGGTTTGCCAGGCGCCCGTATGCTGCAGCAATTATTTGGTTGATGTGTGCCTCCGGTGACGTGCTCGGTGTTATGGTCACCCCTGAGTGAGGTCTGTAGTCTTTGTCCACCTAGCCTATACTCTGTCTGCGGTCTTCTTTGCCCCTCCCCAATCTCATGACTTTGCATTTGGCTGGATTGAATTCGAGAAGCCAGTTACTGGACCACATGTTCAGCCTGTCCAGGTCTCTTTGCAGTCCTGCCTCATCCTCATCCGATTTAATTCTTCTCATCAGCTTCACATCATCTGCGAATAGGGACACTTCAGAGTCTATTCCTTCCATCATGTCGTTCGCATATATCAAAAATAGCACTGGTCCTAGAACTGACCCCTGTGGGACTCCGCTCGTCACAGGCGCCCACTGTGATACCTCTTCACGTACCATGACTCGTTGTTGCCTCCCTGTCAGGTATTCCCTGATCCATTGCAGTGCCCTCCCTGTCATATGCGTCTGATCCTCCAGCTTCTGCACTAATCTCTTGTGGGGAACTGTGTCAAAGGCCTTCCTGCAGTCTAGGAAAATGCAGTCAACCCACCCCTCTCTCTCGTGTCTTACTTCTGTTACCTTGTCATAAAATTCCAGAAGGTTTGTGACACAGGATTTGTGTGTGTGTGTGTGTGTGTGTGTGTGTGTGTGTGTGTGTGTGTGTGTGTGTGTGTGTGTGTGTGTGTGTGTGTGTGTGTGTGTGTGTGTGTGTGTGTGTATTTTTGAGAGTGAGAGAGTGTTGGAAGCCATAACGTTGAGGAAGAGTTTATGCACACACACACATACATGGACAGTCCTTGGGTACTGTCTTTGTAGTCCTCCTCTTACTTTTCTTCTTTTGCCTCCCTCTCGCCTCCATCCTCTCATCTCTCTATTATGCGTCCTTCTTTCTTCTCTTTTCTCTCTTTTTCTTGTTTCTCTCCTCTCATCTTTCCCCGCTCCCTCTCTACGCCTGCCAGCCTCCCTTTCTTCTGCTCCCGCCTCCTCTTCTTCCTCCCGCCTCCTGTCTCTTCCTTATGACTCCTTCATTGTTACTGAGCTTGACTTACATTTATTTTCTCTTTGTGTCTCTTTGCGTCTCCTTTGTTGTTGTTGAGCAGTTTGTATCCTCTTTTTTTGCTTTATGCTTTCTTTTCGTTAGTTCTTGTTTGATGCCGTTTTGTATTGTATTTTTTTTTTAAATTATAATTCCTTTGTCTTTTATATTCTTCCTTTAGTATTGTTTTGCTTTATTGATTTGTTTATATTACTTTTTTCTTGTCTTTGTTTTATATTTTTCTTATTTTTGTTTTTGTTTGTGTTACATTCTATTTCGGTTTTTTCTTTATTTTTATTCATTCTGTTTTGTTCCTGTTGGTTACATTCCTCTATTCTCGTTGTTTATTCTTTATTTTGTTTCTGTTTCATTCATTCGTTCGCATATTACATCTTCGTTTGCTGTTCTGCGTTAAAGATATCTCTCTCTCAATGTGCTTTACTGTCTCTCACGTCTCAAGCATTATTTCTTAATCTATTATCTCCACATTGCCACTGCTCCAACACTGCCGAAGCTAATTGATTATTTATCGGCGATTCATGTATTCGCTACTCTTCCCAGAGCGTCATAAAAATGTTTAATGTTTTTTCCATAAATTCTGTATCGACATTATCTTCACATCGCAGGATATCACAGCACAGCAGTGCACTATAACATCTACACATCACAGTGTATCACAACACAGTGTACTACGCTAGTGTAATATACGAGACTATATGTTCTTGCATTTCTGTTATTGCTAAAAGGCCGCATTATATTATGTATTTTTCCTGCTTTCTGATTTAGTGTGGGATTTGCAGTGAAGTAGGTGCTACAGTTCAACGTCACTCATTTCATGTCTAGTTGCAGGAAAATAAAGTGAAATATCCTCACTGCATTTTTCATGTATTTTTTTTTTAAACATGTGAAATGTGGAAACACTGTGGCGGATATTTTTTTTTTAAATAGAGCCCATGATCATTTTTCCTCCACTGTGGTGAAGACTACTGATGCCTAGCTATTTAGTAATAAAATCTCCTAGGTTTAATATTTATTAAAATGCTAAACACATGAAATTGCATTGGCATGTTGTTAAAATATAAGCACTTGTAGAAGTTTTTCTCTTAAGTTTCGAGAAACCCAGTTTCTCTATGAAGAACCCACTCTCTCCTGTTACGAGGAATCAAGCACCCACTCTCTTCCATTCCTAAGGATCAAAACCCTTCCTTCCTCCAGTCTTCCTCATTCAAAGCTCTGGAGTGCCTCCTATGTACTTACCAGTATCATCTTTTCCCTGCTCCTCGATGCGAGCTACACTTACCCACATTAAGATCGCGCTATAAGCAGTTAGAGGAACAATGCCGAGACTCGTCATTGGACTCCCAGTCGTGTTATCAGGTCTCCTTTACTTGACTTCCTCTGTGCTCTGGACATACGCCCGTCGGCCGATTAGATTCTCGGATATGGCTCTTTGGAAAACGTTCTTTGCCTCTCCAAGTATAACAATGGTGCGGGAGGGAGCAATATTCTTCCTTTACCCATTACCCGAGCCTTAATCGTCTTCCCATTCCGGTTAATGCTGCTGTTCTTTTGAAATTCTCCAGCCGGTCAGAAGTAGCTCTTTAATGTGGACGCGTACGTATCCTGTTTATCATGAGAATGCAAATTTTAATGCAGCGAGACGACGTTTTCTTTTCCTCCGTCTTGCAGTAAAATTAAATTAATTCTTTCTTGACGATAAATTTAAAGCGTGTGTCTTAAGATTACATTAATTCTGAATAAGTCGTAAAACTGCCAAAAATTCCTAAAGGGAAGTTGCATAACTTGTTATTGAGCTGGGGACGAGTTTCATCTTTTTTAGAAAGAGGCAAAAGACAGAACTAACTTTCGTTGGGGATCCAAGGCAGCGTTTTCATTGGTAGCTCCAAAGGCCCTGTCTACCAGTGTACGTTCACCAAGAATTTAATTTTAGTTCCACAGTAAGACATGAACAGCCGCTGTGTAATTTGTTCTTGTCTTGTCAACTCTGCTACATAACAGTAATTACCATCCATGCTTTTCAGTCAGATGTTTACTTGGATTTAATTCCCTTTACAGAAAGACTGGTAGCAATGCTTGCGTGGTTTGTTGTACTTTGCATTTTTTTTGCTTGTTTAGTAGACTCGAAGCGATGCTTGGTTGGTTACTAGAAAAGCATCATAAAAAGATAAATAAGAATAACAGACTGATGTCGATCTTATTCTGTACTCCCAGTAACGGTGTGCTCCAACTTTTTTAATTTTACTTTGTTTACTTAAAAGATGAAGACTTATTCGAACTAGTAACCCAGGAAGAATAATATCTGGATAACGTAAGAAAGTCAGACACTTTGGTATATATTTTTTTTTTGAGGGGGGGGGGGGGTCTCCAAGATGCGAGTCAAAACAATCTACTGAGTCTTTGACCTGGTTGAGCCAAACTGTTGAGGAGGGTTAATAGAAGTGCTTTGGGCATTTCAAGACGATGGGGCAGAATAAGATGAGCAAAATAGTGTTATATCTGTGGTGGAAGGAAGGTGAGTAATGAGTTTGTTCCAGGTTTTGAATAATATGGGCTTAAATATCCAATAGACTTATGTGACCTTGTTGGATCGATGTCAATATTTTTATGGTTAGACCTGCTAATGGGGAGGAAAATGTCACAAGAATGATCCGAAGTGTCATTCCAATGAAAAAAAAAAATGGCTGTCACCAAGCGTATTCCAGTTGTTCTTTGCAGTCAGCCTCACTCTAATCTTTGTTTCACACTAAGCCTTCAAGCTGCTTCCCAGCTCAGTCTATCAGAGGGATGGAGATAAATGTTATGAAATACCGACACGATGGACAAATAGACACAAATGCGATGTAATGCGAACTGTTATTGATTTCTCCCACACAGTGAGCTTTATCAAATTACAAACACATCTGTATTCATAAAAGATTCCATTCTACAGCATTTGTGTTTATTTTTTCTATTAGAGCGATGTGCCCTATAAATACATTATTGTCACTTAGGCTTACTTGACTCTTCTGACCAAACATCAGCAGCATCACAGTACTTCCTCTTCAAAAACTGACATGGAAAAGTCATAGAGAAAATCAAGTACTGACAACACATGAAGCAAAGTGGTGCCGACGAATAAACTTGTAATAACATAATGCGATAAAATTCTAGACCCGTTTGAGGATCATGGTGTAATAGGACTGACTGATAGCTGGAACACTGACTAGATCAAGCACTGCCTCGGGTGGACGTGATTAAAGGACTTAGGAAAGATTTGCGCTACTGGCATACATTATACTATTTGTTAGCGAGTCGTAATTTGCTTCCCCTGGAGTTTTCATACCCTTTGGGGAAACTTTCCCCTCGGG
>NC_069418.1:24962342-24999842 GCF_026875155.1 Cherax quadricarinatus
ATTGAAAAGCGAAAAAGTTTTAGGAGACAGATGGGATTTCTCCTACTGTCTACAAGCACTCGACGAGGAAGATTCAGAATCATTACAAACAATGACAGAAATTAAATCAAAGGTAGAACGTGGAGGTGATAACCGCCGAGCTCTTCATTAAAGGGGATGGAAGAGTTTTTTTACATTGCCTATGTCAACAACCCTCAACAAACATTCCTACTGTTACTGTGGCAAACGGAAAGGCTCGGGAGCATGGCCGGGATAAATAAGATGGTTGCAATGAATGAACTCCAGCGGCAAAGGCTGTGAGACTGAAAAAGCCAGTCAGGAAAGACAAGCTTGAGAAGTATCAAGGCCTTATTGAGGTTTGAACTCTCGTTCTCTTACACGAAACTACTTCCTGACCTTGTCTGGGTGGAAGACCTATCTAAGCAAACCGACATGTCGAGGTTGTCTTCAGGGATAAAAGAATCGCTGGCAGTAGCTGTCCTTCAATGTCTAGAGGAATGTAGGATAAAATATGATATTCTTTAATACAGCTATGAGAAACACAGGGGGTTGAAGAATGGTTCATACATTCTTCTGCAGCAGAAACTCCACAGAAGTATTCTCCATTTCGCCTGTCGTCACCACATGATGGAAATTATGGCAGAAAAAGAGCTTCAGTAAGCGCCTCGGCACTTCGACCGGACCCAACATTCTCCAATTTATTCGTTTCAAGGAGAAAGAAACCTAATCGTAACCCACCAGTTTAAAGTCACCAACTTAAATGAGGAAGATGAGACTTGTGTGAAGATTAACTCAAAGACGTTTAACTGCATCACGACTATAGTTTCTTGACTTCAAGACCATCTACCGAACTTGAAAGCCGTTATATATTATATTTAGCCTTAAATATTGCTCAGTAAATCAAAGAAAAAATACCTTTAATAATGATTTTTTTTTTCCGGGGAGAAGGTATTGTCTCAAAAAAATTATTGGGAAATAGCGTTCAGCTGTGTTAAGTGATTTTTGGTGCTGGAAAATGTAAAAACTATAAGAGCTGTTAATTTGTATAGAGGAATCATTTAAATAATTGTTAAAATAACTGAGTATTGAAATAGAGTTTGAAATTCTGTGACAACGCTTGAGGTTTATATATACAGTCTCCATTCTGAATTTGTGCAACATCAATTATCTTCCATGTCTTAAGACTGATGTTAAAAGTGGTGTGCCCGAAGACGCTACATTAAGTCGTTATTTGCCATCTTCAAAGAGTTTGACATGTGATCGAAAGACTCAAGACTGTGTGGAAAATAAAGCTCGCTGTGACATTATTAAACATGCACATGGAAAAAAACTAGCTGAGAATGCTTGAGTAACGTGCGTGCTTGAGACTTGGGAAAGGGGAAATAAACCATATGGGGTTATTCAACCACATGGGTTGAGTCCTATACCGGGAAAATCTCAAAGAATTGGGAAGCTACTCCCTATTTTGTGTGACGAGGTTCCCGTGTGGCATTATAAGCTAAGAGCATTTCTCACTAAGAAGATTTCAGAAGGAAGACTGTCTCGTGGGTTTATTTCTCACTGGGATAAGTAGTATTTCCTGTTATATCTTCTGCACTGCGGCTTCCAAAGTTTAAAGCTGCGGCCTCTCGCATGTCACATTAGCCATCTTAAAAAATGTGCTCGGGGCTTAAATGATCAAATTTGTTCTTTTTCTTTTGTCTCTCCATGACATCTGAGGATGTGAAAGTCATGAAGCTCTCTGCCAGACACGTTATTCAGGGCTTTCATCCTATCATGTTATTCCTAGCTCTAAGCCTTTCACGGTATTCACAGTACTCAGGACCAAGAGTCTACCTGGAGGGTATTCCGGGGATGAATGCCCCTGCGGCCTGGCCCACGACCAGGCCTCCCGGTGGATCAGGACCTGATCAACCAGGCTGTTACTGCTGGCGCAGTATATAGCAGTATCCGTGGTTCTCAGTTAATCAAGGTCTCCTGTCCAACTACAGTAAAATTAGTAACTCACGGTATTTGTAGTATTCCCTCATTCCTCGTGTAGGCTTGCACTTTAAGCACTAAACCCATGTGAGCTATTGTACGTGAACAGCGGTTAAAGCTCAATCCTTCGTCAGATAGTTTAATATTGCATTGCGGCGGCTCTCTGGTCATAGCGGTAACCGTAGTGAAAGAGTCTGGGAGAACTTCCATTAAGCTTAAAGTGAGAACATTTCGGTCAAGGTTGAAACGTTGAGCAAAACGTTGTTCAAATAAAAGCTTATCCTTCATATGAGGTCTTCATACAGTCTTACAGTTCTCGTCGCTGGTGTTTCATTTACAGAGAAATGCTTCGCAAGGGAATTCCACTTTAAGTTTCAAAAACTAATTAAAAGAATCAGAAGGCAATTAAATTTTGAGAAAAATTATATCTAAATTAAGAGTTTGGCAGTTCACCAATTAGCATCTATGCGCCTTTTTCTCGTTAGTGTGCAGTAACAGCATAAATAAATCCTGGGCGTAATTTTAAGCGTAAAATATCACGCTTTTCAACGTAACACTAACGTTTTTTGGCTATGAAAAACTCTAATTTTTTGTGTGTAAACAAGACGAGCCGGGAGGGCTGCGAGACGCTGAGGGGAGGGTTGGGGGGGAAAGTGGGGGGGTGTGAGGAGAGGAGGGCAAATGGGGAAGCGGGAAGGAAATGAGGCAGCGGATTAGTGGGGGAGGCGGGGTGGGAAAGGGAAACTTAAATTACGAATTTTTGGGACCTAAATAAAGTAATAGGCTCTCCGATTTTAAAAGAATTACGGCCGCACCCTATTTTTTTGCCAAAAAAAGAAAAATCCCCCAAAAAGAAAATCTTTTATCATCATTAAACACTTTCACCTCACTCGCACTATCCTTTTTTGCAGAGGGCCCCAAAAACAACAGTTTAGAAGATTACGATAAAAACACAAATTTTTCCCTCCAAAAGTCCAATCCCCAAACCCCCCCTTTAATGCGGCATTGTACTTCCCCTTTCCAGGACTCAATCCGTTAAATAAATAAATAATTTATAAAATAAATATAAATTTTTTATATAAAAATTAAAAAATTTTTATAATATATATATTTTATAAAAATTTTATATTTTTAAATATAATTTTTATATATTTTATTTTAAAAAAATTTTAAAAAATTTTTTTATATTTATTTTATAAATATTTTTTTTTTTTTTTTTTAATTTTTATATTTTTATTTATATATATATATTTTTTAAATAAAAATATATTAATATTTTTTAATTAAAAAATTTTTTATTATTTTATTTTTTTATTTTTTTTAAAATATAAAATATTTTTATATAAAAAATATTTTATATTTTTTTTATTTTTTATTTTTTTATAATATTTTTATTTATTTTTTAAAATTATTTTTTATTTATATATTTAAAAATTTTTAAAATTTATATTTATTTTTTAAAAAATATATATATTTTATATATATTATAATAGATTTTATTTTAATAAATATATAGTATATATATATATAATTTTTATAATTATATAAAATAAAAATTTTAAAAAATTATATATATATTTTTATATATAATATATTTATTAAAAAAATATTTTAAAAATTATATATATAATAAAAATTTTTTATATTTAAAAAATTTATATATATATTATTTATAATTATAAAATTTTTAATTAAAAATAATATATATAATAATTTTTTAAAATTTTTAATATTAATATATATATATTAAAAATTATAAAAAAATTAAATTTTTTAAAAAAAAAATATTTTAATATTAAATTTTATATTTAAATTATATTATAAAATTTAAATATAATATATTTAAAAAAAAATATTTTATATATTATTTTAATAAATTTTAAAATTTTAAAAAAATATTTATAAATAAAATTTTAATTATTATTTAAATTTAAAATTTTATAATAAATATTATATAATATATATAAAAAAAAATATATATAAATATATATAATTTTTTAATATATATATTTATTTTAATTATATATATATATATATATTTTTATATATTATATATAAAAATATATTTATATATATATATATTATTACAACAATAAGAACGAAAACAGGGACAGATATGAAAAACAACCACTGCAAAAGAATAGAGAAATTTCAGCGCTTTCGTGATCTCACATTATCAAGGAACAATAATGCGATTTTGTCACAAAAGCGTTTGGAATTTCTCTATTTTTTTGCAGTGGTTGTTCTGCTTTCTGAAATCACCTGTTTTCGTGATTTTATTGTGTGTTATTAATATATATTTATAATAATATATATTATATAATATATATATATATATAATAATATATATATTATATATAATATAATATATATTTATTAATAATATATAAATAATATAAAAATAATATATTATTTTAAATAAAGAGAGTGTGAAGCAATGTAAAAAAAGAGAAAATGAGAGGTGGGTGAGATGTTATCAACAAATTTTGTTGAAAAAAGAAAATTTTTGGAGTGGTTAACAATTTAAGAAAGCCAGAGAACAAAGGGTTTTTGTCATTTAAAAAATGGAGAGGAGAGTATTAAAGGGAGATTTAGGGTTTTGAAAGATGGGGGGAAATTTTGAGGTTTTGTTAAATTTGAAGAAATGGGGAAGCTGTGTTTGTGTATAGGCAAGGGGGGAAAAAACATTTGTAGGAGTGGGGAAGAGCCAAATTTGTGATGGGGGAATTTCGTGAGGCAGTAGGTAAAATGAAAGGGGGTAAGGCCCCGGGATTGAGGGGGATAAAGATAGAAATGTTAAAAGGTGGGGAATAGTTTTGGAGTGGTTTGGTGCAATTTTTTAATAAATGTATGGAAGGGGGAAAGGGTCCCTGGGGATTGGAAAGGAGCAACATATTTCCCTTTGTATAAGGCAAAGGGGAAAAGAGTGAAAAAAATTATGGGGGGATAAGTCTTTTTGGAGTTTCCTGGCAAAGTGTTGGTAGATTATTATTGAAAGAATTAAGGTAAGACGGAGAATAGGATAGCGTAAAAAGGAGGTTTAGGAAAGGTAGGGGGTGTGGGGCCCCAGGTGTTTACAGTGAAACATAAGTGAACGTTTTTTAGATAAGGCTAAAGAGGCTTTTGGCTTTTAGGGATTTGTAAAAGGCGTATGACGGGGGGATAGGGGGGCAATGTGGCAGATGTTCAGGGTAGGTGTGGGAGAAAGGTTACGAAAGCAGTGAAGAGTTTTTACGAGGAAAGTGAGACAAGTTAGAGTAGGAAAGGGGAAATTTATTTCCCAGTAAAATGGGCCTTAGACAAGGATGTGTGATGTCACCGTGGTTGTTTAATATATTTATAGAGGGGGTTTTGTAAGAGAAGTAAATGCGATGGTTTGGCAAGAGGCGTGGAGTTAAAAGAAAAGAATCACACATAAAAGGGGGAGTTGTACAGTTGCTTTTGCTGATGACATGTGCCTTGGGAGATTTGAAGAGAAGTTGCAGAGATTGGGGGATGAATTTGGTAGGGTGGAAAAAGAAAAAAATTAAAAAGTGAATACAGGAAAGTTAAGGTTATGAGGATAAAAAAAGATTAGGTGATGGAAAGATTGGGATATCAGATTGGAGGGAGAGAGTATGGAGGAGGTGAATTATTTAGTATTTGGTAGCGGACGGTTCAGCGGATGGGTCATGAAAGATGAGGTGAACATAGAATTGATGAGGGGGGAAAAGGGTGAGTGGTGCATTAGGGTTGTGGGAAAAAAGAACTTTGTCCTTGGGGGCAAAGAGGGGAAAGATGAGAGTTTTGTTTTACCAACGCTCTTTTATGGGGTGAAACATGGGGGTGAATGTTGAAACGGGAGAAAGGTGGGGCATGGAGATGTATGCTGAGAGCAAAGTGTGGTAAAAAATGCAGAGAATTCGTAGTTTGGGAAGTTAGGAGGGGGTGCGGGAATTTCCCAAAAATGTTTCCAAGGGTGAGGAAGGGGGTTTTTGAGGTGGTTTGGGCAGTGGGGGAGAAGGAGGAAGCAGAATAACTTCAAAAGTGTATCAGTCTGTAGGGAAGGAAGGCGGGGTAGGGGCGGCAGAAAAAATTGGAGGGAGGGGGGGGAAAGGAGGTTTTTTGTGCGGGGGGTTTTTGGGTTCCAGCAGGCATGCGTGGCGGTTTGATAGGAGTGAAGGAGAAAATGGTTTTTTTAATTCTTGACGTGTGTTGGGGGTTGAGCAAAATAACATTTATGAAGGGGTTTAGTTTAAAACCCGGGAGGGGCCCACTTGAGTCCTGGAGATGGGGGTACATTTCCCCCCACTCTGAAAAGGGGGGGTGTTAAAGTTGCAGTTTAAAAACTTGGGGTAAAGCACCCTTTGGGAAGACAGTGTGGAGTAATGTGGTGAAATTTTTTTTTTTCGGGCCACCCTCCTTGGGGGAATCGGCCGGGTTTTATAAAAAAAAAAATAAAAAAAAAATATTATATATATATATATATATATATATATAATATATATATATATATATATATATATATATATAAATATATATATATATATATATATATATATATAATAATGTCGTGCCGAATAGGTGAAACTGGTCAATTAGCAGGACCTTAGAAAACTTACCTAACTTTATTATTACAAGAGCAATTTAATTTAGCCTTATCCAACTTAATATATTTTAGATAAATTTACAGTGATTTAATAATAAACAGACAATTAAATATGTTTTTTCGTTACATTCCGAATGATTTTTGGGAAATTATTCCATACACAAATTTTCGCTTGCCTTATTCAAGAAGAGCGTTGCTATTTAAGCCAAAATCACAAGTCTTAGCTGTTCGGTACGACATAAATATATATGAAAAAAAAAAAAAAAAAGCACGGGAGGAGTTGAACAATAGCTCTAGGCCTTTAGTGTTGCAGTTAACATTAGGAACTTGCAATGTTGCTGAAAAGAGGTAAAAGCAAATACTATCACAGGGAGCACCTTTGCTATAGCTCCTGATGTGTTGATTGCAACACGAAAGGCCTAGAGCTATCATCCAACTCCCCCGTGGTTGCTTTGCATCTTGTATTGCTTGTTCGCGATTTTTGCATATGTATGTATAATATAATATTATATATATATATATATTTATATATATATTATATATATATATATATATATATATATATATATATAATAACACATTGGCAGTTTCCTACCAAGGTAGGGTGGCTCGAGAAAGAAAAACTTTCACCATCATTAACTCCATCACTGTCTTGCCAGAGGTGCGCTTACACTACAGTTATCAAACTGCAACATTAACACCCATCCTTCAGAGTGCAGGCACTATACTTCTCATCTCCAGGACTCAAGTCCCGTCTGCCGGACTAGGAGCGGCTAGGAACGGTAGTCAGCTGGGTCCTCGGTTAATATTTTGACCACATTTATTGAAACCTTCGTGATAACCAAAAAGCTGCCATTTGGCTATGACCACAAGTTGTAAACTGAATTCCTAAAATACGAATGAAATGTGTGAGGTTTAAAGTCTAACATTGCCTGTTTATAGTAAAATTTATTTAAATTAAGAGATGTACACGTTTGTATCTTCGTGATGAAGGTAGGCGTCTCTCTACATGACTTTGCTAAACAGCAAGTGAGAAAGGCTTTCTTTTCAGCTCTGATGCAGAGCCTGGATTGTCTACACCAAGACGAGAACTTTATAATTAAGGTACATTCACAAAGGAAAATTAAATGTGACTTCAGGGAACGAGAGAAGCTAAGCCATGAAAGTTACAGATCCTTAAAAAACATTAATTTCACAGTCAACAATCTTGACAGGAATGCATGAAGAATTATTGCCGAGTTATCAGGCAGTTGCATCAATAATTCAGTTCTTTGTATCGACACGAGTGAAAAAAAGTAGGTAAATATGCAACACGTTACGTCAGAAAAAATATAACAAAGCGACAAGTAGAGGGAGCTAGCGTGGCTATCCCGTACCCCACGGTACATGATTATACAACGGATTTTTTCATTATCTAGCAGAGATCATGACGCTAAAACGTTCCTAACTGACCATAGAAACAATCACCATAGGGCCGTAGTCGATTTTTCCCCCAACCTTTTTGGTTCTGGGTGGGTGTTGTGGGGTGAGCTCTGGTCGGTTGAATTCTGCAGCCGTACACTGAGTTCAGCATCCAAAAACGTACGTAGCATTGTTGAACTTTTTTCTTAACATTGTAGCCCCGAGGATAGAGAGAACACAGACGAGCTCTCTGGGAAACGTGCAGTACATTCTCCGTCGTACTGTTTTAAGTCTTTATCGAGCGTTCTTTTTTGGCCAGGAATAATATATCGATCTGTTGTCTTACCCTGGTAAAAGAATGATACATCGCTATCATAACTGGGCAAAAATAACCGTAAAACATTCAGAACACTGGCGGATAATGAATGTCCGCTCAACAGATAAAAAAAACAGGGACTGAGTAATCAAGGGAGTAAAAACTGAGGCTCTGATATGATACAGATAAATAGGAATGGAAAGCGGGGAAATGAAGCGGTGGGTATAAGGGGTAACGAGTGAGTGAGAGCGAGAGAGAGAGAGGAGAGAGAGAGAGAGAGAGAGAGAGAGAGCAGACGTATAGAAGGACGGACAGACGAATGCCTGAGACAACCACAGCGCACACGAATTTGGTCTCTGAGCCCAGGGCTTAATTAAAGAGCCTCGCGTCATGCATTACTTGCGCCAGGCATCAAGGTGAGAACAGGGGAGGAAGGATGAGAGGTGCAATGAAGTAGGAAATAGGTAGAGAGAGAGAGAGAGAGATGTCTGGAGAAGTTACAGAAGTAGCTGTGGAAGGTAGAGACAGGTAGTTGGGGAAGGTAGAGACAGGCAGCTGAAGGAAGAAACGAGGTGGAGAAGGTAGGGATGGGATGACAGGGCTGGAGAAAATAAATGGAAGGGAAAAGAGAATATATAAATATATATAGAGTCTGTGGAGACAAAGAACTTTGTCCTTGGAGGCAAAGAGGGGAATGTATGAGAGTATAGTTTTACCAACGCTCTTATATGGGTGTGAAGCGTGGGTGATGAATGTTGCAGCGAGGAGAAGGCTGGAGGCAGTGGAGATGTCATGTCTGAGGGCAATGTGTGGTGTGAATATAATGCAGAGAATTCGTAGTTTGGAAGTTAGGAGGAGGTGCGGGATTACCAAAACTGTTGTCCAGAGGGCTGAGGAAGGGTTGTTGAGGTGGTTCGGACATGTAGAGAGAATGGAGCGAAACAGAATGACTTCAAGAGTGTATCAGTCTGTAGTGGAAGGAAGGCGGGGTAGGGGTCGGCCTAGGAAGGGTTGGAGGGAGGGGGTAAAGGAGGTTTTGTGTGCGAGGGGCTTGGACTTCCAGCAGGCATGCGTGAGCGTGTTTGATAGGAGTGAATGGAGACAAATGGTTTTTAATACTTGACGTGCTGTTGGAGTGTGAGCAAAGTAACATTTATGAAGGGATTCAGGGAAACCGGCAGGCCGGACTTGAGTCCTGGAGATGGGAAGTACAGTGCCTGCACTCTGAAGGAGGGGTGTTAATGTTGCAGTTTAAAAACTGTAGTGTAAAGCACCCTTCTGGCAAGACAGTGATGGAGTGAATGATGGTGAAAGTTTTTCTTTTTCGGGCCACCCTGCCTTGGTGGGAATCGGCCGGTGTGATAATAAAAAAAAAAAAAAAAAAATATAGTGTATTATATATTAGGGGATGTGTGTAGAGAAATAGGAAAATTGCACAAGGGGAGGGGGAGAATAAACGGGAGTGGGGAGCGCAAACGTTGCTGGGAACTGAAGGAGCAGCGTTTGCTTCAGACACAGAATGCAGAGATCAACACACTCAATAGGCTTCCTGAAGAACTAGCACAAACTTTCACTGTGTTCACCAAACAACGTTCACACAGATCAGCACATTCTTAACATGGGAGCTGAAAACACAGTGGTGAAAGTGACCATCACATGCTATAAATGGAAGACTACAGTAGTTGTAACCATCAGGAGTGTGAAATCTAATTTCAGTCAGCCACTGGTGAGTATTTATGCTGTTCAAAGATAAAAGATAATAGAGGAGATATTTACATGGAAGGGCCAACGAGTCAAGCACAACAAGGCAGCGTGAAAGTCTTTGCTTAACGAGAGGTGGGTATAGAACATCCAACATTCCTTATGCTGAATCACCTCATCTGTTTACATAAATATATATTATTCGGGAACGGCAAAATAACAAATGGAAAAAACATCAATTCGTCTAGAAATAAGGTTTTTAAATTTATAATAATTTTATTTAAATAAAAAGAAATTAGTCGTTTTTATTAATATTCTTATATGCCATTAAAATTAAATGAAATATGGATGTAATTCTAATATCCTCAAATATATTAAACAGTTGCAGTATTTCCTTTGATTATATTTCCATAGAAGTCCTTGTGTTAATGGCCCTCTTCCTGAGTGATATTACCCAGTATCAAAAAATACACTTGTAAATTACATGAAGAATCCTTACACTTCCTCTCATCTCTGGAGCAATACCGCTCATCCAACAGCTCACACTGTCTCCACATGCTCCCCTCCTTCATCAAGCTTAAAAAAAGTGGGCTACTAATCCATTATTCCTCCCTCGTTTGCCTCCGAGCGCAACACTCATCAGTTCACCGTCTGCCAGTCTTAATTAAACAAGCGATACACCCTTCTGCCTGACTCCTTTATACCCCCGGGCACTCCAGTCCGCCTCACGGCTCTCATATACACGCAATAAATTTCCGCTTACAGACTATAAATTCAAAGCCCCAGACCCTGTAGCATAAATATTGGCATCTTGATAAATTTAATGCCGTCGTCATGCTACGCGAGTTTAAATAAGCTTTTCCTACCTAAAAAAAAAAAGCTCGAAGCTTGAACTGGTTGCCACTCACAGGAAAAACGGTGCTGTGTTAGACAAATGACTGTTTTTAAAACACATCAGTATTTTCATTGTCACATTGATAATGAATTGTTATTTAGCTTCATAAGAATTTACTTTTCTGTCTTTTTTATTGAATAAAAAAGACGGGGTTATTAGCCCAGTGCTCTTGTACGACACTTTATTGCTTACGATGGAAGAGCTACCTCACTTCATCCTGGAATTTGAAAGGTTACACTACGAAATTTAGAGAAAGCTCAGGGGAGTGTGTTTATTCACAAACACGTATACATTTATTCACACAAATGAAGAATATAAAGGTACAATACAATGACTGGAACAATATCCAAATAAACGTCACGTAAGAGACAAACTTACGACAACATTTCGATCCGACTTTGACCATTAACGTCTTTGTAAGTTTGTCTTCTACGTGAGGGTTATTTGTGTATTCACATTTATGTTGAGTTTTTTGGATGTAAATACGAGTTACAAGATTTACTGGTCATGGTCCATGTTTACGAGACAAAAAAAAAAAAAAAAAAAACTAGCAATCATGCTAGGGTGAAATATTTAACATGTTTCAGTTTTACAGTCACGGTAGTACCTGCCTGACTGGTTGCTGTCTACCAACCTATTATCCGGATATCTGCGCATTTCTGGCAAGACAGCAGTTGAATGAATGATGGTAGATGTCTTCTTTATTGGTTGGGAACGGAGTCACTGTACATAGTAGCAGACGGCTGTTGTAGTAGAGAAAAAGAATGAAATTTTCAATACATCGGCCGCCTGCCACCGCGGTAGAGTGGCCCGAAAGAAAGGAAAATATCATTTGCAGTCATTCGTTCAATAGCTTAGGTTTAAAGTATTTTACATGAAGTTTTTGGCTCCAGTTTGAGAACTACTTTATTGCAATAGTGGCCCGGATGTTCCGTATCAACAGGTGTTCGGATGTTCCGTGGCCAATATTTTTGGTTGCTGTGTCATATATATGTGTTCGGATGGGCAATGTACCGAGTGTAACTATGCTTCAAGTACAGTGTCCAGATATTGCATGTGCAAGTGTCCAGATGCTCTTTGTTTAGTGTTCGGATGCTTCGTGTCCTGTGTCTCCGGATGCCCCTCGTCCACTCGACCGGGATGAAGGGAAAGGGGAGAGGTGTACTTCAAGCATCACCAAAGGATGTATTTACTCTCGCGATGATCAGTGTTAGCACAGAAGCTGCCACACCTGGCCTGAGCGAGCCTCCCTCCCATCTCAAGTGGGGGAACACGAGTATCTACTGATGGATATATTGTATCGGCTGACAGATCTCTTGCTTAGTGGTAGATCTCTCTCACGTCTCGCATGACGCTTCCCTAACGATCTCAGCGTCTCGTATCACTTTTGTTGTGCTTTTGTGAGGACAACCTTTTGTGACCATTATTAGGAAATGATTTTGTTTATATGCAAATAAAAGAATATATTCATTGCGTCCACCAGATAACCAGGTTGTATTATGTTGGCCGTAATGCAGTTGACGTTCGTCTCATCTGTTAGTCCGCCTATTTATCTTCTTTCTATGTACAAAATTCATCCAACCATTAGTCCGAGAATGCTTTTATCTGTTCGTCAGTCTGTTGATCGATCCGCTTATACTGCCGATCGGATTTAATGGCAGAAAGACTACTAAATACTTTCACTTCTTATTTGTCATAAAATCAAGGGACGATGGGAGGAAAAATGTACTTGAATTTTAATGTATTACAAAATATCAAACAATTTTGTTTTGAACATCATCGGCAAGAATATGTTACCGGTTGTTAAACAAGTGTTCTCTTTTTTTTTTTTTTTGCAAATTACTTACACCAATGTAAATATGATGTAATGACAGTGCACAGTAAAAATATTTTTTTGAAACAATTCCGAGTTGTTTTGTTAATTTGTTTTTTTTCAGTGTGAAATGAGCGATAATAGTTGTCGAGGCACAGAAAAGAGTTTTTAAATTGACGATATGAAAATATGGTTTCAGAACAATGCCAACAAGAAATAATTGTACGAAAATATTGCTGGCGATTTTCTGACGCATTTCTTGTGTACTTACGTGAATATTATTTTGCATCTCTTGAAAGGTACTAACGAGTCTGCTGCTTCTCTGCCCCGATACCTTCATTATTAATGCTATATTTTCTACCTCTTTTCCATTAGTTTATTATTCCTACAGTTTCTTACATTCTTGTTTTTTACTGTTACTTTCATTCTTCCGTTTCTACTACACACTAATTCTTCCATTATTGGTTGCTTTCTCTTCCATTTCATTACTGTTACAGTCTTTCATTTCTCTATTATGCTGTTATCTCTACAATTCTTTAAATATTGCTACTTTGTCTCCCATTTCTTTATCATTGCAAAGTTTATTCATTTCTCTCATTCTACTGCTTATCTCCCATTCCCTCTTTGCTGCCACAGCCTCTTCCGTATTTCATTACTATTGCAATCTTGCTCATTAATCAATTATTGCAAAGCTCTTAGTTCTCTAGCACTGTTACTGTTGTTCCATTTACTGTTTGCAACTAGCGTTTCCAACCTCACAATTCTACAGTCCTCTTTCCTTAATATTTCCACAATCTTTAACTCTCCCTCAGTACTGTTGCAGTGTCTTCCAGCCCTTCAATACTGTAAGCATACTTTTCAGGGGGTCGAAGTGGAGAGGTAATTTTGAGGTGTTCAGCCCATCGTCCCTGACGGGAGGGTGTTCAGCCCCTCGTCCCTGACAGGAGGTGTTCAGCCCCTCGTCCCTGACAGGAGGGTGTTCAGCCCCTCGTCCCTGACAGGAGGCTGTTCAGCCCCTCGTCCCTGACAGGAGGGTGTTCAGCCCTTCCATAACCTGGGACTTGGTCTGAACACCCATCAAAGCTAAGTGACTAGAAACCTGAAGACTATCTCACTTCTTCCACTGTCTCCTGTATTAAGATCATGTTTTCCAGATGTCAGGAGAAAACGCTGAATTGCTTCGCAATATTTATGTCGTCACAATAGAAGACTATAGATGCAGTGCACAAATCTTCCCCCTCCCCACCTGGACCGACTTGGACCATTAACAAGTCGTCTGTGTGACTTGCTAATAGTCACAAGTCTGAGCGAAATGCCAGTTATTTGTGTATTCTTCCAGCAACGGTGTTGTCACTTCCAAATTATTTTTTTTTGAGGGCCTCAATGTTTAGGCACGCGTGTGCGACTCCGTATATCTGCCTCTCCATGCGTCCGTATCTCCGTGTGCGTCTCCTAAGTACTGAAATTTTACCTATTTTACACTCTGAGTTCTTCGCAAGAAAAATATTTGTCAGCATGACAAGCTTTGGATATAAATGTGCTGCCAACAATATTGAAGAGATGTTGCAGATTACAGAATAAATTTTTATTCGCACAGCATTTCCCTGTGTGGATAGATTTATCAAAACAAACTTATACTTTGAAAACGTTTCTCTGTGTAGAACATTGTCGGAACAAGCTTTTACTGGGAGAGCGTTTCACTCCGCGTGGAGCTTGGTAAAATCATAAGCAAATTACCCCGCCCGTGGTATGGTTTGCTCACCGATGGTGAGCAAACCATACCACGGGCGGGGTCAGAATCTGCGATCAGTGTCATAAAACTTCAGACCGACGCGGTTCTAACCCCCATCCCCCCGTGGTATGGTTTGCTCACCATCGGTGTAGAAAGAAAAGTTGTATCGTTCATACATCGATATCTGTGCAACGGAATTAGCTAATTAATTTTTAAAGGTTCCAGAAATTTTGCTAACTTCTCTTTTCAGTTAGGCGTACTTGAGGGTGGTGAACTTGGTCCAGCTCTGTTTTATACCAACTGATATCATCACTTAAGATGAGACTGTCAGCAATAGTGATCTTAAGGTTTATTCTTCAAGACTGTACTTATTAAGCCAGGTACAGTACTTTGTTTTGCCAGTTTCTATGCTCTGAGTCAACTTCAGTACTTTATAAGTCCTGCTCTGAACTATTCTGAATCAGCTTACATTTCTTTCCTTTTAGATCAGCCTCAGCATTCAGCATCATTACTACCCAGGTCATTTCCACCGAGCTAAATTAATCTGCCCAAAATTTCCTCTCCCTATATTTTTATTAAACATTTTTACGGAATTGAAGTGTATATTTTTCTCTACATACTGGTTCTCCTATGTTCCTTTACACACAATATTTCCAGGTGCCGAGTCAATAAAAAAAGTTACCAGATTAAATGCGACAAGAGAAGCAGAGAATAAAGACTTTCAAAAGGAAAATTGAGGATAGTCTCGGTGAAGAGAAACTGGAGGGGGAGAATCAATCTGAAGGCAAAAAGGAGGAGGGACATAGGAAAGGGTAAGAGAAGAGGGTGAGAAAGAAAAGGTTACATCCCACTGGAGCAACTTAGAAGAAAAAGAAAAATAATCATCGGCTTGCAGCCATAGCAATGGAAGTATGCCGAAGAATGTGCATCTTTTTAAGAATATATAGTGAAGAGAGAGAGCAAACGACTGAGTGTTGATGTTACAGTACAATGGTACTTGTGGGTGGAGTGAGGGCTTATAGGATCGAGAGGGCGGGGTGAGGGGTGTGGGAGCAGAGACAAATGAATTGATTCTTCTTCTGTGGGTTTTTGCGAGTCAAGGGGACCACTGTTTCTGTTGATTTATTGTGAGTGTATGTTGTTGTGGGATGGGAGGGGGTCGCGAGGGAGGCTGGTATTCGTCTTTTATTCTTCTCTAACAAACACAAACACACACACACACAAATTCATATAGTGAACAGCATTGAGTTTTTAAAACTATGTAGGATTTTACAATTTCTTCACGTCTGTGTAATTACCTATTTTCCTGTAAAGGGGAAGGGGAGAGAGAGAGAGAGAGAGAGAGAGAGAGAGAGAGAGAGAGAGAGAGAGAGAGAGAGAGAGAGAGAGAGAGAGAGAGAGAGAGAGAGAGAGAATAGAAAGAGAAAGAAAGAAAAAGAAAGAAAGAAATAGAAAGATAAAGAAAGAAATAGAAAGATGTACTAATGTTGACACTTCTCCAATATTTAGTTTGTAATATAAATGTCTGAAGTTTCCATTAGCTGCTGACGCCACTCGAGTGGCTGTCAGGCTGCTCTATTAAGAACTACGGTAGTATCTCTATCATTCTTTCTTTGTCTCTGTCTACTCTACTTCTCTTCTCTTTACTGCCCTCATTCCTTCCATCCTCCGTGCCTCAGTCTAATTGAAAAACACTGCAGAAGACAGGTTGGAAATTTTAACTATAGATTAACAAAATGCATTACAATGTATAATAAAAAAATTATTGGGAAGGAAAATAATATATTACAAATTTGTCAGCATACTTATTGTCAGGATACAAACAAAAATTTTGATGGCATCAAAAACGCGAATTTCAAATTATTTATGTATGTATGCATGTATGGTAAATCATCATCTATAATCATTATCATCACAACTGCCAACGTCACTTACCACCAACACTTGTTGTTTGCACCAACTTTGTTTACAGTGTTCTCCTCGATGACAGGACGTGTTACAGACAAGTTCTACACAAGTCCCGGAATGTTTGTATTGAAGAGTTTTACATAGTACATAGTTTTGTCAAGTTATAGGTTGATAATAGTCTACAGAAAGCGAAACGTTGTACCAATTAAAGCTTGTTCTGCGCCACCTGTGTTCGCCATCAGTTCACGAAAATATACCATTACCAATCTGACCATTATCACCAATACCACCACCACCACCACTACTTCAGTGGGACCATGGCAACATACCATCTTCACCGCCACCTTCTCTACTGCAGCCACTTGAAACTACCACCGCCGCGGGGCGTTGACCCCCCGACCCCCAATTACCACCACCTTTTCACTATCCCACCACCACAACACCATTTTCACTACCACCACACCACCACAAACACCATTTTCACTACACCACCACCACACCATTTTCACTACCACCACCACACCATTTTCACTACCACCACCACCACAAAACCATTTTCACTACCACCACCACACAAACACCATTTCACTACACCACCACCACAAACACCATTTTCATATCACCACCACCACAAACACCATTTTCACCATCACCACCACCACCACAAACACCATTTTCACTACCACCACCACAAACACCATTTTCACTACCACCACAAACACCATTTTCACTACCACCACAAACACCATTTTCACTACCACCACAAACACCATTTTCACTACCACTAGCCTCCTCCCTGAGAAATCTCATTTGTACTCTCGTACCATATGGAGCTCTGCTCCATTAAGTGTTTTTACTGGAGTAATTTTGAAATGCTTCATTGAAGTGTATCCTAAAAATAATCATTCTTTAAAAGGCTCCCAGTATGCTTTAAGACATAATTTGCATCTCCTCTCCTGATTATAATCCTTGTCGCCTTGCATGTGCTAAGAAATACGCCTTATTAATACGGTGTATATTATGTATCACTGGATGTTGTTCTCATACTCTGCCATTATCAACACAGTTGTATTGAATCCCATAAATTGGGTGCAAAATTCGTAAATGTAATCCAAGTACAGTATTACCCGGCTCTCTCTCTCTGATACATATAATGAATAACATTTAGTTTTAAAATTTCTATAAGGATTTACTCTTTCTGTCTAGAAAAGCATTATATAATAACCAGAATTAACACCACACAGAAAGTCACCTTTGAATGTAATACAGTTTAAGCTGACCAGTGAAGCAGTCGCAAATATCTAATTATATATATATACATATATATATATATATATATATTATATATTTATTATGTTGTGCCGAATAGGTAAAACTTGCGATTTTGGCTTAATGAGCAACGCTTCTCTTGCCGAATAAGGCAAGCGAAAATTTGTGTATGCAATAATTTTACAAAAATCATTCTGAATGTAACGAGAAAAATATATTTCATTGTGTTTATTAAATTTTTGTAAACTTATCTAAAATATATTTAGTTGGATTAGGCAAAATTAAATTGCGCTTGTTATAATAAGGTTAGGTAAGTTTTCTAAAGGTTCTTTTGTTACAAAAATTATTAATTTTTACATTAACGTAAATAAAAAAAATACATCTTTAAATACATAAGATAAAATTTTAGAAAGGACTTAATTTTAAATAAAATAATCAATGGCAGAAACGACCGCACACAGAAAAAAAACTGAGTGCTGTATGTTTTAGTACCTCATCTTTTTAGTGCATCTTTTCCTGTATTTTTTCTCCCTTTGAGTTCAGACTAAACCCACTACGGCATCATTTTATTTTAAACCGATGCGTTTTATGAGAATTACAAGAATAACTTGACTTTCTTGACAAGAGTCTAATATGAGGGCGAGTCTCACCTTGAAATGAAGGTTTATTAAGAAGTGACGTGTAGCCGGAGCATCTTGTGGTCAACACGTTTAGTTGATATCAGGAACTATTGTAATCGAATCTATTTTTAGCCTAACCTACACGTTCCAGAGGAACGTAAACACAGCATCTTTCTCCTGCCTCCCAATGCAGTTAAAAGTGTTATATTCTTGACCCTACTCGTGTAAACTCATGCGTTACTTTCCTCTCTCTCGTCAAGTATTAAAGTAGCGTTTGGATCCTGATTTTCTGCGCGTGTTAAGGCAACGCTGCTCTAAATACTCTCTGCATGTCGCAAAACAATGTTTTGTTAACGAGTGTGTTAAAGGAGCGCTCGTCTTGTAATACTGCGCACATGTTAAAGTCGCCTTGATAAACGAGACGTCTACAACAGTTGAGTATCTTTATTATGGAAACGTTTCGCCTGCGCAACAGGCTTCTTCAGCCTGTTACATGTGAATACAGAGATGGAAGCAGTAGAAGTTGTATGATATCTGTTATACACAGGAACACCATGTTATCTTGTTACAGGGGAAGTCTTCCGGAACTCCTTTGCTGAACCAGTCTTCAGCATGACCTACCTGTATTCGGAGGCCACACTCACCTGTGACGTCAACTCCAGCTGCTTCATACCACTTCAACCTTGTGTGTAAGGTTTGGCCATTTGGCTATACTTTAGGCTTGAGGGACTGACCACCTCCCACCGAGGGTGGTAAACTGATCACATCAATACTACTGCTGATTCCAGTGCTGTATTCAGTGTTATTGAATGGTATTCAAGGGGGTCAAAGTCCTTGCGGTCCAGTCCTTAACCAGGCCTCCCGGTTGACCAAGGACTGATCAACATGGCTGTTGCTGCTGGCCGCACATAGTTCAACGGTCGAACCACAACCCTGCTGATCGGGTATTGATTTCAGGCAGGTATCTGTCCATCTCCCTCTTGAAGGCATCCAGGGGTCTAATGGTAATTCCCCTTAGGCCTGGAGGGAGGCTGTTGAACAGTTTTGGACCCCGGACACTTAGGGTAGAGGCGAAACCTTTCCGGAATAATATATCCAATTCTTGCTAAGGTGTCGTAATCATCAACTTGTCGGGATTGTCAACTTGGCTGTCAACTTGAGTCCTTCGGAGAGAGAGAGAGAGAGAGAGAGAGAGAGAGAGAGAGAGAGAGAGATCCCCACAAACTTTTTTTTTTGCTAACTTTTTGACTTGAAAATATACGTGAGCCAATTTCCTTAAATTGCAAAGAGAAGGTTAAACCTCCTTTTTACCCCCGAACGTCGCGGCGCTGGGGTCAATATAGAGAGTTTTAAGAGGAAACTTTATAAAAAATTATTCCTGTTACTTATGGAAAGAGAAAAATGTTGCCAGGAACCAATATCAAGAGGCATTTGCGGCAAAAAAAAAGTTTCGTTTTCTTTCAGTGATATTTTTAAAGTATTTTTTTTATGTGTTAAGGACCCTCGAAGGGGTAACTTAAAGAAATTTCTCATTTTGTTTGTTAAATTCTCTTAGGATTTTATTTCTAACTCGAAAACGCCTCATCCGATCGGCTTTAAATTTTCGATGCTGATTTACTGTAACTAGGGAAAAGTTCCAGCAACTGTCGGCCCGTGCGGAATCCTCGTATCAATTTTATGTAGACATTTATAGGATTTGGTTTCGATGCGATGACCTGAGAAAGCCGCTTCTGATTCGGCTTCAAATTCAAAACTGCTGTCTCCCATTAGAAAGATTGATGGGACTTAGAGTGTGATGGTGCCACTTTGCTATTATACACAAATAACCCGCACATAGGAGAATGAAGTTTATGACGACGTTTCGGTCCGACTTGGATCATTTACAAGTCTCACTAACACTGGAAGGAGAGGGAGTCAGTATATATAGGGTATTGGTGTATTGCTGTAATCACGGAATTTTGCTTTTTTTTGTTGCTAATTATAGTTTTTTAAGAAGAAATGCAAAATGAAAGGAGAAGTTATCATGTGAGTTTTTAAATGTTTACCAACGGGCCCTCTCGGGGCTTTGAGATTATTTAAACAGAAAGACGATAGCAGGAATCGTGTAACAGGAACACACGTAGGGCAGGAAGATGCACTGGACAGGAAGATACTTGAGACAGGAAGATACTTGGGATAGGAAGGGGCTTAGGGCAAGATCATATTTGGGAAGAGGATTTTCTCAGGAAAAACAGCTCAAGTATTTTTAAAGGTCGATGCGTGTGCACTTTCAGTCAAGATTCTGCTGATGTTGAGAAGGACTCCTGGTGGTACGGAATCAGGATCAGATGTTATAAGGGGTTTTATCGGATTTTGTTAGAAGAGTTTCAGGTGATATTAGCCAGGAATTTTCTCCTCCTCCTCCTGTCTTCTTCCTCCCTACCTCCATCTATCTTTCAGTGACAATATCTTTTAAGTTTCTTGGGCAATTTCCATTACATGCTTTTATCCATCCCATCTTTCCATTTTTTCTTTTCCTTCTCTTTCCCATTCCAGTCACTCGTCCTGAAACTTAGTGATGCTCAAATGGAATTTTTCGTTCTGTACGAGAAAATGCGCATAGTCAATTTAATATATGCTTGAAAGATTTTAAATCAGCTCTCTCTTCCCCCCCCCCTTTTTTTTTTTTTTTTTTTTTTTTTTTTACACAGGGTTTGACAAGGTTAAGGATCCCTAGCTTTATTGACAAGCTATTTACAGGTTAAGGATTCCTAACTTTATTGGCAAGCTAAGAGCTGTTACCTACATCAGCTCATTTGAAAGCATTTTTATTGTTATGAGACATACAAGTAAGGAAGAGGATGAAATTGGAGCCATCTGTGGGCCAGCATTTTCATTTGATCAACTGACTATCTCGTTGACATCATTATGCTTACGAATGTGTTCCATACTAGAGTCATCCTGGTATATAAGATCTCAGATGGAGTGATGTTCTGGAGAAGGGTACAGCCAGAGTGAAGTTGCTGCTTTCTGCCCGTCTTGTGGCATAAAAGCTTGTTTCACGCTGTCCTCGAAGTGGATCCAAGTGTGGTACTTTGACAATATTGGCCTTGTACATAACAGTAAGGCCACCCACATCTCTCCTATGTTGAAGGCTCTGCTGAAATGACAGTTTCTATCCAGGAGGGGTCCAGGCGAAGATGAGACGTCTTGCTCTGCTCTCTACTCTGTCAAGCATTCGCAGATGAGAGGGGGGGGCAGGCAACCAAGAAATGGAGCATACTCAAGGGTGAGCGTACTTGCGCCTCGTACAGAATCTTGCAACCCCTACTGTCAAGTAGATGCGAGATACGGCGAAGTGCTGTAAGCTTCCTGCTGCCGTTTTGCAAGATTTACAACATGATTCTTCATGGTTAGTTTGAGTCAAATTTCACCCCCAAGGATATCAACTTCCCAGGTGCCAATACCCTCCCATTCATCCTTGCTACTGCACCAGCATTACCATCAGGTGCCTAGAACGATCATCATTTGCGTTTTCTCGGGTGCAAATGTTACTTGCCATCTATTTCCCCAAGCTGATATAGCTCTCACTGGTGATTGATTAGCTTAGAGCAGCTGGCATTTCTTCTCTTGGATAAGTGAATGTCAGTGTACAGTCGTCTGCATATGCATGTGATTCTGGGATGAGATGAAGAAGGTCGTTGAAGTAGACATTCCATAACAATGGTCCCAGCACGCTTCCTCGTGTAACACTTGCCCCAATAGGATGTCTTGCTGATTCCGTTCCATTGAGAACTACACTTAGAGATCTACCATGAAGGTAATCACTGAGGAGACATAGCGTAGAGCCTGCAATTCTCTCTCTCTCTCTCTCTCTCTCTCTCTCCCCCACATAAATTCCCACTCCGCTGAGTTTCCGTTCATAACATAAGTTTGGTGAGGAAGTTGAGGGGGAAGATTGATATAAAAAAAAAGCGAGAGAAAGAGGGAATATGTGTGAGGAAAGAAAGTGAGAGAACATGTCCTCGCCTGGTTAGTAAGAGATTTTCTCTCTCTCTTACTCTCACACACACAGTTTTACAAGACATTCGTACAAGTCACAGATATCAGAAACTACTTAAGTCTAAGCGAGGTTAAGAAGTAGAACGATTTGATGAGGTGGTGCTAGTGGCAGATTCCATATATATATATTGTTGGTAATATATAGCCTGTCCCTAACGGTCACAACTAAGAAATTATTATTAAAATCTCTAGAAGCGCTAAATCTGAGTCACACAATGCCTGGAGAATTATTATGATCGTAACTAAGCGCCTGGAGAAAGGGAAGTAATCAAATCCGGCCCAGGTAAGAGGACAGTATCAACAAAGGGTTACAGAATTAAGATGAAAACCCAGATGAACGACAGGGATGCTACAAAATATTTGTCATTTTCAGGGTAATGAGCGAGTGGAACGAGCTGGACGAGGTCTTACTTCAAAGGGACTCCACACTCAGTTTCAGTGAAATATGACAGCTTCTAAAAGACTAAGAGTCAACAGCTGAGTCTCGACCCAAGGAAGTACAATCTTGGTCCTAATGAAGTATATATAAAGGATATAAACACCACATAAAATACTAATTATAAAAAGAATTCTTTTTTTAGCGGCTCATACATAATGTGATGAAGGAGCCGTATATAAAAATACATTTATTGTTAAGAGATATGGACCGAGTGAAGGAGAGAATAAGCGAGGGCCACAGAGTAAAGATAAATAATAAAGTGAAGAAAGAGAATGAGAGAACGAGTTAGTAAGTAGGTAACGGGGCAGCAGAAGAGAATAATAGACTAAACAAGAGAACTGACTGGGTGAACTGGTGTAAAGCTAGAGTATGTCTGTGCAAAATTTCATGGAATTATTTGAGTTAATCACATGGAAGTGATGGGAATGTTGTACAATCAAATGTGTATGATTTGTTATAAAAAATGTCGAGGAATGAATGAAATGTTGTTCTCGTTCATAGTCTGACGTGTTCGGGAGAATGATCAGTAGGTAATAGATTCGCCGGTATAATCGCCCTGCCGGGCCTTTTCCAAGAGGTGACCCGGCCTTGGCTCCCTGTCGTGGGAGTGTCTCTGACCAATGTCTGCCATGGGAGGAGGCACAAGTACCTCATCGTCTTCTGGGACTAGTTGTCCCCAGGCCTAGCCCCATTCCCCGCCCCCACGGGGCTCGGAGGGAGAAGCTAGGCACCTTTGGCTGCCACAAACCCCGCCCACACTGGGCTCGAAGGGTGTGGCAGCAGCATGGCAGACGATGTTAAGAGGGGCAAAGGTACCAACCACTACAGGATCCTTTTGGAGTATTTTCCTGCTGCCGTTTCACCTGTCCGTTGCATTAGGAATGAACAGTGTTGTGATATTGAGGAATTAGTATGCTGATAAACTGAATGGAGCGGAATAGTGGGATATAGTAGAAGAGGTCCTTTAAGGGATTAGCACATTAGAAAGATGAATATAAAACTTTGGAAAACAAGAATGTAGACAGTCTTGATTAGAGAATCTGTACACATGACAGGTGTGTAAGCGCGATCTGGTACGTAAATATCACTGGAGTGCAAGTGTGAGGTGGATAGCCAGATGCGAGCGGGGGAGCCATGTAAATAATGGCACCTGACAAGCTCATTAGTACAAGTGATTATCACAGCTGGCAGAACAAGCACACGCATGAGTTATTTAGTAGGATGTAATAAGTGTATTTTCACGAATAGAGAAAAATATATGCTCGCTCGCACGCACGCGCACACACACACGTACACACGCACACACACACACACGCACACACGCACACACACACGCACACACACGCACGCACACACACGCACACACACGCACACACACGCACACACACACACGCGAGCCAATAACGCCGGCGATTGTAGTTCAAGAGGTGAAGCTAGGAGCCGAGACTCGACCCCCCCCCGTCCCCCAAAACAACACTAGGTGTGTACATCTCGGCGAGCACACAGAAACCAACTCGCAACAAAGGGAATTTCGGGTGTAATACACACCCTGAGTAAACTTAGGCAAAGTCTGTAGCTGCGCAACATGAAATTCTCTTGTGGGGAAGGATGGGAAGTAAATTTCGGAGTAAAGGGAGGGGATATTGGAGAACGGATAACATTATTATAATCAAGGGGGAGCGCTAAACCCGCACGATTATGCAGCGCCTGTGGGGGGATGTGGGAAGTATTCAAGTTTAATTCAGGGAACTAGAGCATAGATCTAATTCTCTAGATCAAGAACCCCTCACCAACGTCAAGGAACCTCCCTTGAGGGGAGAAGGGATACAGAAGGGAAGTAAGGGTAGGGAGAGGCTTTAACACCCTTCTCGGTTATCGAGAAAGATTTGGATTTTGTATGAAGTTGCATATAAAAATAATTATAACATTATGAATGATTTATAAAAAAAAAATCACATTTTAGTATAGACAGAAAATCGTGCAACTTTGATAATTTTTTTTGGAGATAAAAGTAAACTTGCATTAAAAAATAGTGAATATTTTAGGAGAGCTTATGCCCATTGGCTTCCACCACGAACAACTTTTCTGGTAAAATTTCCTGTGTAACGCGAACCATTAACGTGAAGTGTTTCTACGCTAATGATATACCTTTCAGTCATATCTACGTTACTCTGTCGACCATTTGCTTCATAAATAACAGCAAATAGCATTCGAGACTGTTCAAGTACAGACAATATCCCTTCCGACTTAAACATTTTATATGCTTCCGGGAATAAAAAGTTGAAATTATATTTTGAAATATCACAAATATTATTTTTAATTAAGGGTAAACAGCTGAGAGTGCAGGTAATATTAAAAATTTACACGATAGGGGGCAATAACGCTAAAACGAAAGGGTCATCATCACCGTGTCAAGTCACAACAGTTCAAATGTCATTACCTCCTTCCCTACACAAAGTCGGACCGCAAAGTCGGCCGAAACGTCGCGTAAGACCCCTTCCTTGTGGGGGGTTTATTTGTTTTTTTTAAAAATCAGGGTTTGGTTTTTTTTTATTACCTAATTAAAGTCTTATATAATGAGACCCATGTTTAGGGGGTTTTTTTATTTTTTTTTTAGTGGAAAATTAATTATAAAAAAAATGGGAATAATTTTAATTGGGTTGGTGATTTTTTTTTAAAAAAAAAAGAAAGGAAAATTTTTTTTTCTGTTTTTGGGAAGACCATCAAAAGTATTATAATTTTTTTAAAAGATAAGTGTTGTGAAGACAAACATACACAAATATAGAAACGCATAAATCAGTATCTGACAAAAATACCAAAGATACAGACGTATATATCAGTTAAATAAACATACATATACATCAAAGTTATAAACAGAAAAAACTTACTGGTTCTCGCGCTAACAGGCTTATATCATCTTATCTGTATAACTCTCTGTAACGCCCCTTTCATATTCTGCCTTGATAGTGCTCTTTGACAGTACTAAAAATGGTGGTGCATGTATATAGTGGTCTCTGACACACTAGTCCAGCAGTCAAGGGGATGAACCTGGAATTATTGGTAGGCAGCTCATTTTTTTTTTTGTATAGATTTATTCTTGTGACAGGATCAGGTGAAAGTCGCCATGGCAGCATTGAGCATTTTGCAATATTCACAGCAATACAAGATGGCCGCCAGGAAACTGGGTATACATTGCTTGTGGCCATTACTTTCCCTCTTATGTGCAGTCTTTCATGGTTCAGAGGTCTTAAACCTTTTTCCTCTCCATTGAATTCAGTTTTGACCATTGCAAATTCATAAGGAAAATTTGAAATGAGTAAAAATAAACTAACATGATCTCTGCTGGAGAAATGTTCATTTATAATTTGCATGATCTCTTGTTCATAAATTTAATTTCTAGGGTAAACATATATGTTATGAAACTGGAACTGAGTATCTTAGTAACCTTGAATATGATACAATATAGTACAAATATTAACAATGTATATTAAACATTTGACAACATATATAGAATATGTTTTATGCCAATGTTTACAGTGGATGTGAAAACACAGATATTTGAAGCCTCTAAAAATATTATAGAAAAGTTAGTCAACGATATGAACGTATTTTTGTGGCTGACACTTACTATTATAAAGTATGCAAAATATTTAGTAGTCATGATGAATTCATCAGATTCCTAAAGGTGATACACTTGGAAAAAAAAATATTTTACCAACAATTACGGGTTCAGCAATAAGTGGTTTAAGTGGTTGACCGCCTGCAACACTTCATAGTAAGAATACAAAGCATTCTTTGATACGTAAACTCTCATAGTATCCATGCATGTATATAACCCAGATTTTTACTCGTCACTCTTCATAGCATGAAGACAGCGCGGCCTGTGTTGCGTCCTCCTTTCACATGAGCTGTCTAGTGTCACTGCTGCGTGTTTTTACTTTGCTAATCTTTCATTCTGTTTTTTTTTCTTTTTATGTGGTTGTGTACGTGAGCTTTTCTTTCCCGTGTCATTGTTTGGGAGGTTCAGGATATTTTTGCTCTTGTTTAAAAGTGATAGCGGGATCTTGCTGCAATCCGAGGGGAGGCATGAATGGTTCGTGAGCTTGCACTCACGTTCGTCAGTAGACTGAGGTTTTAAGGGCAAGTGAACATTTAGTCATTCGTACAGTTAAACCGAAAGAAATGATAATAAATTTTAAGTCACTATAGAAAGACGGCTGCCGAGGTTTGCTCGCTTGGAAACAAACTGGTTTTAGAACTCTCATTAATCTCGTGAGAAAAAAAAATCCTGAGATCAGTGAAGGAATAGGTGGGATGGCTAGTATGTCTGTTGCAGGTAGTATATCTGTTGTGAATGGCAAGGGCAGTTTGGCTGGCATGTCTGTTATACTGCCATGTCTATTGCGTAAGGTATAACTATTGAATATATGTTTATTGTGGATGCAGTAGGTAGAGTCGCTAGCGTGTCACATACAAAATGCACGTCGGAACTTTTATTACCACTAACTCATGCATTTTATTCCTCTTACAGACCTCTGATGTTACTACTGAATCTATCTTTGTAAAGTTTAAATACAGCAGGAGCTTCAACATGAAACCATGGAAGCAATGGCAGCTAAAAAAAAAATAAAACAGTTGCGTAGTAAAAACAGATTTGAAGCAGAACCATCCTAACTATATTCTATAAAACAACTCTTTGTAATTTTAAAGCATCAAACACTCAACTAGTTTAAGTTGGGACTACCTCTTCTTTCTAGGAAACTTAAATAATCAAGTCAGGAAAAAGGTGTGATTTTTTAATATATATATATATATAAATATATATATAAAATATATATATATATATTATATATAATATATGCAATAAGATCACATAAAACAGGTGATTTTAAAATATGCAAAACAACCACTGTGAAAGAGTAGTGAAATTCCAAGCGCTTTCGTGACTACTCACATTGTCAAGGAACTATGAAAGTAATACATCAAAGGAAGGCAATTAAAGGGCTTAGACCACACCTCACAGTCAACTCCCACAACAATGAAACACGTGACGCGGGACAATACAGGACTCATAAAAAAGAGGAACACTGCAGTAGGTCCGCTGGTCCAACTAGACAGGTCCTCACGACATCCCACTAACAAATTATTCCCACCCAAGAAATAAAGTTTATTATTTGTCCCCAAATTTTTATTAAACTCTAACCAAATTTTATTAATTATAAATGAATCTAATTTATACAAACCTAAGGAAATATTCATATTGTTTTCAAAACTGCTTTTTATGAAACAAGATTCAACTATATTTCTGTCAACCATGGACTTGCTTGATACAACTTTCTCAACTTTTTGAAAATCAATTTGATGGTTAAAGTCTCTCACATGAATAAATAGAGCATTGAATCTTGTCCAGTTCTAATGCTATATTTATGTTGTTTTAATTTAAGTTCGAGACTTTTACCAGTTTGACCGTAATAAACTTTAAGATTCCTTGTAAAATTTGCGATATAGACATCCGTCAGCATTTTGGGGGGAATTCTTTATCAAAAGTTTTTTTTACTGTATCAAGATTTTTAAATACAACTTTAAAAATTAAAAGTCTAAGAAGAGAAGGCATATCAACCAAGTTTTCATGGTAAGGGAGAACCAACATGTTTTTAGTTGAATAAGGTTGGTTGTCCGTTTTTGGGTTGTAAAAAGTATTTCTAGCAATTTTAAATTATTTATCAATTACATTTTTCGGGTATTTCAGATCAATGGGTATTTCATAAATTTTGGATATTTCTTCATCTATGCACTCTGAACTACAAATACGTAAAGCTCTCAAAAACATTGATGAGAAAACAGACAGTTTAACTTTATCTTGATGGGAAGAATAATAGTGTACATAGGAACAGTTATTTGTAGGTTTTCTGTTAATTTTAAATTTGAATTCATTATTACTCTTAATAATTAAAACATATAATATATATATATGTATATATATATATGTATATATATATATATATATATATATATATATATATATATATATATATAATATATATATATAGAAGATTTTAGAGATAGCAGGCTAGATGGCTGAAATACTAAAGAGAATATTTTTTTATTACAACAGGAGAAGTTAATACTAATAGATGAAGTCTTCTCAAGATAAAAGAGAAGAAGCTGCGTGTCAGTGGTGCGAATGTAAGTTTGGCCGAAAACCAAAAGAAAAATAAAGTTGCAAAACAAACTTATTAAGACAACATTTTGCTCTCTGTAGAGCTTTACGTTATGACTTCATTACTCTGTATACAGAGCGAAACGATTTTTCCAATAAAAGTATTTTCTGAAGCCTATATATTTGTCTTCGTGTCTAAAGTTCGTTGAGGTGAAGCAGAAAACAGCCACCTCTGAGGGACTTTAGTCTCTAAATCTGTCAAGAGTATATCATACATGTCAGGTGTTCACCGGATGAGCTCGTTATCACCGTAAAATTTTGCAACAAGAATCCAGAGTCTCAACAAAAATGTGTACAGTGTAGAAGAACCAATGCATGTTGCATGCTAGCCTGTCGAATGTCATCACACAACACAATTTGTTAACCTGTTGAAGGCAGAGAGATTAGACATCTATCTATATACAAGCCATCGAAGGCATAGAGAATCCAGACAACACAAAATTATGCTAGTGTCAAAACCCGTCGAGGGGATTGAAAAAAGAGTCATTTAGCATAAGAATATATCAGATGTTGAAACTTATCAGCCACCAATTTATCTCAGATGTTAAATGTATCGAGGCAAATCACGAGAAATCGAACAGTGGTAACAATAATCTCAGTAGGCAGGTGTTTCACAACTGCGCAAATATGGATCAGTTCAAGAAAAATAATTCACAATACCGCGGCCGAAACAATTTTCAGACGAGTCGCACTTAGGAGAGCAAACTTGTGAAGTTTCGGTCCGTCTTGGACTATCATCAAGTCACAACTGAGTGAGGAAAAGAAGTCCAGAAACATGAAGGGAAGAGAGGAGTATAACGGGAATAGAGGTGGGAATAGCAGAATTAGGAGTAGTAAATATATCAGCAGAGGAAAGTAGTGGTAATGAGGTAGTAATAGTCTGAACTAGTAGTAGTAGTAGCAGTAGCAGCAGCAGCAGCAGTGAAGAACTAGTAATAGTTCAACGTACATAAAGAAACAAGAGCACTGTAGACCTCCTGGCGTAGACAAAATCCCGTGCGACAAAAATTTCCTTTGACAAAACCCCCCTTAAATAAAACCTCCGCGAGCCGAATAATAGAGTAAAGAGTAAATAACATTTCAAGGTTCGAAGATTAAAGTATCTCAATAGTAAAAACTGTCCTTCAGTGGACAGAGAAGCACTGCAGGAGGCCTACTGACCCGTGCTTAGGAGAAAAGAGGAAGCAAGAACAGAAAAAGTTCAGAAAACAGGAAATTCAACGGAAATACAGAAGACAGGTCAAGAGGAGAGGCGGCGGCAAAGGTCAGGTCAAGTTACGAGTGTTCTGACAATCAGAGCATTTGGCAAAGCATTTTAGCTCATCCCAGCACTACAAGTGAGACTAGCTGTATTATCCTTCCTAGAGGACAATTTCTGGCCACAGGGATTTTTATATAGTCATTAATCCGAAGACTCGCCGACGCGATACATGGTAGACGTGTATCACAGCATGTTCGTATTTCGGCCAGTGTGTGTGTTCCTGCATGTTACTGGAATTCTTACCAGTTCCAGCAAATTACTGGCACTCGTATTACCAGCACTCTACATTTTGTGCACAAGAAAACGGATTACAAAACGAAAAAAATGAATAGCTACTATATCAAAATAAGTAAAATCAATTTGATGACTATCTTTCGTCTCGCACATTGCTTAAATACCTGAAGAAAATAGAAAGGAAAAAACAACAATTTAGAAGTGTATAAACGAACAAATGGTGAAAAAAAAGGTATAGGATATGGAAAAAATCATAGACAAGGGAAGGAGAAAAAGGTTTCTGTAAATGGAAAACTAACAGGAAAACGAATAGACTGGCTGTCACCCCAAGTCAAGTGTCCAGTCACAAGTCAAGGCCGCCTGCCCTCATAAACACCAATAATACCAATAAAGCTGCCCAATACATTTTGCAATATTGCGTTTTCGACTCTTTCACCCCCCCTCCCCTCTGCCCCTCGACCTCCCTTTGCCCCCTTACAAGCCCCTCACACTACACAGTCAAAGATCACACCTCTCGGTCCAGTGAAAGAGAGAGAGAGAGAGAAGAGAGAGAGAGAGAGAGAGAGAGAGAGAAGAGAGATTCTCAGCATTGAGTGATATAATCCATTAAGTGATTTACTCCAGTGCGTAAATGTGATTCTCCAGTGTGAATATAAATAACTTCAGTGTGTATCATTCACGCCAGTGTGTGATTCCAGGCCGATTCCCTCCATTGTGTATTAATATGATGAATATGATTCACTGTTTAATCAGGTCTCTCTGAATGTGGTTCACTGAATCTCACGGAGACCAATTCCTATCAAAATATTTCTTGCCTCATTTCCAGAATTATTTGACCTATTATACGAGGAGAATGAAAAGAGTCTGTTTAGTATTGTGAAGACAAGAATACTAAAGTGGCTTAGTAAAGATATGATAGAAAGCAAAAGCCTTTTAAGAACATAAGAAAGGAGGAACACTGCAGCAGATCTACTGGCCCATGCTAGGCAGGTCTTTCTCAAACCCACTAACAAAAATATTTGCCCAAATGATTTTCATTGCGACCCACGGAACGAACTTTGATAACCCTGTTATCTCATGTGCAAGTTCCACTCAGATCCATCCCCCTCTCACTTGTGTATTTATCTAATCTAACTCTTGGTAAGCATTTTCCGTTACACCAAGATTTCTGAGGACTTTCAGATAATGAAGAATAATGTGGGGAATCGAGCATTTTACCAGCTTCATTTGCAGAAGGAACTTTAGACAACGTCTTAGTTCGTCCAACACTTATTAAGCCGTGACTTAATAATGGTCTGGACGGATGAAAAGTCGATTAAAGTTTTCTCCCAAAACTGTGGCATAGTTGTGAATTATTTAAGTCACTCATGCCTAGATGAAGATTTATCAAGTACTTTTATACGTGATAAAATCTCATTTAGGTAAAAAGTCGGACTGAAAAAGATAACCTTTTGAACATTGTGCCTATCTACTCAGACGAGTGAAACAGTGCATCGCTGAGAAGCATAAAAAAATAAATAATATTTCTCTCTGTGATGACTTTATATATCTCAAAACAGATCGAAACGCCGTCCCAACATGTTTTGTTTAAAAACTTGTTAGGCGTCAGACGTCGGTGAGATTCGCGTCACACACATCGTGATTGTCATCTTGGGATATTTTTCTGACGTTCTGACGTCACTAAAGGTGAGTGGGAAAGGCACTGAACTAAAAGGCTGGTATTATCACTGTCAGGTTCAACTCGTCCAGCCTCTCACTGGAAAAGTTATGTTTATTTAAATATATTTTTTTGGGGGTGGTCAAGCTTTCTGCATTTTCTTTTCCCGCCCCCTTTCAGCGTGTCTCTTCCCTTAATTTTCTCTACTGTGGTTTTATGCTAGAATGAAAGTGACGAGGATTAAAAAATATGAGGGTGAAAATTATTTATAAAATATTGAACGTTCTTGCTAGTGTTTGGTTCATTTTTTGTTTTAAATTCTTTTGTGTAAAATCATGCTCTACCTTAGAATTTAATCTATATTAATATTTCCTGCCCCCTTGACTCTTCCACCTCTCTCTGTGTGTCTCTGTGTGTGTGTGTGTGTGTGTGTTGTGTGTGTGTGTGTGTGTGTGTGTGTGTGTGTGTGTCTGTGTGTGTGTCTGTGTGTGTGTCTGTGTGTGTGTGTGTCTGTGTGTGTGTGTGTCTGTGTGTGTGTGTGTCTGTGTGTGTGTGTGTCTGTGTGTGTGTGTGTGTGTGTGTGTGTGTGTGTGTGTGTGTCTGTGTGTGTGTGTGTGTGTGTGTGTGTCTGTGTGTGTGTGTGTGTGTGTGTCTCTCTCTGTGTGTCTCTGTGTGTGTGTCTCTCTGTGTGTCTCTCTGTGTGTCTCTCTGTGTGTCTCTCTGTGTGTGTGTCTCTCTGTGTGTGTGTCTCTCTGTGTGTGTGTCTCTCTCTCTGTGTGTGTGTCTCTCTCTGTGTGTGTGTCTCTCTCTGTGTGTGTGTCTCTCTCTGTGTGTGTGTCTCTCTCTGTGTGTGTCTCTCTCTGTGTGTGTGTCTCTCTCTGTGTGTGTGTCTCTCTCTGTGTGTGTGTCTCTCTCTGTGTGTGTGTCTCTCTCTGTGTGTGTCTCTCTCTGTGTGTGTCTCTCTCTGTGTGTGTCTCTCTCTCTCTGTGTGTCTCTCTCTCTCTGTGTGTCTCTCTCTCTCTGTGTGTCTCTCTCTCTGTGTGTCTCTCTCTGTGTGTCTCTCTCTCTCTGTGTGTGTGTGTGTCTCTCTCTGTGTGTCTCTCTCTCTGTGTGTGTCTCTGTGTGTGTGTGTGTGTGTCTCTGTGTGTGTCTGTGTGTGTCTCTGTGTGTGTCTCTCTCTGTGTGTGTGTCTCTCTGTGTGTGTCTCTCTGTGTGTGTGTCTCTCTGTGTGTGTGTCTCTCTGTGTGTGTGTCTCTCTGTGTGTGTGTTCTCTGTGTGTGTGTCTCTCTGTGTGTGTCTCTCTGTGTGTGTGTCTCTGTGTGTGTGTGTCTCTCTCTGTGTGTGTGTCTGTGTGTGTGTCTCTCTCTGTGTGTGTGTCTCTCTGTGTGTGTGTCTCTCTCTGTGTGTGTGTCTCTCTCTGTGTGTGTGTCTCTCTGTGTGTGTACTCACCTAATTGTACTCACCTAATTGTGGTTGCAGGGGTCGAGACTCAGCTCCTGGCCCCGCCTCTTCACTGATCGCTACTGGATCTCTCTCTCTCTGCTTCCTGAGCTTTGTCATACCTCTTCTTAAAACTATGTATGTTTCCTGCCTCCACTATTCACTTGCTAGCTATTCCACTTGCTGACAACTCTATGATGAAGAAATATTTTCCTAACGTCCCTGTGACTCGTCTGAGTCTTCAGCTTCCAGTTTGACCCCTTGTCCCTGTGTCCCCTCTCTGAACATCCTATCTCTGTCCCCCTTTGTCTATTCCCCGCAGTATCTTGTATGTCGTTATCATGTCTCCCCTGACCCTTCTGTCCTCCAGTGTCGTCAGTCCGTTTTTCCCTTAACCTTTCCTCGTACACATTCCCTTGAGCTCTGGGACTAGCCTTGTTGCAAACCTTTGTACTTTCTCTAACTTCTTGACGTGCTTGACCAGGTGTGGGTTCCAGACTGGTGCTGCATACTCCAGTATGGGCCTAACATACACAGTGTACAGTGTCTTGAACGATTCCTTATTGAGGTATCGGAACGCTATTCTCAGGTTTGCCAGGCGCCCGTATGCTGCAGCGGTTATTTGGTTGATGTGTGCCTCCGGTGATGTACTCGGTGTTATGGTCACCCCAAGGTTTTTTCCTCCCTGAGTGAGGTCTGTAGTCTTTGTCCACCTAGCCTATATATCTGTCTGCGGTCTTCTTTGCCCCTCCCCAATCTTCATGACTTTGCATTTGGCTGGATTGAATTCGAGGAGCCAGTTACTGGACCACATGTCCAGCCTCTCCAGGTCTCTTTGCAGTCCTGCCTCATCCTCGTCCGATTTAATTCTTCTCATCAACTTCACGTCATCTGCGAACAGGGACACTTCAGAGTCTATTCCTTCCATCATGTCGTTCACATATATCAAAAATAGCACTGGTCCTAGAACTGACCCCTGTGGGACCCCGCTCGTAACAGGCGCCCACTGTGATACCTCTTCACGTACCATGACTCGTTGCTGCCTCCCCTGTCAGGTATTCCCTTATCCATTGCAGTGCCCTTCCTTTTATGTGTGCCTGATCCTCCAGCTTCTGCACTAATCTCTTGTGGGGAACTGTGTCAAAGGCCTTCCTGCAGTCTAGGAAAACGCAATCTACCCAACCCTCTCTCTCGTGTCTTACTTCTGTTACCTTGTCATAAAACTCCAGGAGGTTTGTGATACAAGATTTGCCTTCCATGAACCCATGCTGGTTTTCATTTATAATCTTTTTTCCTTTCCGGGTGTTCGACCACTCTCCTCCTGATAATCTTCTCCATGACTTTGCACACAATACATGTCAGAGACACAGGTCTGTAGTTTAGTGCCTCGTTTCTGTTTCCTTTCTTAAATATGGGGACTACATTAGCTGTCTTCCATTTCTCAGGTAGTTGCCCAGTTTAAAGGGGATGTGTTGAAGATTGTGGTTAGAGGCACACACAGCATCTCTGCTCCTTCTCTAAGGACCCATGGGGAGATGTTGTCCGGTCCCATCGCCTTTGAGGTGTCAAGGTCACTTAAGAGCTTCTTCACCTCCTCCTCAGTTGTTCGTATGTCATCCAACACTTGTTGGTATATTCCCTTTTGATGTTCCCTTCTGTGCTGTCTTCCCACTTCCCTTCCTGTCTCTACTGTAAAAACTTCCTTAAATCTCCTGTTCAGCTCCTCACATACCTCCTGATCATTTCTTGTGAGTTCTCCACCTTCTGTCCTTAATCTGATCACCTGGTCTTTGACTGTTGTCTTCCTCCTGATGTGGCTATACAACAGTTTCGGGTCAGTCTTGATTCTCGATGCTATGTCATTTTCATACTGTCGCTGGGCCCCTCCTTACCTGTGCGTACTCATTCCTGGCTCTGCGACTGATCTCCCTATTTTCGTGTGTTCTCTGCCTTCTGTACTTTTTCCATCTCTATTGCACTTTGTTTTTGCCTCCTTACACCGTCGGGTAAACCAGGGGCTTGTTCTGGTCTTCCCGTTTTTACTGTTGCCCTTGGGAATGAACCTTTCCACTGCCTCCTTGCATTTTGTTGCTACATATTCCATCATTTCATTTACTGGCTTTCCTGCCAGTTCTCTGTCCCACTGGACCTCCCGCATGAAGTTCTTCAACCCTATGTAGTCCCCTCTTTTATAGTCAGGCTTTTCCCATTCTACTCCTGTTATTCTCCCCACTTGCAGCTCTACTATGTATTCAAAGCACAGAACCACGTGGTCGCTAGCTCCTAGGGACTCTCATACTTGATATCCTCAATGTCTGAGCTGCCCAGGGTGAACACAAGGTCCAATCTTGCTGGTTCATCCTCCCCTCTCACTCTGGTAGTGTCCTTAACATGTTGGTGCATGAGGTTTTCCAGCACCACGTCCAACATCCTGGCTCTCCATGTTTCGGGACCCCATGTGGCTCCAGGTTTTCCCAGTCAATCTCCCTGTGGTTTGAAATCCCCCATAACCGCAACTTTGCTCTGCTGGAGTGAGCTCTTCTTGCCACCTCAGCAAGTGTGTCCACCTTTTGCTCTGTTGCTCTCTTCATATTCCTCTCTTGGCCTCCTGCAGTTCTGTGGTGGATTATACATCACTGCAATGACCATTTTGTGTTCCCCAGACTGAAGTGTACCTGCTATGTAGTCTCTTTCTCCTGTCTCATCTATTCCTTCCATTTTCTCGAATTTCCATCTGTTTTTTTACGAGCAGAGCAACCCCACCTCCCCCCCTACCCCTTCTATCTTTCCTCATGATCTGGTATCCTTGTGGGAAGATTGCATCTGTTATTGTCTCCATGAGTTTTGTTTCTGTAACTGCTATGATGTCTGGGGACTTCTCATTGATTCTTTCTTGCCATTCCTCATGTTTATTCGTTAATCCATCTGCATTTGTGTACCAAACCTTCAACTTCTGTTCTAATACTGTAAAATGTGGTGTGGGGTGGAAACAGAGGGATCGGTGTGTGATGGTTGGTTTGGAATGTTCAGTTGCCTTGGGGGGGTCGTGGCTGGAGTCCTTCTGCAGGTGTTTCTGGGGGGTGCGCTTGTCCTTCCATTTGATCCTGGGTTATTCTGCTCTCCTTTTTCATTTCCTCCCATTTCTCCTTTCGTTTTTGAACTCTCTCTTTCATTGTCTTCCTTTCGTCCTGTGTTCTGTCTCGGTCGAGGTACACACTCCGGAACTCCTGCTTGCCTCTCAGCCGTGCTTTCTCCTGCAGGATCATGGTTCGGGTTGATTCTGCCTTGAAAATTACTTTGAGAGGCCGATTCCTTTTCTTTGTGAACCACCCAATTCTCCGAAAATTTGCCACCTGGGTCATGTCCCCCTCGCCTATCACCTTCATGATGTCTTCAATCGCTTTTTTCTCCTCCTGCTTTCTTTCATCATAAGTTTCCCCCTTTAGCTTCGTCTAGCCCATAGACAAACACGGATCTCTCCCTTTCCACCTCCCACTGTGACTCCCATTGCATCCTCTGATGTGTTTTAGTTCCTTCCCGTGGAGTGTTTCCTTCCTTCAGTCCTTCCCTCGTTATGGCCCCTATGCTTCTTGGTTATCCTTCCTGCTCACTTGCTCCTGGGCCCCCCCAGGTATCTGGTAAGGTCCTTGCACATGTCCTAGTTCCATCAATGTCTTCCAACCTCTCTTTCTGTCCTAGAGTGCTCCCTGTCTTTGTTTTGGCCCCATGTGGGTTTGACAGGACCTCTGCATACAGTTTAGTTTCCATGCTTCCTTCGGACCTGTTTTTCTGTGTTCGATGTAGCCATTGCCGATGCTACTTCTGTAATATCTTTGTCTCTGTGCTGTTTCAGATGTCTCAGCTCCTCTTCTAATCTCTCTATCTTGATTTCTGCTGCTGTGGCCTGTTGCTTTCACCTTCTGCATTCTGCTGCTAACCTCTCTTCCATCTTCCTTTCCAGCTCAATCTAGTCTCCTTCCCCAGT
>NC_069418.1:25004842-25023799 GCF_026875155.1 Cherax quadricarinatus
CACGCGCACGTAAATATCCAGCTGTATGTTGCCCTGCGACTGTAGTCAATGCTACAGCAGCTGTTCTGTGAGACTATTCCTGCAAACGTGCTCCATGAGTGGATGTGGTTTAGCCAAATTCTCCCCTTCAGTTCATGATTACTGCTGAAATTAATGATGGATGTTACACCTAGGAAGCGTGCAAGTATTGTAGCTCTTAGAAAACGTGCTGATTTGAGTATCAGACGGATCGCCGAAAATTTGACCCTAGCAAAGCGAACTGTTGGTCGGATTCTGAAGAGAGCTGACGACGCTAGTGATTGTGGAGCGCTGCATCGAGAAGATGTGGAAGATAACGCAAGACAACATCTTACGATGACAAAATTGTCATAAAGAATAGTGTAAAGGGTCCCAAGAAAATCAACAAAGATCTACAGATAGATTTGGCTTCAGCTGGCGTAAATGTTGTTTCTGAAACTGTTCGACGAAGGCTGCTTGAAGTTAACAAAACTGCCAGAACGCCGGTAAAGAAACAGATTTTTGACTGCGGATATGAAGAAAAAAGGGGACGACAGATAAATATAGAAATGCTAAATTTTCAGGCATGGCACATTTTGAAGTACTTTGGTACAGATCAGTTGTAGTGAGAGGAGCAAAGACTGACCCATTTGGAATGGACACATTCAACAAGCACCAATATACCCGCCTAAGATATTTTGGGGTAGTATTACTGCTAAAGGCCCTGGACAGCTTGTTATTGTTGAGGGAGAGATGAACAGTGACAAATACAAGGCAATCCTGGAAACTCATTTGTTTCCCATTGTGGATAGAGACTTTCCTGATGGAGAAGACATTTTTCAGCAGGATCTTTCTCTATGCCACACTTCCAGAAAAATGCTGAAATTCTTCGAAGAGAGTGGGCTAAGCGTTCTGGAAACGCTCTTGACCTCACCCCAATTGAGAATCTTTGGGCAATAACCAAACTCAGGGTAGCTGAACAGGACTGTTCAAGTGTTGAGAAGCTAATTGCTGCTGTTTTAATGACCAGGTACCACGACAAAGAACTTACCAATATGTGTATCAATGCTTATAAAAGCAAAGAGTAGTCATATCTCTTATTAAATCAATTATCTGTCATGTCATTGCCGTGTATTTTTCTAATAAACATTAATGTCTACAAAACATATGCAAGAGTGTAGTAAAAAGTAATCCCTTCTTACAACAAAATTTGATATCATTACTCTAACAATGTAGGTAATGGTACAACCAACGGTTTAAGAAAAAAAACTACCCGGCCTAGATGTACTAAGTGTATACGAGAATTATTTGCAAAGACTAGCAAGTCATTCATTGGACAAATGAGAAAAAATGAAGTCACTAAAAACACGGAACATATGACCTCTGCTACGTAGGAATAGATGCGTCTCCATGTTAAGAATAAAAAAATTAACTGGTAGGATGTTTCATATATATTCATGCATGTATATTTCACATGCCTCGGTGTCTGAACTTAATTGGTTCCTAGGTGGTGTTTGAGCTGCGAAAAGTTTGATGTCCGAAACTGTTTTCCAGGCTTCAGTTATCAGTCTCGTACACTGGAGGATGTTGGACTGACTCTTCCAAAAGTCTCAGAGTTAGGTCAGTGCCAAAGGTCACTTCAGGGTATGATTAACAAAACTGTTACTGGCTTCACACTGATTTTGCTTTTCACTTCTTCCCACTAATTACGTTTTCACAAAGTGTTTGGAAGGATCCTTAATGTGACTAACATTTCATATAATTTTTTGAGAGGACCCTTTCGTGTAAAGTTTTTTTTTTTTTTTTTTTTTTTTTTTTTGTTACACAAATGAATTTTCAACAAGCCGGCGCGTTCGCACTCCAGAAAAACGTTCAAAGACAGGGTCAATTTTTTCTAAACAAAATTGTTCGGACTCCGGTACGTTCGATCACTGTGGTTCCACTGTATATGGAAAGAAAACTGCTGGGAATACAAATAGGACAACCCTTGTGTACAAGCGAGAAATTCATGAATCTGCTGCGATTCCATCAAGAACCAATTTCCATATCTAGCAATTCAGCAGAAACCTGAGGCTCTTACAACTCTGGCTCTGACAATACTTGTCTCTATCACTGACAGAGTATGCTTAAGATTGAGACACTTATGCAGCATATGGGAATCTTTATTCAGGAAACGTTTCGCCACACAGTGGCTTCATCAGTCCAATACAAAGAGGAAGGCGTAAGGAGAGGAGGAGTATGAGGTAATCAGTCCCTCAGCCTGGAGTCGATGTGTTCAGTCCATCAATCTTGTAGAATGTACAGCATAGGGCCGTAGACGTGGCTTATATACTGTAGTGAGGTGACTTGAAGCAGACGGAGGCGGGATCATAGTGGTATCATCCACTAGTCGAAGTAGGTCTTTGTCCAAAGGTTGAACAAGTTGAAGAATTCTTTGTAAGAAGATCCCATGAAAGCTGCAGTGTCTGACATTGTGATGAATGGGTTTTAAAAACCGACAAGTTGAAGATTTAGACACTTTTGCAGCAATGGGAATCTTTTTTCAGGAAAAAGTTTCGCCACACAGTGGCTTCATCATCCAATACAAAAAGGAAGGCGTAAGGAGAGGGGGAGTATGAGGTAATCATCCCTCAGGGCCCGGATCGATGTGTTTCAGTCCATCAACTGTAGAATGTAAAAGCATAGGGCCGTAGACGTGGCTTATATACGTAGTGAGGTGACTTGAAGCAGACGGAGGCGGGATCAAAGTGGTATCACCACTAGTCGAAGTAGGTCTTTGTACATTCCCACAAGATTGAGGACTGAACACATCGACTCCCCGGCTGAGGGGCTGAAATTTCCTCATACTCCTCCTCTCCTTAAAGCTTCCTCTTTGTATTGGACGAAAGAAGCCACTGTGTGGCGAAACGTTTCCTGAATAAAGATTCCATATGCTGCAAAGTTCTCAATCTTCAACTTGTCGTTTTTCAAACCATTCATCACAACTGTCAGACACTGCAGCATCATGATCTTCTTACAAAGAATTCTTCAACGCTTGTTCAACCTTTGGACAAAGACCTACTTCGACTAGTGGATGATACCACTATGATCCCGCCTCCGTCTGCTTCAAGTCACCTCACTACAGTATATAAGCCACGTCTACGGCCCTATGCTGTACATTCTACAAGATTGATGGACTGAACACATCGACTCCAGGCTGAGGGACTGATTACCTCATACTCCTCCTCTCCTTACGCCTTCCTCTTTGTATTGGACTGATGAAGCCACTGTGTGGCGAAACGTTTCCTGAATAAAGATTCCCATATGCTGCATAAGTGTCTCAATCTTCAACTTGTCGGTTTTTCAAACCATTCATCACACAGAGTATGCTTATATGATCTGGCGTAGCGTAATGTAGCGTAACTTTGCATGTAAGCTTTATTTAATGCACACTTCAGGTTAAGTATACGTTAGAACACGCCTTATATCCGACTCTCACTCACTATCTCTCCGTGACCACGTGATAATAAAAAAAAAGAAAGGAAACATTTTCACCATCATTCACACAATCACTGCCTTTGCAGAGGCGCGCAGATACGACAGTTCAGATGTCAATCCAAACAGTAAATATCCCAAACGCCTCCTTTAAAGTGTAGGCATTGTACTTCCCACCTCCAGGTATCAAGTCCAGCTAACCGGTTTCCCTTCACAAAATATTACCCTGTTCGCATTCCAACAGCTCGCCAGGTCCCAAAAACCATCAGTCTTCACTCTAATAATTTTAGCAACTACACACATCCTTCTAATTTCCACACTACGAATTCTCTGCATAATATTTACACTACACATTGCCTATGGACACGACATCTACACTGCCTCCAGCCTCCTTGTTGCAACATTCACAATCCATGCTTCACACACAATTAATATATATATATATATATATATATATATATATATATATATATATAATATTATATAATATATATATATATATATAATATCTCCTAGGTAGTAGGTGGTAGACAGCAACCGCCCAGGGAGGTACTACCGTCCTGCAAAGTGAGTAAAACGGAAGCCTGTAATTGTTTAACATGATAGGATTGCTGGTGTCTTTTCTGTCTCAAACATGCAAGATTTCAAGTACGTCTTGCTACTTCTACTTACACTTAGGTTACACTACTCATACATGTTCAAGCATATATATGCACACCTCTCTGGGTTTCCTTCTATTTTCTTACATGTTCTTATTCTTGTTTATTTCCTCTTATCTCCATGGAGAAATGGAATAGAATTCTTCCTCCGTAAGCCATGAGTGTCGTAAGAGACTTTCGATTCTTATGACCAGAGTCTTTGGTAAGATGGGTAAGGAAGAAGGATGGGTAAGGATAGAAATATTGGAAAAGGGTGGGAGGGGGGAGTGAGGTAGGATATAAAAGGTAAGTGGTCCAACCACTTTGGTGCAATTTAAAAAGTGTATGTGAAATAATAGAATATTCTTGAAGGGGTATAATACTAACCCATCAGTCACATAAATATAACATATATATAGGTACATGACTCTGAATTGGTAGTATATATACAAGTTGCAATTGCTTTTTATTTTTTTTTTTTTTGCGATTTCATAACGTATATTTAAACAAGACAAGGCGGTAATCTGGACAGTTCGTGAAGAATTACTTGACGTTAGCTTCTTTAAAGGTGGTGTCCCGCGACTAAATTACTAAATTTAAAGAGAAACTTGCGGTTTTCTTATTGGGCCACTCTGCCTCGGTAGGATACGGCTGCTTTGTTGATAGAATTATATATATAGGTGGGAGACGGCCGACTTGTTTTATATATATATATATATATATATATATATATATATATATATATATATATATATATATTTGTTGATTTACACATTCAGTGGGTATAATAAGCGTCATTTTTCCTCCCTTTCTTTCCACATTTCTTTCGTTTCTCCCTCGTTTTCCTTTCCCCTCCCTTCCCTTTCCCCCACTGCTGACTTGTTCAACACAGCTCCCACACTTGCTGGACATTTTCATCACTTCAGGTCTGGACTGTCGATCTCTTCCCCTCCCTCACCCGATGGACCGCTTTGTCTCCCACTTTAATTGTGGTGGAGCTTTGGTGCTGGTGTAGATCACCGGTGAGGATAGAGGAGAATGCAGGGTTGGTGGGAGTGGAGTAGATTGCAGGGTTGGTGGGGGTGGCTAGGTGTTGCCGGGTGTAGGAAGCTTAGGTCCTGCTGGTCAATGGTAATATACCTCCAGTAGTTTAATTACTTGGTGCACCTGTGGGCTTTACTCAGCCAGGGACATGGGGAACGGTGGGAGGGTATCTGGAGGATTGGTGGGGATGGATGTGTGGAAACTGGGGTGAATGGGGTTAGCAGGATGTAAGGAATGTGGTGTGGGGGGGGGAACGAGGGAGGGACTTAGGTTTATTGGGAGGTAGATACCGGGGCACTGTGTTCCTTTACACAGTTTGTTCTTTCAGGAGGTTGTAAAACTTCGGCTTGCATCAACAGGAGCGCAGGACATATGCTCAAAATTCGTTATCACAAAACCCAGTGATGCCGGGGCTCTTTACAAAATGGGGATCCGGCTAGCTTTCAGCGAAAGGAGGACCAAGCATCAAACTCCCTGTTCCGAATTACCAATACTTGTTTAGTGCTTAATATCGAGAAAAAAGATGTGGGCACAATTGCCCACATATATTTAGCGTTCCAAGAATTACGAGGAGTATACTCATTGGTGGTGGGATGACAAACCTCTTGGTAATCCATAATCGGTGGTTTGACAGCCACAAGCTTAACACTGCGCTGTCAACATTCGGTTATTTTTACAGCCCTCACATTAACACTGAACTGGGACCCCAGCTGAATGCTTATCAAAAACTAAAAATTATTATATATGTATATATATATATAAAATTTGCCAGTGAGAGTTGAAATATATATGAAACACAGCTGCTCGTGTTGACATATTGCGAACAGTTAGAACACGAGGACACAGCGATAATTCTTGAATATTTTAACATCTAGTAGACACTACAACCGCGATCATTTCACAAAGTCGACAGCGTTCAGAGGTTGTGTTAGCGATGTGGCATTTCACCGTTCACTGTTGCTGCGATGTGATGTTCTGGAGTTTACCTGGAGAGAGTTCCGGGGGTCAACGCCCCCGTGGCCCGGTCTGTGACCAGGCCTCCTGGTGGATCAGAGCCTGATCAACCAGGCTGTTGCTGCTGGCTGCACGCAAACCAACGTACGAGTCACAGCCCGGCTGGTCAGGAACCGACTTTAGGTGCTTGTCCAGTGCCAGCTTGAAGACTGCCAGGGGTCTGTTGGTAATCCCCCTTATGTATGCTGGGAGGCAGTTGAACAGTCTCGGGCCCCTGACACTTATTGTATGGTCTCTTAACGTGCTAGTGACACCCCTGCTTTTCATTGGGGGGATGTTGCATCGTCTGCCAAGTCTTTTGCTTTCGTAGTGAGTGATTTTCGTGTGCAAGTTCGGTACTAGTCCTCTTAGGATTTTCCAGGTGTATATAATCATGTATCTCTCCCGCCTGCGTTCCAGGGAATACAGGTTTAGGAACCTCAAGCGCTCCCGGTAATTGAGGTGTTTTATCTCCGTTATGCGCGCCGTGAAGGTTCTCTGTACATTTTCTAGGTCAGCAATTTCACCTGCCTTGAAAGGTGCTGTTAGTGTGCAGCAATATTCCAGCCTAGATAGAACAAGTGACCTGAAGAGTGTCATCATGGGCTTGGCCTCCCTAGTTTTGAAGGTTCTCATTATCCATCCTGTCATTTTTCTAGCAGATGCGATTGATACAATGTTATGGTCCTTGAAGGTGAGATCCTCTGACATGATCACTCCCAGGTCTTTGACTTTGGTGTTTCGCTCTATTTTGTGGCCAGAATTTGTTTTGTACTCTGATGAAGATTTAATTTCCTCGTGTTTACCATATCTGAGTAATTGAAATTTCTCATCGTTGAACTTCATATTGTTTTCTGCAGCCCACTGAAAGATTTGGTTGATGTCCGCCTGGAGCCTTGCAGTGTCTGCAATGGAAGACACTGTCATACAGATTCGGGTGTCATCTGCAAAGGAAGACACGGTGCTGTGGCTGACATCCTTGTCTATGTCGGATATGAGGATGAGGAACAAGATGGGAGCGAGTACTGTGCCTTGTGGAACAGAGGTTTTCACCGTAGCTGCCTCGGACTTTACTCTGTTGACGACTACTCTCTGTGTTCTGTTAGTGAGGAAATTATAGATCCATCGACCGACTTTTCCTGTTATTCCTTTAGCACGCATTTTGTGCGCTATTACGCCATGGTCACACTTGTCGAATGCTTTTGCAAAGTCTGTATATATTACATCTGCATTCTTTTTGTCTTCTAGTGCATTTAGGACCTTGTCGTAGTGATCCAATAGTTGAGACAGACAGGAGCGACCTGTTCTAAGCCCATGTTGCCCTGGGTTCTAGCATTATGCTGAAATTTAAAACATTCGCTTCTACACTCACTAGAAGAGTTGTGTTGTTTTCGTTAATTCCTGAAATTTGTCTGACGTTCATTCAGGTGAAAATTTAAAATTTCATGAATTCTCGTGCTGAATACCGTTCATATGCTCAAAATATAGAAATACTAAAAAAAAAAATTGTCTCTTTTCGAATTCCTCTGTTATTCAAATTACTGCATTTACGGAATGTTTATCTTAAATTTTCTTTTATAATGAGCCGCTTATTTTTATATTCTGTTAGCAATAGTTCGCCTTCGTATAAACTGTTACACAAGTGATTTGGCAGGAAATGCCAAATCACTTGTGGTTAAACAGAGACTTAGGAATCGGAGGTAATCAGACTCAAGGGAGAGGAGAATAGGTCCAGTTCCTTGGATCAGAAGCACCCTCTCAACGGCATCATATACACTGCCACTCAGGAGAATCAGTTTCTGCGTGTGATACTCGAGGAATATAGACAACATGTAAAAGCGTCCACCTATTTACTTCTGTGTTACTATTACCACCATCGTGGCTGGGCTATGCAGTCACTTGGTTATCTGCAGTTCACTAGGACAGCAACATCCGTGAACTGCTACCGCATTGTTCCACCTGAGGATGCTGCCTCGAAACATCCGCTACTCGTTTTTTTACCTTTTACCTCGTTTAAACGAATGTTTTAAAAGTTTAGTTATCTACGAGTCCAACCAAAAACAAGATTATATATATTGTAACCCACCAGTGGTGTGAAGATGCTGGTAAACAATGCTGGTGAGGAGGTAACAGTGTGTGGCAGAGAGAAGCTCTACTGCCAGCAGCCATCAAGCCAGCGCCGACTTTATAGCTCCCAACTCCGACAATCCAATCTTCAACAGCCGCTAGCTCCGGTCACACGGATACTAATCTCATTTTACTTAATCACGGGAGCAGTTCAGTTGCCGGAGCACTGCACCTCACACGCCAGAGTGCGGGTCGTTGGCCACTACCGCTTGTCCAATCACTGTTGCCTCATACATTGAACCAAGCTGGCTTCAGGTTGTCTCACAATGAACCATGACTGGCTTCAAATGCATTCTGAATGAACCCTGGCAGACTTCAGGTGCCCTCACAACGAACCTGAGTTGGAGACAAACGGCACAGAGCCCACAGATGGAGAGCAAACTGAAGCCGCCTGTTACACAAGCGAAACGTCTCACTAAAGTTTCTCTCTACGACTATTCCTATGTTTCTTCAACCCGAACTTGCTTCAGGTTCTCTCGCAACGAATCCGACCTGGTTGTATATACTCATACAACGAACCCCAGCTGGTTGCAGCTGTTCTCATATTACACCCGGGATTCATTTCCTCCCACAAGGAACCCATTCGGGCTTTAAAATGATCTAGCGAACAAACCCAGGATGGCTTGTCACAACGAACCCGTCCTGGTTGTACATGCTCTCGTATCGAACCCGAGCTGGCTTCACATTCTCCGGGTCTGGTAGACTACTCACCACTTTCGTCCATTACTTTCCATATATCTTGTTTTACACAGACCCAAAATGAATTCACGCTCAGTCATTTAATTTACATTCCACTTAGTACAAAAAATTTAAACAGTTAAAGAGGGAAGAAAACCCTCATGTAAAGAAATTCAAAATAAAATTTATATTTAAGATAACATAAATAAAATTTAGGTATAAGGGAAGAAAAGAAATGAACCAAATTTAGACACAACAACAGAAAAAAAAATATAAAGTATGAAATAAACAGTAGAGTTTATTGATGCCATCAAGATTGTACATGGTGCACTTTCAGGGAGTTGCCTTAACATTAATCTGGTGAAGGGATCTTGAACCACGGAGTAGGAGCCACCTTACCCTGGCTCGAATCAAACTTCATTACCTCCCATTTTCCAGGAGCTATAAAACCTTTCTGAGTTTAGTGCTTCCTCATGAATATCTTAATAATAATAATACTAATAATAAATACAGCAATAATTATACCAATAAAAATACTACTACTACTACTACTACTACTATTAATAATAATAATAATAATATTATTATTATTACTATTATTATTATTAATACCAGTAACAATAACATCAATAATTATGACAGTAACAATAATAATAATAATAATAATAATAATAACAGTAATAAAATAGCAATAATTATACAAGCTATAATAATAATAAGACTAACATACATTATGACAGTGACGATAAAAAAAGTGAGGTTTAATTCAAAATAAGTTTGGCGTAGCTAACATATGAACGAAATTCCCAATAAAAATTAGTCTTCCTAAGGGTTGGTGAAGCCTTTTATATGTTAAACGTTATAAATAATGGTCTCCATTTGCTACATGTGCATTTTTTTTAAGTGACGCTTTGGCTCCGAACCTTAATTCCACTGAATTTGAATGTGCTGAGTAGGTTCAAGGCCAAAGGGCAAGGTTGCTGGAGCGCTCACTAATTACGTAGGGAAGAAATAAAGTGTGTAAACATGCGAAATGTGCAAAGGCAAGGCTTTATAGTTCTGAAATTAAAACAAGTGGAAGAACAATCCGAGAAAACTATGATAACAATTAAAAGGCTTTGAAGAATAAGGAGACACTGAAAAAAAAACACTTTGGAAACAATTAAATGGCCTTCGGTAATAAAGAAACTATAATAGAAAGCTCTAGCAGTCATTCAGAGCCCTCCGGAATCAAATGTCGTACTGCCATCGAACGTGACGAAGAGACACATTTTACAGAACAAGCCTTTAATGGCACAAAGTTTCACTCGGTGTAGAGCTTCATCAGTTCACACCATCACTTGATAAAACCATGGTGTGACCTGATAAAGCATTGCCTGTCTTTATTTCACATAAATTTAATTGTACATTATACTTAGCTTAATTGTGTTCATCGATTAAATAATGCTGAGTCAATAGCAATTTTGAATAAAAATTTATTAATATTTGTCTATAAACCGCAACCCTTGTCAATGAACAGTTGGTACTTTGCGGTACTTGTCATCTTGTACAATACTGGTGATTTTTCAAAATGAAATTTTTTTCTCCTGACCTTCGAGCTGGAAAAATTTCGGGGGAACCTGCCACTTGATAAAATTTTTGTTGATTTTTCAGCTTGGTGGGTCTTAAGCCGGAAAAAGCGGACATTTTTTCCGAAAGAGAGTGAGTGAGCTAGGTGTCCCGCAGGGCTTCTAACGAAATTACCGGACCCGCAGTACAACATGCTCCCACCTTCGTCGCGTCAGGGGAACACACACACACGCCGCCCGAAGATTATTTACCCTTCCGGGAGTAACGACAACCCCGGGACCCCCGCTCCCCCCAACACACAAACTTGTGGAAATACGTACCAAAGGGGGTGATTCGCTAATTTGAAATTTAAAAAGGAGAACTAAACAAAACATGCGTCCCCAGGGATTTAAACCCGGAATACGTTAATCTTAGGTCGCTAACATCGCGGAAAAATATATAAAAGTAACATTAATGATATACAAAGGGTCAAAAAAAGGGATTTGAAATATTTGAAAGGGTAAGAAATTTTGCAAACGAAAATAAATACAAAAGGGGAGGAGAATTTTGCAAAAGGAAGTAGACCGCAGAGGATAGGGAAAACACCCGAGAAATGGATATAACAAGGGGGCTCATATCCCCTTAGTCTCAGAAAAAGTAAATGAGTATCAGGTAAAGCATACTCATACAGCAAAGAATTTTTAAACCGCCACTCGAACATCTATCGAATTACAAGTACACGTGAAAGGGTTTTTTTATGAAAACCTGCTACCTTTGATTATTAAATGTGTTGTTTAAGCACAATTTGAAACATAATTTTATGTTCTGTATTCCTAAAAAACTGATACTAGCAGTATACTCAGAACTTAAACGAGAAAAAACACCAGGGAATTTTCGAGTAGATTGCGCTCTATTATGTTTATTCGTCCAAAATTGATGCTTATCCTTTTTATTTTGCTTTTTAATTGCCTTTTTTTTTCAAATTTTCTTATTTTTCCTTTTGTTTTCAACTTCTCTTATTATTCCTTTTTTTTTTCAAATTCTCTTAAATTCCCTTTTGTTTTTTAACTTCTCTTATTATCCTTTTGTTTTCAACTTCTCTTATTTTCTCTGAAATGTTTTACCCTCTACATGCAGCACTGAATGGACAGTAAATCATTTCCTAGTTCATAAAAATAAAAATAAAAAAAAATAATAAAAATAAAAATAAAAATAAAAAAAATAAATTTACTTTTTTTTTTTTATTACTATTATTGTTATTTGAAAATCCTTTCATCTAACCCACACAACACGGTACGATTAACTTAAAACAAAAATAGATACAACAGAGAGTTATTCTCCCGGAAAAATCACATTTTAATGCTTTATCTTAAATTGACCGATATCAGGCGGATTAATATTTTTTGGGGAAATAAAGCATTTTCAAAAATTTAAAAATTAATATCTACAAATGAAACTATCTATTTTATCTGTCTATCATCTATCTATGTACTATGAAAGTATCTATCATCGTCTGTCATCTTCTATCTGTCTATCTCCTCTCTCTCGTTTCTCTGTCTCTGTCTCTCTCTCTGTTCTCCTCTCTCTCTCCTCCCTCCTCTCTCTACCCTCTCTCTCTCTCTCCTCTCTTCTCTCCCCCCTCTCTTCTCCTCCTCTCTTTCTCTCCCCTCTTTTAAAATATAATATATATATATAATAAATATAATATATATATATATATATATTTTTTTTTTTTTTTTTTTTATTTTTTTACACACTGGCCGTTTTTCCCCCCAAAGGCAGGGGGCCCGAAAAAGAAAAACTTTCACCATCATTCACCCCCCATCACTGTCTGCCAGAAGGGTCTTACACTACAGTATTTAAACTGCAACATTAACACCCCCCCTTTCAGAGTGCAGGCACTTACTTCCCATCCCAGGCTCAAGTCCGGCCTCCGGGTTCCCTGAATCCCTCATAAATGTTACTTTTCTCACACTCCAACAGCACGCAAGTATTAAAAACCCTTTGTCTCCATTCACTCCATCAAACACGCCACGCATGCCTGCTGGAAGTCCAAGCCCCCCCGCCACAAAACCTCCTTTACCCCCCCCCCTCCAACCTTCCCCGGGCCCACCCCCCCCCCCCTTCCTTCCCCTACAACGATACACTCTTGAAGTCATTCTGTTTCGCTCCTTTTCCTACATGTCCGAACCACCTCAACAACCCTTCCCCACCCCTGGACAAAAGTTTTGGGAATCCGCACCTCCTCCAACTTCCAAACTGAATTCTCTCATTTTATTTACACCACCATTGCCCTCAACATGAACTCCACTGCCCCCGCCTTCTCCTCGCGCAACATTCATCACCCACCCTTTTTACAAACCCCTAAAAGAGCGTTGGGAAAACTATACTTCAACTAATTTCCCCTCTCTCCCTTTCCCCTCCTCCTCCTCTCTCTCCTCTTCTCTCTCTTTATATATATAAACATAATAATATATATATATATAAAATATATATAATATATATATATATAATAATATAAAATTTGTCGTGCCGAATATGTAAAAATGGCAATTTCAAAAACTCATTTAAAAAATTTAAATCCTTTTTGAAAATTTTTTCTTATACGTTTAAAATATATTTTTTTATTAATTTTAATGAAAAAATTTTTTAATTTTTCACCAAAAAAATCTTTAAAAAAAATTTCCCAACCTTATTAAACAAAACAATTTATTTTGCCTAACCCAACTAAATTATTTTAAATACGTTTACAATAATTTAGTACTAAACAAACACAATCAAATATTATTTTTTCGTTAGGTTCAAAATGATTTTGGCGAATTATTGCATACATAAATTTTCACTTGTCCTATATGACAAGATGAGCGTTGCTATTAAGCCAAGATCGCAAGTTCTGCCTATTCGGCACGACATATATATATATGTGTGTGGGGTGCGTGTGATGGTGTGTGTGTGATCTGTGATTATTTGTTGTGGAGTATTGTGTGTGAAAGAAACTTGAAAAATGGAAAAGGGGAAGAGGCGGAAATAAAAGAGGGAAAAAAATCACAGGATGGAAGAGGAGGAAAGGAAGAGACAGGAGGCAAGCATAAGAGAGAAAGTCTACGAGAGAGAGAGAGAGAGAGAGAGAAGAGAGAAGAGAGAGAGAGGAAGAGAGAGAGAGAGAGAGAGAGAGAGAGAGAGAGAGAAGAGAGAGAGAGAGAGAGAGAGACAGAGACAGAGAGACGGGAGGGTGGAACTGGGTGTGACAGATGATTTATTCATCACAACTGTCCACTGTCCTCGTTTAATGTCATCCAATTCTTTTTTATGAAACAACGTTTGTCCTTCATTCGACATTTTATTCGTTCGTGTCCTCAACGGCTTTGTGCTGTGTTTTTCTACATTTTCTGAGAGTATATTGTAGCTTAATGTAGTATTCCTGTTTTTTTTATACAAGCGTATTGGACTGGTTTGTGTTGTATTATTGTACATTGAATGCAGTATGTAGCTGTGTGTTGTATACACACACACACACACACACACACCACACACACACACACACACACACACACACACACACACACACACACACACAACACACACACACACATATATATATATATATATTATATATATATATATATATAATTATATATATATATATATATATATATATATATATATATATATAGTGCCGAATAGGCAGAACTTGCGATCTTGGCTTAAATAGCAAAGCTCATCTTGCCATATAGGACAAGTGAAAATTTGTGTATGCAATAATTTCGCCAAAATCATTCTGAACCTAACGAAAAAAATACATTTCACTGTGTTTGTTTAGTATTAAATTATTGTAAACAAATCTAAAATATATTTAGTTGGTTAGGCTAAAATAAATTGCTCTTGTTATAATAAGATTAGGTAAGTTTTCTAAGTTCCTTTTGGTGCAAAAATATAAATTTTTACATCAACATTAATGAAAAAAATAAACCTTTAAACGTATAAGAGAAAATTTTAGATAGGACTTCATTTTAAATGAGTTCTTGCTAATTGACCAGTTTTTACATATTCCGGCACGACATATATTATATATATATATATATATATATATATATATATATATATATATATATATATATATATATATATATAAATATATATAATAATATATATACATATATTATATATATATATTATATAATATATATATATATATATATATATATATATATATATATATATATAATATATGTATATGTATATGTATATATGAATAGGTAAAGCATGCGATTTTGGCTTTAATAGCAACGCTCTTCTTGCCGAATAAAGCATGCAAAAATTTGTGCATGCAACAATTTCACAAAAATCCTTCTGAACCTAACGAAAAAATATATTTCAAAGCTTTCTAAACGCTGTGATAATGAGCAAGAGGAAAAAATGATAAAGAGAAGTAGGAAAGGGAAAATAAGAAAAGGAATGATACGCATGAGAAAAGGGATGAGAAGTACAATGAGAGGAAATATAAATAAAAAATAAGGATGATTAGGAGTCATGAAATGAACAGACTTAGATAAAATAACAAGAGGAGAACCAAAATATGGTTTATAGACACATATCACATATCAATTTTCAAAGTCACTAGTGCCAGACAGCAAGAAAATCCCTCAGTTCATATTGACTTAAAATACCTATGATGTGGATTATCTGTAATTTCACCTAATCTTGTTTTGATTGGCATAGGCTGTCTCTGGGTTTTATCTCTGAGTACAGCCAGTAAAAGCAGATTTTTTTTTTTACACCATATTAACTTTTGGAGACTGTCTAGACCTAAAATCATAAGATTATGTAAATGCCGCTGTAAGAAAAAGTGGAGGGAAATTTTACAAAAGGAAATTATGCAGAAAATTAAGAAAAATTCTTGTGCCAGGCTAGTTTTTTCTTTAGGGACAAAACTTGACGCCATTCTGATGCCATTCTGATGCAATAGTACTGCTGCTCTAAGTAAAAAAACAGTGCCATCGTAATAGCACATGCATAAGGCAAGCCTCTATCTTCCCCCGCCTCTCTTCCCTCAGCATCCAGAGAAATACTTCAACTTGTCCTCCTTACTCCAACGAGAATTTCTTTCGTACAGTGTTAAGGTAATTTCTCAGCACACTATATTTAGGTTAGGTTAATCGTTGTGAAAGGTGGACTGAAATCCATTTAAAACTGAACAGTCTTACCTACAATAATGCCAATGGGAAACTTATCCAGCAGCCTAAAAACACAACATATAAATAAGGTATGTTCATCATATAGTGTAAACGTTGCTTTACCGACGGTCTTTAAAAAAAAAAAAAAAAGATGTATGTTCAGAAGTGTGCGCGTACTCTACTGAGTTCCAGCACCTACGTGGTAGTAAAACGCGGGTAGGGGCGACCGTAGAGTATCACTCATTTTAAAGCAAAGTAGGTAGGTAGCAGATTCGCCGGTATTATCGTCCGGTTCTGACGTTTTCCAAGAGGTGGCCCGTCCTTGGCTCCCTGTTGTGGGAGTGTCAAGGAAACCGTCTGAGAGCAGGCTTCTTCCATCGTCATTATTATTTTTAATAATAATAATAATAATAATAATAATAATAATAATAATAATAATAATAATAATAAATAATAATAATAAAGATAAATAATAATAATAATAATAATAATTAAAAAATAATAATAATAATTATTATTATTATTATTATTATTATTATTTATTATTATTATTATTATTATTTTTTATTATTATTATTATTATTATTAAGATTTTTATTATTACAGTAATTTTACAAATATCACAAACTTTCTATAACCTTTGATCTCTTTTATTATATTTTCCTCTAATAAAACGTGAGACTACTCAGTAATTTCTTGTTTGTACTTGCTATTTTTTTCTCGCCTTCATGAAACTGTTAGTTGTAAATTTTTTAAGATATAACACAATGTCTTTGACTCCTCTTAACGAACCAATAATACTGTACATTAAGTCTGTCATGTGATCTTGAACAGGTACAGTGTTTAAGACTATAGTTTAGAAACAGCTGATAATAAACATTGCCAGGATAACGCAAAAGGAAAAATGCAATACCAATATTAATGAAAATAATAATAAATGTATGAACTCTAATTCGGCTCATATGAGTTATTCTTCCATGTAACACATAAATGACTCTTAGAATTTTTAGCCCAAATTTTCGTTCAATTTCACTAGAATTCTTATTTTAATTGAAATCGGAACTGTTTTTGTGGCAGTGTGTTTTTTAAAGTTCCTTATAAAATATTTGATTCCATCTCGAAAGCTTTCGTTATAAAATATCAAGAACCATAAAAAAATGTTCGTAGTTACAAATGGTCTGAAGGAATTTTCTGTAAACGTAATTCATCAAAATGTAACTTTGCAAAAGATAACTAATTTTGTCAGAATTTTCAGATTATATTTAAAAGCCTTTAGCAGTAAATAAAATAATGTATAACAGAAAATACTACAATTAAAATGATATATAACATCACGTCACCAAATAAATTTTATTTAGCGCTCTATAAACTCAAATATAAAGGAAATGTGTTAAATTCACGTCATTCCTCTACAACAATTTGTTGTGCCTCTACTGTCACTCTACTCATAACAATTTTAACATAGTCTTTACCTAGTACTCTCAACAAATTCATACCACTTTTCTTCCTCCACTTTTATTTGTTCCATTTTCCCCTTATATATAAAAAAGCAAACATTCTGGTCTCAATTCTTTGTTTGCTTTCCATTTCAAACTTACATTAAAAGAAAGCAGCAAACATTTGCTTGCACCATCGACACCTGCTTCCAGCATTTCATTCTTCATCCATTGTTCTTCATTTCCGTCCATTTATTTCTGCCATTCTCTATTTATATCTTCCTGTCTATACCAAAACTCACCCTTTCTGCCCTTGTCTAAGCCCCACTTCCCCCCGGGTAATTTAAACCCAACAAAGAAACTTTCCCTTACCTGGGATCCGTCTTGTGAGCATGTGTTATGAGGGGCTTCTAGAGAACCCCAGTGTGTGTTTGTTGGCTAGGGGGCGGAGATCCAGCCTGGCTTTTGTATTTCGTGGTGTGGCTGCTGTATTTCTCGGGCTCGAAATGCCATTGGGTTTACTTTTATCTCTGCGATGTGGTTTGTATATCTGTGGTGTGGGTATTGTATTCTTTTTGTTTTTTTATGCTGGGTTGTGGGTATTGATGCTATGTTGTGGTTTTGTAGTCGGGGGTGTGGTTTTGTATGTCGTTTTTTGTTATCATGCTGTGGTGTGGGTATGTATGTCCTGCTGTGGTATTTGTCTGGGGTGTGGAGTATGTCTGGTTGTGGTTATTGTATGCTGTCGGGGTTATGTATGCTGAGGTGGGGGTATTATGTCCTATGGGGTTTAATGTATGCGAGGTGGTTTGTTGTATGCTGTGCGTGGTTTTTGTTTTCTGTTTACTGGGATTTTATGCTGTTAGTGTTATTGTATCTCTTTGTGAGTAAATTTTTGCGTGCACAACACAACACACACACACACACACACCAACACACACACCCCACACACACACCACTGGAGGACAGGGGTTTTGGGGGGACATAAAATCTACATACAAAATACTGCAATTTTTGACAGAGTGGGCAAAAACAAAGTTCAAAAGATGGAACGAAAAAAGGGGCACAATTGGAAGCTGAAAACTCAATGATAAAAAAGATGTAAGGAAGTATTTCTTCACCAAATTATCAGGGGGCGGAAAGTCGGCAAATGACGTAGTGAGACAGGAACCCTACATACTTTAAGACGAGGGATGATAAAACTCATGAAAAAGGGGGAGAGAGGACCCATAGCGACCACTGAAAGGCAAGGGCCCTGAGCTGGAAACGACCCCTGGTACCACAAATAGGTGACTACACACACACACACACACACACACACCCAACACACACACACACACACACACACACACACTGGAGGACAGGAGGGTTAGGGGAGACCGATAATGACTCGACCCCCTGCAACCAAACTAAGGGGACAAAACAGGATTCGGCACAGTAAATTTTTTGTTTTTTTCCGCCTCACCCTGTGAGAAACTTTTTTTTTTTTTTTCCCTCCACATTGCTTCTGCATTTTTTTAATATATGGATTCTTCTTCCTGCTACTCTCTCAAACCCAAAAAAAACTTCTCTGGCAGCAATTTTTACGTATTATTAAAAACTCTTCCCGTCCTGTTTTCGTCCCTACATTTGGGAAAACTTTGCCTCTCGTCCCCACTTTATTTTTTTTACAGATTCACATCATTGCGAAGAGGAAAACAAAAGGGTCTTTTTAATTCTTTTTGGGAAGTGTTTTTTCAAATCAGGATCATTCGGGTTCCAACCTGATCCTGTGGAAACCCCTTCGTCCCTGCATCCCAATTCTTCCTTTCGGGTCAAACCGCTTGTGTCCTTTGTCTTAAATATTCT
>NC_069418.1:25024299-25074299 GCF_026875155.1 Cherax quadricarinatus
TTTTTTAAATTCTCAAATTTCTCTGCACTGAACTGAAGAAGCCACTTGCTGGCGAAACGTTTCCAGAATAGAGAACTCAAATGGTGCACAAATATCTCATATATCAGTTGTTTTTCATACGGTGTCAGACATTACTCTTAAAAGTCCGTCTCTGGGCAGTTCCACATTCCACTTTCAGGTCAAAGCAGTTTAGAACTCACTCTTATTTACCTGAATCTCTTATTAGAGGTTATTCAACTGAAGGAGTTGTCGAGGCTCAATTCTCCGCCAACTAACCCCAAATCAGACACACTTTCTGACATGAAGGCAGGCAACTTATTATTCTGCATTCCTGCAGCGAATGTATTTTATATCATACATTACTTTGTCATACTAGTGACAGAGATTATTGCGATGACATGTTACTGATGGTGTGCACAGGACCACAGCTCTGTACTTATCGCTAGATGTTCGTGCTGGTATGCTTTACTACACACAGCATCACACCTCTGTAATCATCATGTTGTTGTGCCACACTACACGGGAGAGTAGACCATATAGTGCATCAGAACTCCGTCACCATCGTGGACAGGTCGACTACTGAGGTGTCCACCAGCATCTTTACAGTTATCAATAATGCTCTCCTGTGTCTTTCAAGAGAACAAACTGTCTGACCTGCGATTCCAGCTGTCATCCTCGCCCAGACACAACAAATAAAAACTTCTATTAAATAACAGTATTCTAAAATTGATATTCCAGGTTTACGAGAAATGTATATAATAATAGCTTTCATGGCTATAAAATATTATTTTTCCCATCATGATGAATTATATTATAAATGTCAAAAACATCATATTTTGACAATGACATATGTAATAGCACGTGTCATTAAAATTATATCATTTCGTATAGTAATTTAAAAGTCGAATATAAAGCACTAAATATTTATTTTTTATATTTTTCATGTGGAGCCGAAACTCCTTAAGATCTTATTTTATTAAAAAAATAAAGTCAGTTTTCTTGCCTTCCCTCAAAGGGTGACTTCGTTTCCTTATTAGTGAGTTTGAGAGTTAAAAGGCCTTAATTGGTAGTCATTAAGCCTTAACGATATTGGTAGTCATTAGGCTTTAATGGTGGCTACCATTAGGCCTTAATATACCTGATCCTCATAGTCAAGAGGCCTTTACGATCGTGGTAGTTACTGAGCTTCACTGATCTCTATTGAGAATACACTTTAAAAACGCTAGGCTAACTAGGAGAGGCATTCGAGAGTACTGATTCCAGCCAGACTAGAGTACAAAAGCAACACTGACCTGGGAATCTCTGGCTAGTTGCGAATCATTTGCCGAGATCGAGCTTTTTTTCTATTTGGCGTTCAATGTTGCCAACAGATAAAAACGGTTTCCATGGAGCCGGTACCTTTGTATATCTCACCTGAAGCAAAGCTTTGTGTGATTCTCTTTTTGTGGGTCGTCCAGGTTCTGTGCACCATGGCGCAGGCGACGCACTGCGACACAGGCGATGAACTGCCACCACGGATGATGCATTTTGCAACCGACAACGAGATGCGACACAGAAACGCAGTGCAAAGCCGTGCACTGCAGCGCAGGCTAGAAAATGATGTGCAGACGTAGTCTTATTTGATACACAGCAACACACTTTTTTCCTCCTCTTGCAATCTGATAATTCACTACCTTCAGAGATGCAAGTTTAATGTTAGTGGAAGCACTGACGAACACTTCTAAATTGTCCATTTTTTTTAACAATCAGCTCCTGTGCTCACCTATTTGAGGTTGCAGGGTTCGATTCACAGTTCTTGGCCCCACCTCTTCGCTGTGTGTGTGTGTGTGTGTGTGTGTGTGTGTGTGTGTGTGTGTGTGTGTGTGTGTGTGTGTGTGTTTGTGTGTGTGTGTGTGTGTGTGTGTGTGTGTGTGTGTGTGTGAGTGTGTGTACGTGTGTGTGTACTCACCTAATTGTGGTTGAAGGGGTAGATTCATAGCATGTGTGTGTGTGTGTGTGTGTGTGTGTGTACTCGTTTTGGACTTGGAGGGGTCGAATCTTGGTATCTGACCTCTATATCTAACTCACCCTAACCGAGTTCTCTCCCTCTCGTTAATCCTATCATACCCATCTTTAAAGCTGTGTATGGAATGTGAGAGTGCACAGACACACACACACACACACACGCACCTGTGAATGTGTCTGCGTGTTGCTGCCTTTCTCACTCCTTTTCATCTATTACCGTTGCCTTGGGCATCAACCTCTTCTTTCGCTCTACAGTTGCGAAAAGTCCCAAACAAAAGATTCATTAACTGATGGAGAACTCAAAAAGGCGAGTGTGTGTGTGTCTCTCTCTGCACTCAGTCCTTTGTGCGTTGTTTTGTTTGTCTTTGAGGGTTTTTCCTTTTTGCTTTTTGAGTTTGTGAAAGTAATGCTGTAACCTTTGCTTTTTTGTTACGCTTATTTTACCCTAGAATTTTCTCCTAGTGTGTTTGCAAACACTTTGTGTGTGCGTTGGTATACGTGTAATGACACACACACACGCACACACACACACACGCACACACACACACACACACACACACACACACACACACACACACACACACACACACATACGCACACACACACACATGCACATTTACAAGTAAAGGACCGAGTCAGAGAAGTACAATTAGAATCAGCTTGTAAGGTATAGATCACTGACTTCTCTCGAGTGACTGAAGTTACCATTTACCAGCGCACTAGCATCGTCAATAATTAAATTGCTGTATAGTATATAATATATATAAATATATATATATAAATAAATATATATATATATATATATATATATATATATATATATATATATATATATATATATATATATATATATATATATATATATATATATATATATATATAAAATACACTCGTGTTGCCAAATAAGGCAGAATTTTGCAGAGCGAAAATTTTAGTATTATTATATTATCACACTGGCCGATTCCCACCAAGGCAGGGTGGCCCGAAAAAGAAAAACTTTCACCATCATTCACTTCATCACTGTCTTGCCAGAAGGGTGCTTTACACTACAGTTTTTAAACTGCAACATTAACACCCCTCCTTCAGAGTGCAGGCACTGTACTTCCCATCTCCAGGACTCAAGTCCGGCCTGCCGGTTTCCCTGAATCCCTTCATAAATGTTACTTTGCTCACACTCCAACAGCACGTCAAGTATTAAAAACCATTTGTCTCCATTCACTCCTATCAAACACGCTCACGCATGCCTGCTGGAAGTCCAAGCCCCTCGCACACAAAACCTCCTTTACCCCCTCCCTCCAACCTTTCCTAGGCCGACCCCTACCCCGCCTTCCTTCCACTACAGACTGATACACTCTTGAAGTCATTCTGTTTAGCTCCATTCTCTCCACATGTCCGAACCACCTCAACAACCCTTCCTCAGCCCTCTGGACAACAGTTTTGGTAATTCTGCACCTCCTCCTAACTTCCAAACTACGAATTCTCTGCATTATATTCACACCACACATTGCCCTCAGACATGACATCTCCACTGCCTCCAGCCTTCTCCTCGCTGCAACATTCATCACCCATGCTTCACACCCATATAAGAGCGTTGGTAAAACTATACTCTCATACATTCCCCTCTTTGCCTCCAAGGACAAAGTGTATGCAGTAATTCCGCAAAAATCATTCTAAACCTATCGAAGAAAATATATTTCATTGTGTTTGTTTATTATTAAATTATTGTAAAATTATCTAAAATGTATTTAGTTGGATTAGTCAAATTAAATTGCGCTTGTTATAATAAGGTGAGGTAAGTTGTCTAAGGTGTTTCTGGTGTAAAATTATTAATTCTTACATTAACACAATTGACATGTTTTTTAAACGTATAAGAAAATTTTTTTTAGAAAGGACTTGATTTTAAATGAGTTCTTGCTAACTGACCAGTTTTACATATACGACACATATATATATATATATATATATATATATATATATATATATATATATATATATGTGTGTGGTGTGTGTGTGTGTGTGTGTGTATGTGTGTGTGTGTATGTGTGTGTGTGTATTGTGTGTGTGTATGTGTGCGTATGTGTGTGTGTGTGTGTGTGTGTGTGTGTGTGTGTGTGTGTGTGTGGTGTGTGTGTGTGTGTGTGTCGTTCACACACACACACAGTGAAATGCATGCACACTTCTAGGCTCACGGTGTGTATATACTCACTGTAATAATGTTGGTAGAATTACTGACAATTTGTTGGGTAAAAGAACACATGTGCAACTAATGTGACATTTTATTATGGTAACGTTTCGCTCTCCATGAGCTTTGTCGGGCCGTAACGACTTGACAAAGCTCCTGGAGAGCAAAACGTTTCCACAATTAAAATGTCGCATTAGTTGCATGTGTGTCCTTTTACGCAACAGATATACTCACCTCTCAAGGTATATACATTAAAATGTATATACCTCTCGGTATACAAACACTGTTGAACAAGGAGTTTAGAGTCAATTCATTTAATCGGACAGAGAAAACACAGACACACCACGCAAGGGAAATCATATGCAATTATTTATGCATTAAAAAAGGTGTAATAACTTCAGCCGTATTGCGAACTTCACGTGACTAATGACGAAAACTTTTTATGTCTCCTCTTGTAATTTGCTTGAAGAGAGACTCTAGGTGTATTCTTAACCTACACAACTTTTTAAAGGGATTAAACTCTGCTTAGAGCGAAACTCATTCTATAAATAAGGGTTTGTTCTGTATATAGATTTTTTCAGACTTGTCAGCAAGACTTACCTAGCAAATTAAATTTGCTTGTTGTATTTGTATGAAGGAAGGCTTCCAGACCATGAGGGATTCCAGCGCTTATACACTAAGAGTTTACTTTATTCCCATTTTTTAAGGGATTAAAGCATTCTTGACTGATGGTGAGTAGGTTACATGTAGCCTTAATGACTCTCGTGTAGCCTACAGGCAATAAACACCATCAATTAGCCTACCTAACCAGACGCATTTAGTACAACAGGTAAAATCTGAACAGAAATCCTACTTATATACCGGAAAAACAATGTTATTTATGTATATGATGGCCTAGAATATTATGTGGGTTTTCTACAAAAAATAAAGCAAGAGTGTTGCTAGAAATATTTAATAGGTAAAGGAAGTCAAAATTGTGACGTTAAAATATAATTTTAAGTTGCCACGTTTCACTCCTAATTAAAGCGGAAATATTCCAGCTGTTTTAAAATGTCGAAATAATTGAAAGTAATTATATCAGAAATGATGGAAGATCGGGGAGAAATGGAAAGCAGAAGAAAGAGGCGGAGGGTAGGAACTGAAGGAGGAAGGTAGAGAGGGAGAGAGAGATAGGGAGAGAGGAAGATTGACAGAGATAGCTGGAAAGGAAAAAAAAGAGAGGGAGAGAAGGAGAGAGAGAGAGAGAGAGAGAGAGAGGAAGAGAGAGAGAGAGAGAGAGAGAGAGAGAGAGAGAGAGAGAGAGAGAACACTGTGTAAAAAGAGAGAGAAAACTGGGAAGCGGAAGAGGAAGAAAATGAATAATAGGAGGAAGGGTGGGGCAGCGAGAAGGAAGAAAAAATGCAGAAAAACTAAGCAAGTTAAGTCGAAACTCGTTGGTTAAGAAAGAAGTAATTATGATTTTTATGTGATACGATTTTTTTTATCAACCTTAAGTAGTGAGAGCAACACAAGTGTTGGCACTCAGCCTCCCTCCAGTCCTGAGAGCAAAACAAGTATTGACACTCAGCCTCCTTCCAGTCCTGAGAGCAAAACAAGTATTGACACTCAGCCTCCCTCCAGTCCTGAGAGCAACACAAGTGTTGGCACTCAGCCTCCCTCCAGTCCTGAGAGCAACACAAGTATTGACACTCAGCCTCCCTCCAGTCCTGAGAGCAACACAAGTATTGACACTCAGCCTCCCTCCAGTCCTGAGAGCAACACAAGTATTGACACTCAGCCTCCCTCCAGTACTGAGAGCAACACAAGTATTGACACTCAGCCTCCCTCCAGTACTGAGAGCAACACGTGTTGGCACTCAGCCTCCCTCCAGTACTGAGAGCAACACAAGTGTTGACACTCAGCCTCCCTCCAGTACTGAGAGCAACACGTGTTGGCACTCAGCCTCCCTCCAGTCCTGAGAGCAACACAAGTATTGACACTCAGCCTTCCTCCAGTCCTGAGAGCAACACAAGTATTGACACTCAGCCTCCCTCCAGTCCTGAGAGCAACACAAGTGTTGACACTCAGCCTCCCTCCAGTACTGAGAGCAACACGTGTTGGCACTCAGCCTCCCTCCAATCCTGAGAGCAACACAAGTATTGACACTCAGCCTCCCTCCAGTCCTGAGAGCAACACAAGTATTGACACTCAGCCTCCCTCCAGTCCTGAGAGCAACACAAGTATTGACACTCAGCCTTCCTCCAGTCTGAGAGCAACACAAGTATTGACACTCAGCCTCCCTCCAGTCCTGAGAGCAACACAAGTATTGACACTCAGCCTCCTCCAGTCCTGAGAGCAACACAAGTATTGACACTCAGCCTTCCTCCAGTCCTGAGAGCAACACAAGTATTGACACTCAGCCTTCCTCCAGTCCTGAGAGCAACACAAGTATTGACACTCAGCCTCCCTCCAGTCCTGAGAGCAACACAAGTATTGACACTCAGCCTCCCTCCAGTCCTGAGAGCAACACAAGTATTGACACTCAGCCTTCCTCCAGTCCTGAGAGCAACACAAGTATTGACACTCAGCCTCCCTCCAGTCCTGAGAGAAACACAAGTATTGACACTCAGCCTTCCTCCAGTCCTGAGAGCAACACAAGTATTGACACTCAGCCTTCCTCCAGTCCTGAGAGCAACACAAGTATTGACACTCAGCCTTCCTCCAGTCCTGAGAGCAACACAAGTATTGACACTCAGCCTCCCTCCAGTCCTGAGAGCAACACAAGTATTGACACTCAGCCTCCCTCCAGTACTGAGAGCAACACAAGTATTGACACTCAGCCTCCCTCCAGTCCTGAGAGCAACACAAGTATTGACACTCAGCCTTCCTCCAGTCCTGAGAGCAAAAACAAGTATTGACACTCAGCCTCCCTCCAGTACTGAGAGCAACACAAGTATTGACACTCAGCCTCCCTCCAGTCCTGAGAGCAACACAAGTATTGACACTCAGCCTTCCTCCAGTCCTGAGAGCAACACAAGTATTGACACTCAGCCTCCCTCCAGTACTGAGAGCAACACAAGTGTTGACACTCAGCCTCCCTCCAGTACTGAGAGCAACACGTGTTGGCACTCAGCCTCCCTCCAGTACTGAGAGCAACACGTGTTGGCACTCAGCCTCCCTCCAGTCCAAAGAGCATCACAAGTGTTGACACTCAGCCTACCTCCAGTACTGAGAGCAACACAAGTATTGACACTCAGCCTCCCTCCAGTACTGAGAGCAACACAAGTATTGACACTCAGCCTCCCTCCAGTACTGAGAGCAACACGTGTTGGCACTCAGCCTCCCTCCAGTCCAAAGAGCATCACAAGTGTTGACACTCAGCCTCCCTCCAGTCCAAAGAGCAACGCAAGTGTTGGCACTCAGCCTCCCTCCAGTCCTGAGAGCAACACAAGTGTTGACACTCAGCCTCCCTCCAGTCCAAAGAGCAACACAAGTGTTGACACTCAGCCTCCCTCCAGTCCTGAGAGCAACACAAGTATTGACACTCAGCCTCCCTCCAGTCCTGAGAGCAACACAAGTGTTGACACTCAGCCTCCCTCCAGTATTGAGAGCAACACAAGTGTTGGCACTCAGCCTCCCTCCAGTCCTAAGAGCAACACAAGCGTTGGTACTCAGCCTCACTCCAGTCCTGAGAGCAGCACAAGTGTCGGCACTCAGCCTCCCTCCAGTCCTGAGAGCAGCACAAGTGTTGACACTCAGCCTCCCTCCAGTACTGAGAGCAACACAAGTGTTGGCACTCAGCCTCCCTCCAGTCCTGAGAGTAACACAAGTGTTGGCACTCACCCTCCCTCCAGTCCTGAGAGCAGCACAAGTGTTAGCACTCAGCCTCCCTCCAGACCTGAGAGCAACACAAGTGTTGGCACTCAGCCTCCCTCCAGTCCTGAGAGCAACACAAGTGTTGGCACTCACCCTCCCTCCAGTCTTGAGAGCAGCACAAGTGTTGGCACTCAGCCTCCCTCCAGTCTTGAGAGCAACACAAGTGTTGGCACTCACCCTCCCTCCAGTCCTGAGAGCAAAACAAGTGTTGACACTCAGCCTCCCTCCAGTCCTGAGAGCAACACAAGTGTTGACACTCAGCCTCCCTCCAGTCCTGAGAGCAAAACAAGTGTTGGCACTCAGCCTTCCTCCAGTCCTGAGAGCAACAAGTGTTGACACTCAGCCTCCCTCCAGTTCTGAGAGCAACACAAGTGTTGACACTCAGCCTCCCTCCAGTCCTGAGAGCAACACAAGTGTTGACACTCAGCCTCCCTCCAGTCCTGAGAGCAACACAAGTGTTGGCACTCAGCCTCCCTCCAGTCCTGAGAGCAACACAAGTGTTGGCACTCAGCCTCCCTCCAGTCCTGAGAGCAACACAAGTGTTGGCACTCAGCCTCCCTCCAGTCCTGAGAGCAACACAAGAGTTGGCACTCAGCCTCCCTCCAGTCCTGAGAGCAACACAAGTGTTGACGCTCAGCCTCCCTCCAGTCCTGAGAGCAACACAAGTGTTGACACTCAGCCTCCCTCCAGTCCTGAGAGCAACACAAGTGTTGACACTCAGCGTCCCTCCAGTCCTGAGAGCAACACAAGTGTTGGCACTCAGCCTTCCTCCAGTCCTGAGAGCAACACAAGTGTTGACACTCAGCCTCCCTCCAGTCCTGAGAGCAACACAAGTGTTGACACTCAGCCTCCCTCCAGTCCTGAGAGCAACACAAGTGTTGACACTCAGTCTCCCTCCAGTCCTGAGAGCAACACAAGTGTTGACACTCAGCCTCCCTCCAGTCCTGAGAGCAACACAAGTGTTGACACTCAGCCTCCCTCCAGTCCTGAGAGCAACACAAGTGTTGACACTCAGCCTCCCTTAAGTCCTGAGAGCAACACAAGAGTTGACACTCAGCCTCCCTCTAGTTCTGAGAGCAACACAAGTGTTGACACTCAGCCTCCCTCCAGTCCTGAGAGCAACACAAGTGTTGGCACTCAGCCTTCCTCCAGTCCTGAGAGCAACACAAGTGTTGACACTCAGTCTCCCTCCAGTCCTGAGAGCAACACAAGTGTTGACGCTCAGCCTCCCTCCAGTCCTGAGAGCAACACAAGTGTTGACACTCAGCCTCCCTCCAGTCCTGAGAGCAACACAAGTGTTGACACTCAGCCTCCCTCCAGTACTGAGAGCAACACAAGTGTTGGCACTCAGCCTTCCTCCAGTCCTGAGAGCAACACAAGTGTTGACACTCAGCCTCCCCCCAGTCCTGAGAGCAACACAAGTGTTGACAGTCAGCCTCCCTCCAGTCCTGAGAGCAACACAAGTGTTGACACTCAGCCTCCCTCCAGTACTGAGAGCAACACAAGTGTTGGCACTCAGCCTTCCTCCAGTCCTGAGAGCAACACTAGTGTTGACACTCAGCCTCCCTCCAGTCCTGAGAGCAACACAAGTGTTGACACTCAGCCTCCCTCCAGTCCTGAGAGCAACACTAGTGTTGACACTCAGCCTCCCTCCAGTCCTGAGAGCAACACAAGTGTTGACACTCAGCCTCCCTCCAGTCCTGAGAGCAACACAAGTGTTAACACTCAGCCTCCCTCCAGTCCTGAGAGCAACACTAGTGTTGGCACTCACCCTCCCTCCAGTCCTGAGAGCAACACAAGTGTTGACACTCAGCCTCCCTCCAGTCCTGAGAGCAACACAAGTGTTGACGCTCAGCCTCCCTCCAGTTATGAGAGCAACACAAGTGTTGGCACTCAGACTTCCTTCAGTCCTGAGAGCAACACAAGTGTTGACACTCAGCCTCCCTCCAGTCCTGAGAGCAACACAAGTGTTGGCACTCAGACTTCCTCCAGTCCTGAGAGCAACACAAGTGTTGACACTCAGCCTCCCTCCAGTCCTGAGAGCAACACAAGTGTTGGCACTCAGCCTTCCTCCAGTCCTGAGAGCAACACAAGTGTTGGCACTCAGCCTCCCTCCAGTCCTGAGAGCAACACAAATGTTGGCACTCAGCCTCCCTCCAGTCCTGAGAGCAACACAAGTGTTGACGCTCAGCCTCCCTCCAGTCCTGAGAGCAACACAAGTGTTGACACTCAGCCTCCCTCCAGTCCTGAGAGCAACACAAGTGTTGACGCTCAGCCTCCCTCCAGTCCTGAGAACAACACAAGTGTTGACACTCAGCCTCCCTCCAGTCCTGAGAGCAACACAAGTGTTGACGCTCAGCCTCCCTCCAGTCCTGAGAGCAACACAAGTGTTGACACTCAGCCTCCCTCCAGTCCTGAGAGCAACACAAGTGTTGACACTCAGCCTCCCTCCAGTCCTGAGAGCAACACAAGTGTTGACGCTCAGCCTCCCTCCAGTCCTGAGAGCAACACGAGTGTTGACGCTCAGCCTCCCTCCAGTCCTGAGAGCAAGACAAGTGTTGACGCTCAGCCTCCCTCCAGTCCTGAGAGCAACACAAGTGTTGACGCTCAGCCTCCCTCCAGTCCTGAGAGCAAGGCAAGTGGGTTGACGCTCAGCCTCCCTCCAGTCCTGAGAGCAACACAAGTGTTGACGCTCAGCCTCTCTCCAGTCCTGAGAGCAACACAAGTGTTGACGCTCAGCCTCCCTCCAGTCCTGAGAGCAAGACAAGTGTTGACGCTCAGCCTCCCTCCAGTCCTGAGAGCAACACAAGTGTTGACGCTCAGCCTCCCTCCAGTCCTGAGAGCAACACAAATGTTGACGCTCAGCCTCCCTCCAGTCCTGAGAGCAACACAAGTGTTGACACTCAGCCTCCCTCCAGTCCTGAGAGCAACACAAGTGTTGACGCTCAGCCTCCCTCCAGTCCTGAGAGCAACACAAGTGTTGGCACTCAGCCTCCCTCCAGTCCTGAGAGCAAGACAAGTGTTGACGCTCAGCCTCCCTCCAGTCCTGAGAATAACACGTCATAAGTCTCTGCCTCTCTCTAGTTCGATAATATTTATGCTTCCTTTATAATGATATTCCTTACGAAGGTGACTAACAGCCATTCAGCAGTAAACGTTAAAATTAAGAAGAATTTCAACGTCCAGAGCCGAGTGGTCATGCAAGTATCTCTGGTGAGAGAAAGATCACTGAATGGATCACCAGGATTCCTTAAATCTTCTCATGCACAATCAATCCACAAAATCACAGAGTATTCATTAAAACTCACCAGTTTTCCACATTTTTTCCATGTGTTTTCTATATGTTTCTCCTTCGGGCCTGTGTCTTTATTACTATTACCAAAAAGATGCGCTAAAGCTAAAAGGGGTCATATAGAGCGAGTCATTATTAAGATGTTTCAAAAATTTCATTTTTTTCCATCATAGGTCTATGTATTCAACCAAAATTGTGTAAATATATAATTTAAATAATTTGTAACCAATATTTTCGAAAAATGTAACGCAGAAATTCTAAAACATGGATAAACTGTCCAGTGGATTAATTATCCGGTAGCGAACACCAAACATTCTTGCTACATTAACAAACATTTACAGTTATCAAATGTACACAGTCGCTTACCAAAATCCTCTTTTAAATGAAAAGTAATTTTCGAAAAATTTAAAACAGAAAGAATGTAAAATATTTTATAGTATACAGAAAGGCAGGAATTAACGGGTGAAATTATTTGACTGTGTGTACAGATGAATTGTTGTATACATATATATATATATATATATATATATATATATAATATATATATATATATATTATATATAATATATATATACACACATAAACATCAGTAGTCTGAGCCTAAAGAATCAAGCTTGCAAAGGGAAGATCTCAGTGCGGCTGAGACATCAGGGAACTGATTTCTGCCTCTGGCAAGTTAATCAGTTAATCTCTTAATCTCGGAATCGCTGTGTATATAAAAAAATGGGACGTGCGACACCAATAAATGAAATAGCGTATAAAAGCGGCAACCGGATTGCACCAAACACACTCTACAAGACAGTCAGCTTATCACTTTTTGAGGCACGTGTATCCAAAGTGAAACAGTGACTTTTCAGGCGGAGGAGTTGAGTAAGTCAGGTCACAAGTGAATGATAAAGTGAAGCAGTTCAACTGTACACACAGTCACCTCACACTCCTTAATTCTTTGTCTCGTGCACTGCATAATTTTGCAATATATAACTGAAAACTGAGTGAGACACTCGTCCCTTGAACATTATGCAACAGGACACGGAATACATAACACATCAGGAGATGGAATACAAAACACAGAGGTTATTTGTACAAGACCACCAGCAACATGCTACTCTGATGAATTCCAGAGACGAAAGTGCCCACCAGAAACTGGAAAGAAATCGAGGAGTTCTGTTCTCGAGGACTTGGAGGGTAAAGAAAAACTTTAACGTGATATCCAAGTTTCTCTCCTTCATCTTATTCCCATGATTGCTGGGATTTTTGTTTGCCTGGAAGGCTGTAGTTTTCCCCGAGGTTTCTAGTCTTGATTTTTTCAGAGATTAATCTATGTTAATAAGTACCTGTTTGATAGGAGGGGTTACAAAGTAATAAACAATAGCAGAAATGTTACACTCAGTGTGTTAGTATACTTCCCAGACCTGCCTGACCATGTACGAACAAAGAACACAAGAGAAATCTGGGAAGGTTTATTAAGATGCTGCAGTAACCTTGGCAAACAGAAGGGAGCTCTTAGAAGCATAACTGTTTTGTAATGAAAAATCATGATAGCAACAGCCACAAACAACCGAAATTTGAATCCGATATTTGCATTGTAACTGCAAAACCTGTTCTTAAACGGCTGAATTGTTTTAGGCACTTACAGCTTTGTAGTTACTCTCTACCAATGTTCTATAACTTTAATTAAAACTTTTTCCCTAAGCTTCATGCAGTTGTTTCTATCATACACAATACCCAGCATATCCACTGAGAATATACATGGTTCAAACAATTCGTTTAGGATTTTTTTGGCAGACAGTCTGCTAGGCACAGACGAATTCTCCTAAGATTCCTTGTTGCTAATATCCACTGTCATTTTTCTCTTGTAGAGTGAGCAGACAAGGCTATAGCTGGCAGCAAGAAAAGGAGTTGAAGGAAAGAGAGGGAGGAGGGGATGAAGCGGAGACAAGGGGACTAGAAGGAAAAGATGAGGAGAAGAGGAAATAGGGAAAGGGGAAAAGTTATGATTGATTTATTGATCTTTATATCTGGTGACTGGTTCATTTTTTGGAGGGCGTAATTGTATTGGATTTTTATCTGTCACGTTTTCTGTGAGACTTATGCCCCTCAGCCACTAACCAGTAACAGTAGGTATATATTTTTTTATTAGTCTTTATTTAAACCATACACGGATCATATTTTTACATAACTGAGAGTTCAGAAATTTACATACACGTAGAGGTGAAGAATGTGTGGAGAGAAACCCTAGTGTAAGTTGGAAGCTCCTCAGACACCGGTCGGGAACCTAAGATGCAGCAAGCGTTCCCTCTCTGGATTGCTACACTGAAACGCTAGAAGAGAAATGTAGCAGTTCTTGGGTCTTTGCTGGTTTTAACGAACGTGGAGCCCAGCTTCTTGAGAAACCCATGGTATGTTTTCCCCAGGGACCAAGTGTTTCTAATCCTATAGGGACGAAGTGGTACTAGCGGGTCAAACCCTTGTACTTGCTGAGAGTGTGATCTTCCCTGTGATCAGCAGCACCGCCCTGTTGACAAGCACTGTGAGGGATGTAGGTGTCGGCTACGTTAGATGCACAGGTACAGTCCCACACACTTGCCTTCCAGTCTTCCACGAGTATAATGTGATGCCATCAGGGCGGCAGGGAGGCACATCCAGGGTGCTGGGTAGTACAGATCGAGGCTCTTTCGTCTGGACACAGATATGATGACCTCGTTGAGTTCACTAAGTCTAACATGCCAACCTCTAGAACGTGAACAACTCAAACCATGCAAATCATACTGGTCGACTACCAATTTGCCCGCAAATACGCTTATACTCAGCGTAAATTGTTGACAGCAAGACGAAAGAATATACAGTAAATCGCGTGACAACAAATACTACAATAAATCTCAATAAAAAAATAGCAGAACAAAAGCACCTGAGCGTTTTCATATGTTTTCCGACATATCTTCTGATAGTCCACTTCCTCCGAAGATGTGAGTGAACACACAACAATGTTCAGGTGTTTTTTCTCTGTTACTGGTTTCCAGCGAGGCGATTTTCTTATAATATTGTTTGTATAATATATAAGAGCTTGTAATTATAATCTGTATATAATATACACCACTCTGTATAACAAAGACCAATGTGTGTGTGTGTGTGTGTGTGTGTGTGTACTCACCTATTTGTACTCTCCTACTTGTAGTTGCAGGGGCCGATTCACACACACACACACACACACCAATGTGTGTGTGTGTGTGCGTGTGTGTGTGTATATATAATTTACACCAGTGTGCGTATTCATTTCCATTACTCTTCTGGGAGTTAATTTATTGGTGAGCATCTTGGAATTCCCTTCCAAGACGTGAGAAATTGTGCGTCAGTGAGTGGGAATGTTCCATAATGCCTACTTCCACTTTATAGATTCCCATTTCGTTCATTCCAATTCTATCTCGTATATTATAATTATTTACCCAAAATAGTGGAGAGAGGTCCAGTTAAAATGCCGCTTTGCTGTAAACCAGTGGTGTTTAAAGACCGGTTTACAGTAGACCAGTAGTGTTTGAAGACCGGTTTACAGTAGACCAGTAGTGTTTAAAGACCGGTTTACAGTAGACCAGTAGTGTTTAAAGACCGGTTTACAGTAGACCAGTAGTGTTTGAAGACCGGTTTGCTGTAGATCAATTGTGTTACAGTTTTGGAGCTAGTTATAAACAAGAGTAACTGCCCGTTTCTTTAATAATAATAATAATAATAATAATAATAATAATAATAATAATAATAATAATAATAATAATAATCGTAATGAATGTTTCCTCTAGTTAGGTATCTCTTGAAAACAAGCAGAATTAACCCTCAGGATGAATATGGCTGCTTTATCCAAAAAGAAAATAGAATACAAAACTCTCCGGAGGTAACATTACAAGCATTCTTCAACAAATTGTACATAAAACAAGACCACATGCTAGACTAAAAGCTATTTTAGAAAAAGGTAGTATTTTATCAAATCAATAAATAAAAAATTAAAGCAAGCACGAACACCCTTCATTCCTGTCAGTCATTAACGCCAACACGCCAGAAAATCACGCGAGTTCAACTGAAGAGCAAAAACAAGTCCTTGGTACACATTGAGCGTGAGGACGTGGGTCAGATGTAGTAGCGATCACCTTCACAACCGGGTATTAGTACACGCTATAGATCATATTATTAATGGTATACACTACAGGCTAGTTGATGAAAAAGTCATGTCCAAAACTTATCAATCTTTATTGGTAAAATATTTTTTCCTGAGTATCAGCCTTCGTCAGTCGAATGAAGGCGAATAGTTAAGATCCTGGGCAATGAGTTTGTTCATTTACTGCATTGATCTGCACACTGTGCGGTAAGCTCTAGAGAGTCACACTAACCAGACGCAATATGCGGTTTATGGCATTTATTGGGTAGGTGTTTCTCCCACCAAGGTTTTTACTGACAGTCTCTGCTGGAGGAAAACGACTTCTCGACAAATGTCATAGACCGTAGACTGTCTCATCAGAGTGCCTGTATATTTTCCCGCTGGTATATACACTGTGAAGTATCGCTTGGTATGGAGAGGTGATGCGAAAACTCGCCTCCGGGAACCAGTTTCTCACCTCCATCTGCTTGTGTTTTTGCCTCTATTCATATATGTCTCTCCTAGCCTCTGTTTCTCATTTCCTCTCAAATGTCCCTTACTTCCGGACCCTTCGTCTTAATTCCAGACATTTTCCCTCTTTAAGCAACTATTTCTCACTTTCTGGCATCTACGAATCACTTCCAGGGTCCCTTATCTCTTACTTTCGGACATTTACCTCTAGTTGCTGGGTCCCCCTCTTTCACCTCTGGCCCCTATGGTGAATTAGAGATTAGAGAACGGTGTACCGATGGTCCACAGCTTCTTGAACTGTATGTCTCGAACGGGTTACCTGTTGTCGCTCTCGGATGTCGCCGCCCCCGTGGTCTGGTCCCAGATCAGGCCTCCTACAGCGCTTCTGATAACAATAATAAAAAAATAATAAATCATCTTTGTCCATGTGGTTAGTATTTCTATTTTTCTCATACCGCCTTTAAAATCCTATTCTGTCATTCCAGTCCTGTCTCCATCCCAACGTCACATCCAATTCTCGTATCATGTCCCCGGCGTTCCATTGTAATTCAGTCATCCTGTCCCTAGAATCTCATTCTAGCTCCATTCATTCCCCAGCATCCCATTACAGCTCCCTCCCTCATTCTGTCCACTCCATTCTATTCTAGCCGCCACTTTCCCTCCATCTGCCTTAAGCATTCCATTCCACCTCCCTTCTTTTTTCTGTCTCCAGCATTCTATCTGAGCTCCCTCCAGCATCCCGTCCTCAGCACCCCAGTGTACCTACCTCATCCCTGTAGTAATTGTCCATTCTCACAATTTTCACCTGCTACTTCCCACACCTTCACGATTTTCTCTCATCCTAGTTCATCTCATTTGTCGGTCTCGCCAGCTTCTCTCCCACTGTGAGGCAGTCGTGGTCGTCTCTTGTTCCATAACGAGGCTTTTCGGTCATCTTTTGACTCATAAAGAGGCTACCAGATTCGCCTGGCCTCACATCACTATCTGTACGACCCTGGAGCCTTGTCTTCCGTCTGAGGTATTCATTCGCACACAACCTGCCAGGAACCTCTTGAGGAAACTCCCAAACTCCTGCCTCGCGTTTTTTTTTACCCTCAGTAACCAAGCAATTACCTGCCACGTCCATACCTCGTTGGACTCCAAGAACTTGCTTATCTAATTTTGAGCTTCTCTGAAGAGCAGAGGGTTAGTCTTTTCTATTTTCTCGGTCTTTAAAGATAAAACATTTTTTAAAACGCAGTTCTTTTTTAATGCATTTTTACAATTATTTGTCCATAACTTTTACACCTTTGTCGTCCCTTTCACCTTCATTTATCACCTTCCTCTTTCTCATTCTTTATCGTAGCCGCGTCTTCCTCTTTACACCAGCCATGGCACAGAGAAGGTGGTGTCCTCTCTTGCCCCCAACGCCAGGTAATTGGGTTCTTTAACTGGATTGTGATATTGATAGCGGTTGTATTTCACGAGGATCAGGTTCTCGGATACCTTACACAAGCTGATAATTTACGAGAAATAGATTCTAAGGCTTTTTAAGTGAACCCATACTGGGACATCCCGTGAGAAGTGCTGGGGAATACCGTACTAGTTCGCTTTTTACACAGAATCAAAGGAAGTCGATGTCAACAAAAGAAACAAGAAGCATCGGATATTCATTATGGAGGCAGAAATGAAACGGTAATAACAAACGTCATGAGAACACTTTCAAATGTCGGAAGAGTTAATATTAATAGTTGTCCAAATTATAAATACAATTTCTTTCCCATAATCAAGAAAAATAAGTTATATCATATGTTTTTAATACGGAGAAGCGCGTACGCCAAAAAATCCTCAGCTCAACTGAACAACCCGTTCAAAGATTGCTTTGATGTTTTTGATTAAGGACTGGATGGCAAAGACGTGACTGATAATGACGTAGGTGACTAAGGCATGGTTAAATAGGGCCTCAGTTAAAGACCGAAATACACTACCCCTCTTATATATATATATATATATATATATATATATATATATATATATATATATATATAATATATATATATAATTGTTATTACCCGAAAAAATATTTTGTTGTCATGCCTGTTTCATTTTTGCCTCCATAATGAATATCCGATGCTTCTTTTTTCTTTTGTTGACACCGACTTCCTTTGATTCTGTGTAAAAAGCGAACTAGCACGGTATTCCCCAGCACTTCTCGCGTTACCATAAAGACACGGGATGTCCCAGTATGGGTTCACTTAAAAAACCTTAGAATCGATTTGCTGGTGTCTTTTTCTGTCTCAAACACGCTAGATAACAGGGATATCTTGCTACTTCTACTTACACTTTGGTCACACTTCACAGACACGCACATGCATATATATATATATATATATATATATTTCTCCTTTTTCTAAATAGCTCTTGTTCTTTATTTCTTCTATTGTCCATGGGGAAGTGGAAAAGAATCTTTCCTCCGTAAGCCATGCGTATTGTATGAGGCGACTAAAATGCCGGGAGCAATGGGCTAGTAACCCCTTCTCTTGTAAACATTTACTAAAAAAGAGAAGAAAAACTTTATAAAACTGGGATGCTTAAATGTGCGTGGATGTAGTGCGGATGACAAGAAACAGATGATTGCTGATGTTATGAATGAAAAGAAGTTGGGTGTCCTGGCCCTAAGCGAAACAAAGCTGAAGGGGGTAGGGGAGTTTCGGTGGGGGGAAATAAATGGGATTAAATCTGGAGTATCTGAGAGAGTTATAGCTAAGAAGGGGTAGCAGTAATGTTAAAGGATCAGTTATGGAAGGAGAAAAGAGAATATGAATGTGTAAATTCAAGAATTATGTGGATTAAAGTAAAGGTTGGATGCGAAAAGTGGGTCATAATAAGCGTGTATGCACCTGGAGAAGAGAGGAATGTAGAGGAGAGAGAGAGAGATTTTGGGAGATGTTAAATGAATGTACAGGAACTTTTGAACCAAGTGAGAGAGTAATTGTGGTAGGGGACGTGAATGATAAAGTAGGAGAAACTTTTAGAGAGGGTGTGGTAGGTAAGTTTGGGGTGCCAGGTGTAAATGATAATGGGAGTCCTTTGATTGAACTTTGTATAGAAAGGGGTTTAGTTATAGGTAATACATATTTTAAGAAAAAGAGGATAAATAAGTATACAAGATATGATGTAGGGCGAAATGACAGTAGTTTGTTGGGTTATGTATTGGTAGATAAAAGACTGATGAGCAGACTTCAGGATGTACATGTTTATAGAGGGGCCACACATATATCAGATCACTTTTTAGTTGTAGCTACACTGAGAGTAAAAGGTAGATGGGATACAAGGAGTATAGAAGCATCAGGGAAGAGAGAGGTGAAGGTTTATAAACTAAAAGAGGAGGCAGTTAGGGTGAGATATAAACAGCTATTGGAGGATAGATGGGCTAATGAGAGCATAAGCAATGGGGTCGAAGAGGTATGAGGTAGGTTTAAAAATGTAGTGTTAGAGTGTTCAGCAGAAGTTTGTGGTTACAGGAAAGTGGGTGCGTGAGGGAAGAGGAGCGATTGGTGGAATGATGATGTAAAGAGAGTAGTAAGGGAGAAAAAGTTAGCATATGAGAAGTTTTTACAAAGTAGAAGTGATGCAAGGAAGGAAAAGTATATGGAGAAAAAGAGAGAGGTTATGAGAGTGGTGAAGCAATGTAAACAGAAAGCAAATGAGAGAGTGGGTGAGACGTTATCAACAAATTTTGTTGAAAATAAGAAAAAGTTTTGGAGTGAGATTAACAAATTAAGAAAGCCTTGAGAACAAACGGATTTGTCAGTTAAAAATAGGAGAGGAGAGTTATTAAATGGAGAGTTGGAGGTATTGGGAAGATGGAGGGAATATTTTGAGGAATTGTTAAATGTTGATGAAGATAGGGAAGCTGTGATTTCGTGTATAGGGCAAGGAGGAATAACATCTTGTAGGAGTGAGGAAGAGCCAGTTGTGAGTGTGGGGGAAGTTCGTGAGGCAGTAGGTAAAATGAAAGGGGGTAAGGCAGCCGGGTTGATGGGATAAAGATAGAAATGTTAAGAGCAGGTGGTGATATAGTTTTGGAGTGGTTGGTGCAATTATTTAATAAATGTATGGAAGAGGGTAAGGTACCTAGGGATTGGCAGAGAGCATGCATAGTTCCTTTGTATGAAGGCAAAGGGGACAAAAGAGAGTGAAAAAATTATAGTGGGGTAAGTCTGTTGAGTATACCTGGTAAAGTGTATGGTAGAGTTATTATTGAAAGAATTAAGAGTAAGACGGAGAATAGGATAGCAGATGAACAAGGAGGCTTTAGGAAAGGCAGGGGGTGTGTGGACCAGGTGTTTACAGTGAAACATATAAGTGAACAGTATTTAGATAAGGCTAAAGAGGTTTTTGTGGCATTTATGGATTTGGAAAAGGCGTATGACAGGGAGGATAGGGGGGCAATGTGGCAGATGTTGCAGGTGTATGGTGTAGGAGGTAGGTTACTGAAAGCAGTGAAGAGTTTTTACGAGGATAGTGAGGCTCAAGTTAGAGTATGTAGGAAAGAGGGAGATTATTTCCCAGTAAAAGTAGGCCTAGACAAGGATGTGTGATGTCACCGTGGTTGTTTAATATATTTATAGATGGGGTTGTAAGAGAAGTAAATGCGAGGGTCTTGGCAAGAGGCGTGGAGTTAAAAGATAAAGAATCACACATAAAGAGGGAGTTGTCACAGTTGCTCTTTGCTGATGACACTGTGCTCTTGGGAGATTCTGAAGAGAAGTTGCAGAGGTTGGTGGATGAATTTGGTAGGGTATGCAAAAGAAGAAAATTAAAAGTGAATACAGGAAAGAGTAAGGTTATGAGGATAACAAAAAGATTAGGTGATGTAAGATTGGATATTAGATTGGAGGTAGAGAGTATGGAGGAGGTGAATGTATTCAGATGTTTGGGAGTGGACGTGTCAGCGGATGGGTCTATGAAAGATGAGGTGAATCATAGAATTGATGAGGGGAAAAGGTGAGTGATGCACTTAGGAGTTTGTGGAGACAAAGAACTTTGTCCTTGGAGGCAAAGAGGGGAATGTATGAGAGTGTAGCTTTACCAACGCTCTTATATGGGTGTGAAGCATGGGTGATGAATGTTGCAACGAGGAGAAGGCTGGAGGCAGTGGAGATGTCATGTCTGAGGGCAATGTGTGGTGTGAATATTATGCAGAGAATTCGTAGTTTTGAAGTTAGGAGGAGGTGCGGGATTACCAAAAGAGTTGTCCAGAGGGGTGAGGAAGGGTTGTTGAGGTGGTTCGGACATGTAGAGAGAATGGAGTGTTTCAGTCTGTAGTGGAAGGAAGGCGGGGTAGGGGTCGGCCTAGGAAAGGTTGGGGGGAGGGGGTAAAGGAGGTTTTGTGTGCGAGGGGCTTGGACTTCCAGCAGGCATGCGTGAGCGTGTTTGATAGGGGTGAATGGAGACAAATGGTTTTTAATACTTGACGTGCTGTTGGAGTGTGAGCAAAGTAACATTTATGAAGGGGTTCAGGGAAACCGGCAGGCCGGACTTTAGTCCTGGAGATGGGAAGTACAGTGCCTACACTCTGAAGGAGGGGTGTTAATGTTGCAGTTTAAAAACTGTAGTGTAAAACACCCTTCTGGCAAGACAGTGATGGAGTGAATGATGGTGAAAGCTTTTCTTTTTCGGGCCACCCTTCCTTGACGGGAATCGGCCAGTGTGTTAATAATAATAATATATATATATATATATATATATATATATATATATATATATATATATTATATATATATATATATATATATATATATATATGCATAAAATCACAGTAAACAAGTGGTATCACAATATGCAGAACAACCACTGTGAAAAAAAAGTGAAATTCCAAGAGCTTTCGTGACTTCTCACATTATCAAGGAACTGTATAAAACATCAACAGGAAGGCATCTAAGGGCAAGACTACACCTCACAGCCACGTCACAACAAGACTACACCTCACAGTCGCATGACAACACCCGACTCTGTGTTTCACAGAGTCAGGCGAGTCTCTGTGTTTCACATAGTCGGATATTGTCACGCGACTGTAAGACGTAGTCTTGTTTGTTGTGACGTGACTGTGAGGTGTAGTTTTGCCCTTATATGCCTTTCTGTTGATCTTTTCTTTTATATAGTTTTTTGACAATGTGATAAGTCACGAAAGCACTTGAAATTACACTATTTTTTTCACAGTGGTTGTTCTGAATATTCGTGCCGAATATGTAAAACGCGATTTTGGCTTAAATAGCAACGCTCTTCTTGCCATATACGACAAGCGAAAATTTGTGTATGCAATAATTTCGCAAAAATCATTCTGAACCTAACGAAATTTTTTTTTTTTTTTTTTAAATTATTGTAAACGTATCTAAAATACATTTAGTTGGATTAGGCTAAAATAAATTGCACTTGTTATAATAAGGTTAGGTAAGTTTTCTAAGATTCTTTTGGTGCAAAATTATAAATTTTTTCATTAACAATAATGAAAAATTATATATCTTTAAATGTATAAGAGAAAATTATAGAAAGGACTTAATTTTTAATGAGTTATTGCTAATTGACCAGTTTTACATATTCGGCACGACATATATATATATATATATATATATATATATATATAATATACACATACAACACACACATATATATATATATATATAAATATATATATATATATAATATATATTATATATATATAATATTATATATATATATATATATATATATGGAATACATGGCTTTTCGCTTCATCATGAAAACATTTTTAGGTTTCCAAACAGCAAGCGAGTGTGCATATCCAACTTGGAGCAGACTGCCAAGCGTGTATATCTAACTTGCCTTCAGAGTAAACGGAATTCAGACAGTATTAACTGGCTGTGACTCCATGCAAGAGGAATACAAATGCTGATACGACATGGTGTTGGCTGCTCGGTACGAGAGGCCGAGACGAGAACTCATGTTGAGTGGCTGGCAAGTTTCTTGGTGTATAGAACAGCCAACAGTATTCATACTGCTAGCGAAATGGTGTGTAAGAAAATACCTACACACACGCACACACTCACACTCACGCACACACATACTCTCTCTCATACATACACACACACAGACACCACACACACACACACACACACACACACACACACACACACACACACACACACACACACACACACAACCTGAGGCACTATGAAAACTATTCAACGGGTCAATGGAAATCGGTCTTCAGCCAAACATATGGAAAGTGGGGACGGTGGGGTAGCGCTGAACTACAAGTCTGTACCTTTAACATGTGTACTGCCAAAGGCAATGGAGAAATAATCAGAAAAATAAGGAAGGACCTGTAAAAAGTATCCATATATTTGACATCAAACACTAGTTTATAAAGAGAATGGAACTCTTGTATTTAGGAACCTACTGGAGGTAAACTGTGGTGTAATAGTGAAAAACCGGAAAGTGGAAAGGGTGGACCGCGTATTTCTAGATTGCTGAAAGGTATACGATTCTGTACTAAACAAGAAACCACATGGAAAGAGAGGCGAATGACATGCCAGAATATCTGAAACTGCTTGTGTTGGTAGATAGGAAGAAGGGAAGATTCATGATACCACATCTTAGATTAATTTAAATAATTTTAAAACATTAATAGATAAGCTAGCAGTTGCTTAAGCAATTACGAGTAATCTGAATAAGACCGTGTAGCGAACTCTAGATGGCCGAGTGGCTAACGTACTGGCCTGTGAATTTTAGGACAATTGTCATGGATTTGAACCCCACCCGTTCCGTGGTTTCTTTGCAATTGTGTTATTACGATTTCGCGAGCCAAGGTTACCCTGTCGTGTAGAGGCTGTGGTGCAGATGGCATCTTTGCAGCTTCAGTCCCCTTACTCTCGTTCTTTGTATGTCATGCATTCTGTCATTACCTACTTATTCATTTCATCTCAGTATATTGTACGTCCCTTGGTTTCTCTCTGTTTTGATATTGTTTGGGTTCAATTGCTTTAGTCCAGTTTCATAATTCATTCCCTCAAGTCTTGCTGTGAGTCTTGGACTTTTTTTGTGAGTGAGAATAAGTTTTATCAGATGTGGGCTCCATTTGTATTTCTTTCCTCCAAGAAAGAAATACAAATGATTTGGGTGGCCAAGTAATTCAAGTGGTTGAGCTCTCCATCACTCATCTCTTTTGATAGCTCTTACAATCTGTCTAAATTTTCCCTGTAGATTTTTCTTATTAATTTTACGTAGTTTACGAATAAACATACATATATAGCAGTGTGTGTGTGTGTGTGTGTGTGTGTGTGTGTGTGTGTGTGTGTGTGTGAGTAAAGGTGGGTCAACATTATCCATGCGGCAGCGGGCGGGTTATAGCGGACATCAGGAGGAAGTACGGCAGAGGGGAGCCAGCAATATCAACCCTGGGGATAGAGGGAGGGTTTATGGAGCTCTGGGCCTCGGCCGTGTGATTCCCAGCTCTCCCAGCCGAGCTCAAAGGGTTTATAGTGCTCTTCCCTGCGTGTGATTCCTAGCTCTCCCAGCCAAGTTCGGGGCGTTCATGGTGCCTTGGCAGTGTGAAAGTCTCAGCTTTCCAGTCAAGTTTGGAGTATTTGTGGTGCTCTGGGCATCGGCTGTGGGATTGCTAGCTCTCCCAGCCATGCTCGGGGTATTTATGGTATTATTCTCAGCACTCCTAGCCAGGCTAAGACCTTTATGAAAACCCAGTGCCTCGGGTGATTCCCAGATCGCAAAGGTCAGAGCTCTTATGGAATCATGGGCGTCAGCCGTATGTGATTTCCAACCCTCCCAGCTCCTAGGAGTTGTACCAATGTTAGGATTGTCCATGCTACCTCCCTCCTTGCATCGTCCAGCAACTTTGCTCTCTGGTCTTCAACTTCACACCCTCTCCTTCAATTTCACTCCACCCTTTAAACTTGGCGTCCTTTCTTCCAACTTCGGTCCTACCCTTCAACTTCGTTCCCTCCTTTTCAACTTCGCTCTTTCGCCTTCAACTCCGCTCCCTCTAGAGCAATTTGGTCCTCTTGCCCTGCAATTCACACCCCTTTTCCCTGCAATTTGGCCCCCCTCCCGTGCAATTTAGTTCCCTTTTCTGCAACTTCTTTCTTTCTCAATCTTTCACCTCTCAAATACACCGAAGAATATTTGGCAGGATTACACCAGCAGTCTACGGCTTTCCAGAGTTTCTCTTGCAGCAGGACTTGCATTGCTGTATAGGCGGGAACTGAAGTCAATTTGCACCGTTCATCTGATAGGCGTTCTAGGAATGCGTAACTTACATACGCTATTTAGAGATGCCATTTCGTCTACGAGTCTGGAACTCTTGTAGTCACGGTGATCCCTGGTATTTATTATCAAAACTAAGCGCTAAACCCACCGGGGTATCCCTGGTATTGCTCGTCACATTGCAGTCACGGTGATCCATGATCTTCACACTACAGTCACGGTGATCCATGATCTTCACACTACAGTCACGGTGATCCATGATCTTCACACTACAGTCACGGTGATCCATGATCTTCACACTACAGTCACGGTGATCTATGATCTTCACACTACAGTCACGGTGATCCATGATCTTCACACTACAGTCACGGTGATCTATGATCTTCACACTACAGTCACGGTGATCCATGATCTTCACACTACAGTCACGGTGATCCATGATCTTCACACTACAGTCACGGTGATCCATGATCTTCACACTACAGTCACGGTGATCCATGATCTTCGCACTACAGTCACGGTGATCCATGATCTTCACACTACAGTCACGGTGATCCATGATCTTCACACTACAGTCACGGTGATCCATGATCTTCACACTACAGTCACGGTTGCTAAAAGTTTTATATTTCACTCGGAAATTTTCAGTTTATTTTTCTTAAACTTTAAATCTTAAGAAGGCCCAGATCATGAGAACAACAATCTACCTAGTATCTATCAATCCTACTTCAGTCCATGACATACTTAAGTTGACTCACGAAATCGTAATGACATAATTGCAAACAAACCATACCACGGACGGGGATAGAACCCGCGATCAGAGTCTCAAAACTCCAGACAGTGGCTAACGCGACTGTCTGGAGTTTCGATTTATACTTAAGTTAAAATACTCTTATCGTGGATTAATTTACGATTCACTTCTCATTGTATCCATTGTATCTTGTAGACCGTATGTCCGTCTGTTTTTGCACTGAATATACGAGACAAAATGCAATCGAATATCTCGAAATAAAATGATCAACCGAAAGACCTTAAAGATTTTTTTATCTCACCTTAAAACAAAATGATTTTAATCATTCAGCCTGTTAGTAAAATTACCATTAAATACATTCCAGAAAATGGCAGAAACAATGACAGTTTAGAAAAAAAAAATTCCTGTCTACCTGATTCTCCGCTGGTAGGAGAAGACTAATGTCCAGGTGGATTCTAGGGTCTTTAGACTCTTCCTAAAGGACATTTCACTTCTTCGAGGGTAAGGGATTCCATATATTGTGCTAGAGGTGGGACATATATATCGTGCTGAATAGGTAAAACTGGTCAATTAATAAGAACTCATTTAAAATGAAGTCCTTTCTCAAATTTTTTTCTTATACGTTTAAAGATACATCTTTTTCATTTATGTTATTGTAAAAATTAATAATTTTGTACCAAACGAACCTTAGAAAACTTACCTAACCTTATTATAACAAGCGCAATTTAATTTAGCCTAATCCAACTAAATATATTTTCGACAAGTTTACAATAATTTAATAATAATCAAACACAACGAAATATATTTTTTTTCGTTAGGTTCAGAATGATTTTTGCAAAATTACTGCATACACAAATTTTCATTTGCCTTATTCAACAAGAAGAGCTTTGGTATTTAAGCCAAAATAACAAGTATTACCTATTCGGCACGATATATATATATAAATAATGTGTGTGTGTGTGGTGTGTGTGTGTGTGTGTTGTTCCATATAGTAAATTCATCTTCAGTGAATGCAGAAAGGTTTCCACTAATATAAATTACTAAACGACAAGAGCACTGGAGAGTTTCTTCAAGTTGCTATATTGAAAATAATATGGCATAGCACGAGACAGAATCAACATAACAAATGTAAAAATTAAATTCCATAAAGTTATTGCAACTCCTCTTAAATTTACTGTTCCATTTTGTCTTGGGTTGCTGGTTCAGCCAGCAGGCCGTAGAAAGGAACCAACCAATTTCACTGATAGACTCTAACGTGTGTTGGTGAACGCAACCCTTAATAAGTCCAATAGAAATAAGTGAAGCAAAGTTTCTCCCTTCTCCCATTGAGAACCCAGACTGATCTACTCCAATTATTTCCCAAATGAAAAGAAATCCTTCGAAGAGAGAAATTCATGGGTTTCATTTTCCTCTTGGATGTCTCGCTAGAAACACTATTCTCAGTTGCTGAAAGTTAATGACCAGACTCTTCTCTCTGACTCTTCCGCCTCTGTCTGATTTATTACTTGATTCTTACCTATCTCTTTAAGTAAATTAAACGACATTTGTTTCAACTTGGATCTAGTAATGGCAAGTAATCGGGAGATTACTTGGACTAGCTTGATAATCTGGGTGACTCCGGTAGGCACTATTTGATGACCTGGTCACACCCGACCACGATAAAGACGACGGACAATTAGCTTCTAGTACGATAAGGGGCTAGTAACCTCTTCTCCAGTATAAATTACTAAATATAAAAAGAAAAACTTTCATTTTTTTTTGGGCCTATTTATTTTTTAAATAACATTTTAATATTTTTAAAAATTTTAAAAATTAAAATTTATTAAAAATTTTAAAACAAAAGGTTTTGGCCCCCTCCAAATTTTATTTTTATATTAAAATATTAAATAATAAAATTTTTAAAAAAATTTTATTAAATTTACATAAAGGGTTAAGGAAAATTTTCAAAAATGAGGTTTTGGGGAAATTTAATAATTTTAAAAGGGCTTTGAAAGGGGAAAAAATAAGGGAAAAAGGGCCTTTAAATTTTTAAAAGTAGGAAAAACTTTTGGGGGGGTTTTAAAAAGAAAATTTTTGGGGTGCCATGAAAAGGTTTAATGGGGTACCCTTTTTGAAGGTATAAGAAAGGGGAAATTTAAATAATAATATTTTAAGAAAAAGAGGTAATAAAGTTACAAAATCAGGGGGGGAAAATTTGGAAGGTTTTTGGTTTATTTTTAATAAAAGCCCGGGGTTGAGTGTTTTTCAGGATTTTTTAAAATTTTTAAAGGGGGGGCCCAAAAATAAAATCAGAAAAAATTTTCTTTTTGAAATTTGGGGTTTTTAAAGGAAATTTGGGATAAAGGAAAAGGGCATAGGGAAGACAAGGGGTTAAGGTTTTTAACTAAAAAAAGGAAAATTAAAATTAAATTTATAAAACTATAAAATTAATAAATTTAAAATGGGTTCAAAAAAGGGGGTATTTAAAAATTTATTAATTTTCCAAAAATTTTTTTAATCAAAAGGGGGCCCCCAAAAAAGAGGGGCCCATTTTAAATATATTAAAATATAAAAAAAAAATTAATATTAAATTTTTAAAATAAAAAATATAAAAAAGGGAAGAGAAGGAAAAAAAGAGGGGATTTGGGAGAGGGGTTAATAATGAAAAAAGGAACCAATGAAAGAATTTTTGAGGGGATTGTTAAATAAAAATTTTGGGGGTTGAAAAAAAAAAAAGTTTTGGGGGGGGTTAAAAGAAAAAGGGAAACCCTTTTGAGAACAAAAAGGGGTTTTTTTCAGTTTTAAAAAAAGGGGAAAAATTTTTTAAAAGATTAGAGGGGGGGAAAATTAAAAGGAAAAAAAAAAATTTGTTAAATTTGTTGGGGAAAAAAGATGGGATGCTTTTTTTCTGAAAAGGGGGGCCATGGGAAATAACCTTTTCTTTGTGGGCCCCTGAGGAAAAGGTTGGGATGGGGGGGAAAAGTTGGGGAAAGGGAAGGTGGGGTTTTAAAAACTAAAAAGGGGGAAGGAGCATTAGGGTAAAAAAAATTTAAAAGCATTGGGGATAAGGTTTTGGAGATGGTTGGGGAAAAATTATTTAAAAATGTAGGAATTCCAAAATTTTTGGGAAACCAAAAAGGGTTGGCAGGGGAATGGAAGCCTTTGGGTTAAAAGGGAAAAGGGGGATAAAAGGGAGAAAAATTTAAAGGGGTTTTAAAAGTTTTTTTACTGGAATATGTGGAGGAAGATTTAAAATTGAAAAAAAAAGGGAAGAGGAAAAGGTATGCAAGAAAAAAAGGCAAAGGAAGTGGGGGTGTTTCCCCAAATTTTTTTGAAAATTAAAAAAGTTTTTAGAAAAAATTTAAAAGAGGCCGGGTTTTGGTTTTTTAAAAATGGAAAATTTTTAAAAAGGGATTAAGGGGGGGTTGGGGGGAAGTGGGGGGAATTTTGGGAAATTGAAAAGGGAAAAGAAAAGGGAAGGTGGTTTCGAAAGGGGAAAGGTAAAAAATTTTTAGGGGGAAATTTTGGGGCCCAAATTTTTGATTTAATTGTGGGGAAATAAAAAAAGGGGAAAATTTTTGAGGAAAGTGGGCCTTTAAAAGAGGGGGGGAATTTTTAGGGGTTTTGGGTGTTTTAAAAAATTTTTATAAAAGGGGGTAGGGAAAATAGGTTTGGCAAGGGCGATTTTTGTTAAAAAGGGGATAAAAAAATTTCAAAAAAGGGGGGTTTTAAAAGTCTTTTGGTGTACCGGGTGTTTGGGGAGTTTTGAAGAAAAAAAAGGTGCGGAAAATTGGTGAATAAAAATTTTGGGTGGGGGGTGGGGGAAAAGGGGAAGGAAAAAAAAAAGGGAAAAGAATTTTACAAGGAAAAGAAGGTTTTGGGGTTTTAAAAAAAAGGGTATGAAGGGTTGGGGGAATTCAAAATGGAAGGGGAGGGTAGGGGATTTTAAAAAACGTAAGATTTTTTGGGATGGAGTGGGCACAGGGGTTAAAGGAAAAAAAGGGGGAAATTTTTTGTTGAAAAAAGGGAAAAAAGGGATTTTAAAAGGGGTTTGATTTAAAAAGGGGGTTTGTAAGAAAGAATTTTGCCGGGGGGGAAAAGAGGGGAAAGGTTATAAAAAAAGGAAATAAAAGGGTTTTTTCCAACGTTTTCTATCCCTGTGAACTTGGGGTTTTAAAAGTTGCAGGAGGGAAAAATTGGAGGGGTGGAAAAAATTAAAAATGTTTAAAAAGGGAAGGTTTGGGTAAAAAAATTTGGGAAAAAGGAATTCGTAGGGAAGTTGGGAGGGAAAGGGGGATTCCAAAAATGTTGTCCGGGGCGGAAAAGGGTTTAAAAGGTGGGGAAAATTTAGAAAATTTGGAGGAAAAAAAATAATTAAAGGGATTTGTAACGGGTTTTGTTTTAAAGGAAAGGGGGGAAAGGGGTTTTTTTTACCAAGGTTAAGGGGGAAAAAGGGAGGTTTTGTTTTGCGGAGGGGGTTTGGGACCCATAGGCAGCTGAGGGTTTGTGGTAAAAAAAAAAAAAAATCGGAAAAAATTGGTTTTTAAAATTGAGGGGTTTTGGGATTACCAAAAAGAACTTTTTGAAGGGTTAAAGGGGGAAAGGGGGCGGCCCATTGGAAAATGGGGAAACGGGAATAAACTTAAGGGGGGTTTAATGTTTGGGAAGAAAGGGGGGGTGGGGGTGGGCCCTGGAAGGGTTGGAGGGGGGGGGGAAAATTTTTGGTGGGGGGTTTTTTTTTCCGGGCCCATCCCTTGGGTGGGAATTTTTGGATAAAATAAAAAAAAATTTTTTAAAAAACCCCTTACTTATATTAAAATTTTAACATTTTTTAAATAAAAAACCCAATTATCCCAATAATAAAGGGGCCTTAATTTTTTAAAGGGGGGTTTAAAATTTATTTAAAAATAAGTTAACAATTTTTTAAAATTTTTTTTATATAATATTAATTTTCTTTTTATTTTTTATGATTTATAATAAAAACAAAAAATAATAAAATACATATATTATATAAAATTATTTAATATAAAATATAATTTTTAAACCCATATTTTATAATATTTATACATACATTTTAAATAATTTTTTATATAAAATAATATTTTAAAATTATATACATAAATATAATATATATTTTATTTATAATATATAATATTTAAAAATATATATAAAAATAAAAATTAATATAATAATATTTTATATATAAAATTATAAATAATATTTAATTTATTTTTAATATATAAAATTATATATTATATATAAAATTATAAAATTATAAATTTAAAATATATAAAAACATATAAAAAATTTATATATATAATATATTATATACATAATAAAATACATATATATAAATATACATATAAAATTTATAATAATATATATAATAATATATTTTCCCATATATTTAAAATTTATACAATAAAAATAAAATATATATATATTATATATATATATACATATATATATATAAATAAAAATAAATATACTTTATTTTATATATACTTATTATATATACATTTTATTATATACATATATATATAAAACATATATTTATATACATAATATATATACTATATATATAAATAATATATAAAAATTTTTTATAACTTTAAAATATATACATATATATATATAATAATATATATAATAAAACATATATATATATAATATATTTAAAATAAAAATATTTTAAAATTTAATATATATATATATATATATATAAAAATTATTATAAAAAATATATAATATATATATTTAATATATAAAATTATTATATACATATATATATAATATATATTTTAATTATATATATTATATTTAAAATTTTTTTTATATAATAAAATTTTATATATATAAAATTATATAAAAATATATTTATAATATGTTATATTTTAAAACTATATAAATATATATATAATAAAAATTTTTTTATACTTATATTTTACATAAAATTTATTTAATATATATATATATTTATATAAAATTATAAAAATTTTGTACATATATATTATATATATATTTTATATTTATATTTTTTTAATTTATATTTATTATATATATATATAAAAAAATATATTGTCCCATATATATTATATATATATATTTTTTTATATATTATATAATTATATATATAAATATATATTTTATATATATATTAAAATTATTAAACTTATTTTATAAAAATTTTAATTTAAATATTATCTATAAAATATTATATATATATTTTTTAAATAAAATTTTTATTAACACAGGGGCCGATTCCCCCAAGGGGAGGGTGGCCAGAAAAAAAAAAAAACTTTCACCCATTCACTCCTCACTGTTTGCCAAAGGGTCCCTTTAAACTACAGTTTTTAAACCCCCAAACTTTTAACCCCCTCCTTCAGAGTGCGGGCACTGTACCCCCCATCTCCAAAGACTAAAACCCCAGCCTCCGGGTTTTCCCTAAATTCCCTTCAAAAAATTTTTTTTTGCTCACACTTCAACGGGCACAAAAAAAAGTTTTTTTTTGTCACACCCCAACAGCAGTAAAGTTTTAAAAAACCCTTTTGGGTCTCCTTCACTCCTACAAAAAAAACCCTCACGCATCCCTACTCAAACCCAACCCCCCTCCCCAAAAAAAACCCCTTTCCCCCCTCCCCCCAACCTTTCCTAGGCCGACCCCTACCCCGCCTTCCTTCCATACAGACTCATACACTTTTGAAGTCATTCTGTTTTCGCTCCTTTCCTCTCTACAGGTCTAAACCCACCCAAAAAACCCCCCTCAGCCCTCGGGAACAACAGTTTTTGGTAACCCCGAACCCCCTTTCCCTAACTTCCAAACTACGAATTCTCTGCATTATATTACACCACACATTCCCTCAGACATGACATCTCCACTCCCCTCCCCCCATTCTCCTCGCGAAAACATTCATCACCCAGCTTAACCCCCCCATATAAGAGCTTTGGGTTTAAAATTTATACTCCTTACTTTCCCCCTTTCTTTCCCTCCAAGGAAAAATTTTCTTTGTCTCCACAACTCCAAAGTGCACCGCCACCCTTTCCCCTCATCAAATTTAATGATTCACCTCATCTTTTTATAGGGCCCCTCCGCGGGAAAGTCCACTTTACAAATATGTGAATACATTCACACCTTTCCAAAACTCTATCCCCCCAATCTGAAAAAAAAATCCCAAACTTTCAACACCTAAACTTTTTGTTAAACCTCATAACCTCAATCTTTCCTGTATTCCCCTTTTTTTTTTTCTTCTTTTACAAACCCTACCCAAAATTTATTCACCCAAAACCCCTGCAACTTTTCTTCCCGAATCTCCCAAAAAGCCAGGTCATCAAAAGGCAAATGTGACAACTCCCACTTTTTGTGTATTTTTTATCTTTTAACTCCAAAGGCCCCTTTCCAAGACCCTCGCATTTTTCTTCTTTTCAAACCCCCCATCTTAAATTTTAAACAACCACGGGGGACATCCCCACATCCTTGTTTTAAGGCCCCACTTTTACTGGGAAAAATCTCCCCCTTTTCCCACAGACAATTTTATTCATTATATATTGTTTATTTTATAATTTTAAATATATATAATATATATTTTATATATAAAATATATATATATGTATATATATATTTTTATATATATGTCGTGCCGAATAGGCAGAACTTGCCTCTCTTGCCATATAGGACAAACGAAAATTTGTGTATGAATAATTTTTGGCCAAAATCATTTGAAAACCAAAGAAAAAAAATAAAATTTCATGCGTTTTCTTAGTATTAAAAATTTTTGTAAACAAAATTTTAATATACATTTAAATTGGGTTAGGCTAAAACAAATTGGGTTTTTTTTATAAAAGGTTAGGGAAGTTTTTAAGATTTTTCTGGAAAACAAAAAAAAATTTTTTTACATTTAAAATCAAAAGAAAAAAAATTTTTTTTAAAATATAAAAGAAAATTTTTTGGGGAAACTACTTAATTTTAAATGATTTTTTTGCTAGTAAAACCCGTTTTTCAAAATTCGGCACGACATATATACAAAAATATAATATTTATTTTTTATATTTTTTATTTATATTATAATTTTAATTTTATTATATATAAAAATTATATATAAAATTTATTATATAAATATAAAAAATTTAAAATATAATTATATATATATATTATATATATATTATATGTATATATATTTTATATTTAAAAAAGATATATTTATAATATTATATTTATAAAATTTTATATAAAATTATAAAAAATATTATATTATAAAATATAAAAATATTTATAAATTTTATATATATATTTTATATATATATAAAATAAATTTTTATATATTTTTTTAATTTATATATAATAAAATATATTAAAAAATTTTAAAGTATATAATAAAAATTTATATATAAAATATATATAAAAATATAATATGTTTTATATTAAAAAAATATAATATTATAAAAAAATATATATATATATAAAAATTAAAATATTATTATTATTAATTTTATATTATTTATATATAAAATATAAAAATTATTTTATTATAAAATTTTATAAAAATATTATATATAAAAATATATATTATATATTTTATATATATTAAAAAAAAAATATATATATATATATATAAAATATATATATATATATTTATAATATATTTTATATATATATATAATTTATATAAAATATATAAAAATTTATATAATTTTTATATATATATATTATTAATATATATCTTTTATATTTTTATAAAATTTAAAATTTTTTTTTTTCATTTTATAATAATATAAAATATATATTTAAAATTTAAAAAATAATATAATTATAATTATTTATATATTTTTATATAAAAATTTTTAATAAATAGGGTTTTAAAAATATATATTTTATTTAAAAAATTTAATATAATATTTTATATTATTTCAAATATTTTAAAATTATTTCAAAATATATTTATAAAAATTTTTACATATATATATTATTTTAATAAAAAAATTTATATATTTAATATATTTTATTAAAATATATATTTATAAATATTTATATAATAAAAATTTTAGATATAAAAATTTTATATTTTTATATTAATATAAAAAATTATATATTTTACATAAAATATTTTTATTATATTTAAAATATATTTTTATATATATTTTTAACATATAATTTTATTTATATATTTAAAATTTTTATATATTTATTTTTAAAATATTTAAATATATATAAATTTTATATAATATATTAATATATATATAATAATTTTATAATATTTTTTAAAATATATTTTCTTAAAAATATATTTTAATATAAAATATTTTTTTTTTTTTATTTTTTTTTTATTTTAAAATAAAATTAAAAAAAAATTTATTATTTTATATTTTTTTAAATTTTACATTTTTAAATAAATTAAATATAATTCAAATTATTATCTAATTAATCCCCCCTTTTTAATTTTATAAATTTATTTATTTAAAATAATATTTTTTTTTTTTTTTTTATTTTTTTCAAAACGGGGGACGATTCCCCAACCAACCCCTGGGCCAAAAAAAAACCCCTTTAAACCCCCCCTCCCCCAAACCCCTTCCAAAGGGCCCTTTTCCCCGTTTTTAAAATCAACTTAAACCCCCCCTTAAGTCCCCCTGTTTTTCCATTTTTCCAGGAAAATCAAACAAACCCTTTCCCCCAACCCCTTTTTAAAAGTTTTGGTAATCCCGCACCCCCCCCAATTTTTTATAAAAATTTTTTTCCAAAATTTTTTTCATATAAAATTAAGGTAAAAAATAATAAAAAATTTTTTTTAATTAATATTTTATAAGATATAATTTAATATTTTTTAATATTAATTTTCTTTTTAAAATTAAAATTTAAAAAATTTAATTTAAATTTTTAATAAGATCCTTAAAAATTTTATTATATATTATATAAAATTTAAAATTATTTAAGATATTTATAATATATTTATAAAAATAGGTAATTTTATTTTATTTAATATATATATTAATTTATATATATTTATATTTATATATATTATAAAATTTTTTAAATTATAAAATTAATTTTATATAATATAAAATATAAAACATATATAAAAATAAAATTTATTTATATTTTATATATATATTTTTATTATAATAAAATAATTATCATATATATATATATTATATTTTATATATAAAAAATATATATATATATTTATATTAAAATTTTATATAAAATTTTAAAATTTTAAAAATTTTATATTAAAATAAATATTATATATGATAAACAAAAATTTTTATTAAATTTTATATATATATAAATTTTATATAAATTAAAAAATTTTAATAAAATAATATATTTATATATAAAATATAAAAATTTATTTTAATATATTTTGAATATTTATATATTTATATTTAATTTTATATATATATATTTTTTTTATAATAAAAAAAATAAAAAATAAAAATTAAACCTTTTTATATACATTTTAAAACATATTTTTAATTATATAAAAATTAATTTTTATTTTCCATTTTTTTCATTTTAAATAATTTTTATATCATTCATATATATTTATTATATAAAAAAAAATATATATAATATATATTATTATAAAATTTTTTAATATATAATATAATTTATTTATAATTTTAAAATTAAAAATTATATATATATTTTTATATAAATTTTTTTATATTTTTATTTTATATATATATTTTAAAAATATATATAATATAAAAAAATTAAAGAAAAAAAATTAACTTTTTAATATAATTATAAAATATATTTATAATTTATAAAATTAATTTTTATTTTAGAATTTTTTTTTCACTAAATATTTATATTTTTTATAAAATATTTTATATATATAATATATATATATATTTTATATATATATATACATATATAATATTTTAAAATATTTTTAAAATTTTCAAATATATATATTTTATATATATATTTTATATATATATTTTATTTTTTTATATTTTATATATTTATATATTATATAATATTATTAAATAAATTTAATAAATGATTAAATTTCCAAAAACCCCTTTTAAATTAAAAAATATTTTAAAATAAAAAATTATATTATAAATTAATTAACCTAATTTATATTAATAATAAAAAAAATTTTAATTAAATTTTTTTATTTAATTCTTTTTAATTATTAATTTAAAATATTTATTTTTAAAATTAATTTTTTTTAAATAATTAAATAATATTAATTCAATTTAAAAGGGGTCCGGAGGAACTTTTTAAGATTTTGGCCCCCCCGGGAAAAGACCCCCTTCTTTAATGGGCTCCTCAAGGGAAAAATTTAAAAGGGGAGGGAAGGGAAAACCCCCCTTTGGGAAAGGGAAAAAAAAAAGCCCTTTTAAATTTTTGGCAAATTCCTTATTTTTCACTTTTTAATTTTTTAAAAAAGAAATTTTTTTAATTTTAAAATTTTTTTGCTTTTCCCCCGTTTCTTTCCCTGTTTCGGCAGAATTTTAAAGTCCAATTTTTTTTTTCCCCCTTTAATTTTTTCGGGGGGAAAAAACCCCTTAAGGGATTTTTAGGATGAAAAAAAATTTTCTTTTTTAGTTTAAATGTTTTGTTTTGGGGTTGGTTTTTTGGGTTTTTGTGGGTTTTTTTTTGGTTTTGGGGTTTTTTGGGGAAAGTTGGTGTGGGGGGAAAAACCCTTTTGGTTGGGGTAAAAAAAACCCCCCCTTTTTTGGGGTTGTTCCATTTATGGGGTAAATTTTAAAACCTTACTTTTAAAAAATTTCCTTTGGTTTGTTTTAAATTTTTTTTTTTTGTAAAAAGTTTATAAATTTTTTCCCCTTTTTTCCAATAATTCCCCCTTAAAATTTGAAAAAACTTCCCCCTTAAACAAAAATTTCCCACGTTTTCTTGTACCCCCTTTTTAAATTTCTTTTTGTTTTTTCTTAGTATACTTTTTTTCGTTAATTTTGTTCCTTGGGTTTGGGGTTTTAAAGGAAAAAAAATTGTTTTCTTTAAATTCATTGTTGGTTGGTTGTTTGTTGTGTTTTTTGTTTTGTATGTGTTTGTGGTTTTTTTTGAGTTTTGTGATGTTTGGTAAAAATCGCCTAATTGGGGTTTTGTTTTGTCTTTCCCAATTTGGGGTTTTGGTTATCCCTAAAATTTTGTTTGTAGCCCCTCTTGTGGGCCGGGTGATTTAAATTTCCCGCCTTTTTTTAAAAAAAAAAGGCCTCTACTGGTTTCGCTCTCATGGCTTCGCTATTCCTGTAATACCTATCGTGAAAGCTGTGTATAGATCCTGCCTCTTCCATTTCGTTATCCAAGTCATTCCACTTCCCAACCACTCTGAGAAATACTTCCTGACATCTCTAATTCATTTAAATGTGCCCACGTGTACATGTTGTACGCCACTCCAATACACTATCACTCTCCACCGTTTCAGTCACTCTTAGTATCACATATATCGTTACTATGATTCCTTGATCCATTCGTCTTCTGTCACAAGGTTTAGCTAATACAGTTTTCTTTCAAATCATTGTCCTGAGCTCTGGTACTAGTCTTGTTGCAAACCTCGGCACTTTTTCTAGTTTGTTGATATGCTTGATCAAGACTGGGTTTTATACTATTGCAGTATCCTTCAAGAAGTGACTGACCTCTATTATGTACACAGTCGCGCATGACTATATGCTGAACTACTAAAAACTAACCTGAAATTTGTCATTTACTCATATCCTGCAGAGGCTATTTGGTTATGCTCCTTAGGTGATAATCTCAGTAATGTGACAGTACGCTCACCTCTTTGTGGTTGCAGGGATCGATTCTCAGATCGTGGCCCTGTCCTTTTTATTAAAATAAAAAAGAAGCGCTAAAGCTACATGGGTCGTATAACGCAGGGCCCCTCTCTTAACCCGCCACTCGCCAGATTTTCTCCCTCTTAATCACTTGGGCCCTATCGTATATGCTCTTAAATCTATGCATGGAGCCTACCTCCCCCACTTTCTCACTCAGATCATTTCACTTCCCGACTACTCCGAGACTGAAAAAATACTTCCTAACATCAGTGTGGCTCATCTTTGACTAGCTTCCAGTGGTGTCTTCGAGTTCTCGTTTCTCGCCCCTCAAACAGCCTATCCCCGTCTACCTTATCAACTTTCCTGAGTGATTTGATTGTAATTATCATGTGTTCCCCTGGTTATGCTGTCCTTCACTGTCGTTAGGTGATGTGTGTGTGTGTGTGTGTGAGAGAGAGAGAGAGATTTTTGAAACACGGCTAGGTGCCTAGAACTCGGTGTACGCTCACATACACACACACACACACACACACAAACACACACACACACACACACACACACATTCATAGAATCATGCATATACATATACACAGTGCAAACATACAAACACATCCAAGCCAAGTGAACATGTTCGACCGCCCACACAGTCGTTCGAGGGAGAATTGTTGACAGGAGCCAGCAATTACTCCTGTCTATTTTGATGGTGGCTGGTTTGGGCATTGTGAGACTGGGTTTCCTGCTCTTTTCAATAGTAAATTGATACATAAAGCTCATGCAGAACGGGTACATTAATTATAATTTTAACACTGCGTCACTTGGCATGAAAAGCAAAAATAAACCAAGGAGAAAGGTAGCAATAACATAATTATTACATTTGTTACTATGAGGGGAAAAAATTGATTTTTTTATTATTATTATCACACTGGCTGATTCCCACCAAGGCAGGGTGGCCCGAAAAAGAAAAACTTTCACCATCATTCGCTCCATCACTGTCTTGACAGAAGGGTGCTTTACACTACAGTTTTTAAACTGTTAGGTAAGACACATATGCAACAGTTAGGTATCTTTATTTCGAAACGTTTCGCCTACACAGTAGGCTTCTTCAGTCGAGTACAGACAAGTTGATAGAAGCAGAAGATACTTGAAGACGATGTAATCAGTCCATCACCCTTAAAGTTTTGAGGTGGTCAGTCCCTCAGTCTGGAGAAGAGCATTGTTCCGTTGTCTGAAACAATATGAAGTTGAAGTGACAGGATGGAGCCTTTATATAGTGCCAGGAGGTGAGACGTAGGTTGGTTTGGGAGGGCAGGTCCCTCTCAAACCCAGCCGTTCTCACTAGTAGAGGGACCTGCCCTCCCAAACCAACCTACGTCTCACCTCCTGGCACTATATAAAGGCTCCATCCTGTCACTTCAACTTCATATTGTTTCAGACAACGGAACAATGCTCTTCTCCAGACTGAGGGACTGACCACCTCAAAACTTTAAGGGTGATGGACTGATTACATCGTCTTCAAGTATCTTCTGCTTCTATCAACTTGTCTGTACTCGACTGAAGAAGCCTACTGTGTAGGCGAAACGTTTCGAAATAAAGATACCTAACTGTTGCATATGTGTCTTACCTAACAATCTGTCGGTATTTTATACCATTTTAATGTTCAGTTTTTAAACTGCAACATTAACACCCCTCCTTCAGAGTGCAGGCACTGTACTTCCCATCTCCAGGACTCAAGTCCGGCCTGCCGGTTTCCCTGAATCCCTTCATAAATGTTACTTTGCTCACACTCCAACAGCACGTCAAGTATTAAAAACCATTTGTCTCCATTCACTCTTATCAAACACGCTCACGCATTCCTGCTGGAAGTCAAAGCCCCTCGCACACAAAACCTCCTTTACCCCCTCCCTTCAACCTTTCCTAGGCCGACCCCTACCCCGCCTTCATAAAAAAGAGGAAAACCGGTGATATGCAAGGTGATGCTGGAAGATATCTTCTTCACCTCGCCGAATTCTCCCAGCTCAGGTTGACAGATTTCATTAATCCGTGGCTGAAACCCATCCTGTGTAATGGTACATGTGTGAAATTTTATGGCTAACATAATATTTCCAGGTAACCATTCACATAAAATTACACAGAATGTCAGTTAAGCTGTATGGGACGGCTAATTATACACATATCATATATTTTTAACTGAAATTGAGTTACATTAAGTTTTAGTCGCAAGAGAACGGGAAACTAAATCAAACAAACAAACGACTTAATCTCGTAATGTAAACGAGGCGAGATCAGAGGCTCTTGAAACAACTAAATGCCTTGAAATTTGTTTTAGCTATTTATAGTTTCGTAAAGTCATCTGTTCTTAGTATAACTAGAACCAGAATGGAGGATTTGTACATCCAACAGGGTATCGACGCAATAAAAGTCAGACTTGACAAATTAAAGAAGCGACAACTATATGCCATGAAAGAACTCTATATACCAGACGGAGAAAACCCACCCCAGCCAATTAACACCACTGGCTACATCAATACACTCCTCATAGGACCCACTGTTGATACTTTACATCTAACCAAGTAGCAGAACCAGATGAGCTGACCACCAACTCCAGCAGGCGCTTTACAACTTACTCAGACATCTTGCCTCCTGTGCTGCCTAAAACAAATGGCAATTACAAAAATGTACCCAACACCAATTCACTGCCCTGCATATATGCATCTTGTATACAAGTGTTCTGTGATGGGTGGTGTGGCATACAGTTATCTGATTATTATGCATAACACTACATACACACACCTTTATTAATATTCGCGAAAGTGGTTGGGCCACTTACCTTTATTACCTCTCTCCTCACCTCCTCCCCCCGACACTTACCTTTCGCTCACATTCCAACCTTACCTATCCTTCTTCCTTCCCCAGCTTACCAAACCTCTGGTTAAAGGATTGTTGGTATAACTGGATATAAATGGCGAGGAAACGCCATCGTCTTAGATGTTGCAAGGAACGAGGTATTGTCTAAATAGGGGACATTAGGTGTCGCAAATCGCATCGAGTACCGCTAATTTCTAGGACGAATTTTACAAGACACGAGACGTGTTCAAAGTTTGTATAACAAAATTATGTGAGAATAGGTATCAGAATGGGATCGTGAATAAAGTGGAGGTCCTCAAGGAACATTATTTAGAACCATTCTTCTTACTGATATTTCAATAGCATCCAAGAAGTACAAAATCCGGATGAGGACGAGGATAGATTACAAATGGACCTGGACAAACTGCAAGATTGTTTAGACAAACTATTTTTTATTTATTATCACACTGGCCGATTCCCACCAAGGCAGGGTGGCCCGAAAACGAAAACTTTCACCATCATTCACTCCATCACTGTCTTGCCAGAAGGATGCTTTATACTACAGTTTTAAAACTGCAACATTAACACCCCTCCTTCAGAGTGCAGGCACTGTACTTCCCATCTCCAGGACTCAAGTCCGGCCTGCCGGTTTCCCTGAACCCCTTCATAAATGTTACTTTGCTCACACTCCAACAGCACGTCAAGTATTAAAAACCATTTGTCTCCATTCACTCCTATCAAACACGCTCACGCATACCTGCTGGAAGTCCAAGCCCTCGCACACAAAACCTCCTTTACCCCCTCCCGTCCAACCCTTTCCTAGGCCGACCCCTACCCCGCCTTCCTTCCACTACAGATGATACACTCTTGAAGTCACTCTGTTTCGCTCCATTCTCTCTACATGTCCGAACCACCTCAACAACCCTTCCTCAGCCCTCTGGACAACAGTTTTGGTAATCCCGCACCTTCTCCTAACTTCCAAACTACGAATTCTCTGCATTATATTCACACCACACATTGCCTCAACATGACATCTCCACTGCTCCAGCCTTCTCCTCGCTGCAACATTCATCACCCATGCTTCACACCCATATAAGAGCGTTGGTAAAACTATACTCTCATACATTCCCTCTTTGCCTCAAAGACAAAGTTCTTTGTCTCCACAGACTCCTAAGTGCAACCACTCACCTTTTCCCCTCATCAATTCTATGATTCACCTCATCTTTCATAGACCCATCCGCTGACACGTCCACTCCCAAATATCTGAATACATTCACCTCCTCCATACTCTCTCCCTCCAATCTGATATCCAATCTTTCATCACCTAATCTTTTTGTTATCCTCATAACCTTACTCTTTCCTGTATTCATTTTTTAATTTTCTTCTTTTGCACACCCTACCAAATTCATCCACCAATCTCTGCAACTTCTCTTCAGAATCTCCCAAGAGCACAGTGTCATCAGCAAAGAGCAACTGTGACAACTCCCACTTTATGTGTGATTCTTTATCTTTTAACTCCACGCCTCTTGCCAAGACCCTGCATTTACTTCTCTTACAACCCCATCTATAAATTATTAAACAACCACGGTGACATCACACTCCTTGTCTAAGGCCTACTTTTACTGGGAAAATAATTTCCCTCTTTCCTACATACTCTAACTTGAGCCTCACTATCCTCGTAAAAACTCTTCACTGCATTCAGTAACCTACCTCCTACACCATACACCTGCAACATCTGCACATTGCCCCGCTTTCCAACCTGTCATACGCTTTTCCAAATCCTTTAAATGCCACAAAGACCTCTTTAGCCTTATCTAAATACTGTTCACTTATATGTTTCACTGTAAACACCTGGTCCACACACCCCCTACCTTTTCCCTAAAGCTCCTTGTTCATCTATCCTATTCTCCGTCTTACTCTTAATTCTTTCAATAATAACTCTACCATACACTTTGCCAGGTATACTCAACAGACTTATTCCCCTATAATTTTTGCACTCTCTTTTGTCCCCTTTGCCTTTAAACAAAGGAACTATGCATGCTCTCTGCCAATCCCTAGGTACCTTACCCTCTTCCATACATTTATTAAATAATTGCACCAACCACTCCAAAACTATATCCCCACCTGCTTTTAACATTTCTATATTTATCCCATTAATCCCGGCTGCTTGAATTCATCGCCTACAATTAAAAGTCTAAGAAATTTGAGGAAAGGCCAAAACACTGGAAATTGAGTACTGACTTGAGGAACAGACACTGCAAGTATCATTAAAGGAGAGAAACCTATGAGTGAGCATAATCTGAAAATATTGAAAATGCGCCCAGAGAAATGCTCATTTGGCAAACCCAAAAAAGTAGTTTTTAGGAATTCAGTGGGACTTAGTCAGTATATACTGGCCGTTTTGGAGTATCCAGCATTACGTGCAACCCCTCACCAAATTTAAAGATGTTAGGAAACTAAGAAAAAAACATAAAAATGACCTAAAAAATATTAAAAAGGGACTAGCTAGAGAGGTCGGGAAAACAGACTTTCCGAGGCTAAAAGGATACGCCATAAAAAGTTGGAATTTAAATGACACACCCTCAGGAGAGTCGGAAGTGAGACGACTTGACGAAGAAGCAGAAACGAAATACTGTAAATATTTTTGAAAATAGGAAAGACGGGTCCACTGGATAAGAGAAAATTCGGGCAAGGGAAAAGGGGCAGGGCCAAGAGCCGAGACTCCACCCTTCAACCAAAATAGGAAAGCGGTGCACGCACACCACACACACACACACACACGCACACACAACAAAAACCACACACCACACAAACACAACCACCACCACACACACCAATCCCATCAAAACTTCAAACGATTTTCCCCAAAAACCTCAGGGTAGGACTCTTTGGAGTTTGTCCGGGATTATTGTTCTCCAAAGATGAGTCATTTCCCACTTGGACGCTGCTGACGGGGAAGATGATCAAAAGAGCTATGGAGGACTGGAGAGAGATGACGGAGTTTTGGTAAGAGAGGGGAGGTGAAGAGGGAGGAGGTAACAGGAAGAGGGGAGGAGAGGAGGTGACAGGAAGGGGAGTTGAAAGGAGGAGCGCTGATGAGCGGGGGGGACAGGAAAAAGGGATCATTAGGCAACGGAGAAAGGGGAAAAAAAGAAGCGAAAAAAAAGTACAGGAAAAAAAAAATCGATATAGCAGGAAAGGGAATGGGGGAAAAAAATCAATAGAACCAACAGGAAGGGGGAAAAGCCTGGAAATGTGTTTTCGGACAAGAATGAACGAAAAGTAAGAGATAAGGGGGAGAAGAATAGGAAAAAAGTAAATATATAAAAACGAAGTATCAAAAATTTCCCAACTGAAAATCAATATTATCCTCAACGGTACAATAAAGCAGTTGACCACAAATAAAAAATAATCTTGAACATACAATAAAACCATAAAACACAGGATCAATACACCGAGTGGTGTATTTCTCTCATCGTTTATATCGTAAGAGAAAAAACACGTGGGTTACGTAGATTCAATAGGTTTTAAACCCTGTTAACCAATCAACGAACAATAAAAAAACAAAGGTATATTAAAAGAGACAATAGAAATTAAACAAAAAATGGTTTGAAAAAAAGCCGAGAATTGAATGGGGAAATTAAATTCCGGATACAACAGAAATGATGAACCAGATTAAATGCTGGAGGAAAGGAGAGATGAGAAACGACAAGAGTAAGACAAGGACAGAGAAATGTAAAGAGGAAAAAAAAGATGAGAAAGAATGAGGGGGAAAAAAGAAGATCTGGACAGTGAGACAAGCAGTTAGACTAGAGTTTCAGACGTGATGTCTTAATGGAGAAGTGAATGAACTAGACAGGTCAGGGAGACACATTAGACAGGGAGTGAAGAAGACAGACCATAACAGAGGGAGGTGTTAAAAAAAGAAGTCATTGAAAATTTCATGACATCAAAACAAACTTCAAAATTCAATTTTCAATATGTGGGTCAATTTTGAAGGGTCATCCTGACCTCGGTACAGTTTTACCTGCGTTTCTGGCGCTCTGGCACACATACATATTAGAAAACAGTCTCCTCCGCCAGGATACAAAAATATGGCAGTAATTTGACGTGGAGATGCGGGTCATTGGTCACAGGAAATGTGTAGAGTTTGCAGAAGCGCTATATCATTTCACATCTGCCGAGAAGAATTTCTCTTTACATAAATATAAAATGCAATTTTAGAATTTGAATGCATAGAAACCGTACGTATTCACATATCCGGGTTTGACGTCGCAAAAACCCAAACCATGCAACCCCCACCCCATGTAAATGGTGGTAAGTAGTTTGAATTTGCGTCTCCCTGAAGCCAACTGCGATGCCTTGCATACTATTTTAAGCAATTCTCTCGCAGTACGGTTTTTAGGTTGGGTGAGGTCGTTATATATTACCAAAAAATTAACCAATTAAAACATAACACAATAAGAGGAATACAAAATGTGGATGGACTGTTGAAGCTGTAACAAAAAATAGGATCCGGTAAGTGACTGTAAAATGCACGGCCAAATAATCACTTTTTTTCATTTGAGTGTTAACGTCAGGCATCCGACGGTCTTCAGCTGAAATGAATTGGGCTGAAATACGGCAAAATTAAATTTTAAGGACTAAACTTCATCAGTATATCTCTTGCTCATGTAAATACGCATTGTGTCCTCATGTTGTTACATTTGGACATTTTCGGGCGCATTGCGGTTCGTGTATTTCTGCCCGATCTATAGACCCTCTACGAGCGCTAAACCCGTAGATAATGAAGGATTTGTTGGACATCAACAAACAGTAGATGGGAAGTGTTGATCAGTGCAATAGAATAAAGAAATAGGACAACCGTTTCCTGACGCGGGTCTTAGTCGTACGATGACCCGCAGCTGGAGCTTTTGGTTTGATCGAGGCCTTCCGTTGGCTTACCGGTCCACCCCTTTAAAAATTATAGTTATAATTATAACGATTAGATGTTAGTTATACTGATCAGTCCAAAACCAGACTGGTTCTTAAAAGGAACTCTACCTGGGCTCCTGATGAAGGCGTCAGATTTCAAATACCAAACTGATCCAAGTGCAAGCAGCATCTGGAACTGGATCCCAGTTATAGACAGTGCTGGTGAGTTATACCAGTAGAGAGTATCAGCTTTTACTATTAATTTAACAATTATTTCTCACCCTAATTTACCGCACGATCTGCGTGACCCATACCAGCCCTCTGAGCTAAGTGAACACAAGGAATTGCCACACGGGAATAACCTTTTCTCATTATTCGCCGAAGGTTAAAAGAGTTGCGTGATAAACAATATTTACCTCTAAATTCACAGCTTATAAAAAAAGCACAAAATTATTAACACCGAAGAGAATACGAACCTATTCCAATACTGGGAAGAGCTGTTTACACATGCAGGAGATCTGTGGATGGTTAAGTGAAGACCCAGTCTCTGGGTTTTCACGGAAAATAAAATAGTTAGACTAGGAAAGACATGCGTCACCACATCCATTCCACTCGATATTTGATATCTGGTTCATAGGTGGCGCTGACGTGAACACACCACCCAGTGAAACGTGAAGTACTAAAGGCTCAACCCACTCTAGCTATTTACAGTAACATACATTTTTACAAGTACAGAATGGGAGAATTTTGGAAAAAATAGGAAGAGATACGAAGAGAATACGCCAAAACTGCAGGAAATAAATACAGTAGAAGAAAATGGTATTAAGTTGTTGAAAGAATTCGACAGGATCAAATTCTGGAAACTTGATAGTGTATCCTGGTGTGCACAGAGCGAGAGTGCCACACATGTATCTTTAACTGTTAATACTAAAATAAACCAATTCAGAAAATGTAATAAAGATCTCTGTGAGACATTTATACATAAGGAAATCAGTTTTGGTTTAATAAGATAATACATTATAAATCTAACAGAAGTCTGTGAATAATTAAAACAATAAAAGCAAGGAAAACGAGTTGATTGTGCACATAATTGCACAAAGACATTTTTTGCCTTTATTTGATCAACCTTTCACTCACAGGAGAGCTTTTTCAGAATCATGATTTGATGAAGGTAATGCCTGAGTAAAACGCTGCTAAAATAAAAAACAATGCTCTGGTAGACCAGTCTGTACTATCACTACTGGCGTCACCTTTCGGATTTTTCAAATGCATTTGATACAGTACAGCATTAGTTATAAGTTACTGTGAGACGCCGTGTTAATACCAGTGAGATGGTGAAGGCTCTCTGACAGTCTTTAATAGTTGCTAAATGACGCTACTTATCATGGAAGAAAGCCACTAGCAGTTGCCACAGTTGTAGAGGAGGCAAATATGTAAGAAAACTGCAATTAAACTCCAGTTAATATATGCATTAGAGTACAGTGAAGGGTCTTGGGACTTATATTGCTATTTTCTTTTTTGTTAAAAATCTTACCGCGAGAAGGTAAGTCATGTAATAATATGTACCGACGAAGTCCACATGGAGACAAACATATTTAAAAAAAAAGACTGTATATATCTATCTCTGTTTAAGGTCTTCTACAGACGGGGATAAATATATATATAATTAAAATATATATATATATATTTTATAATATATATATTATATATATATATATATATAATAATATATATATATATATATATATATATATGCAATAGATCACAGTAAACACGTGATTTTAAAAAAATGCAAAACAACCACTGTAAAAGAGTAATGAAATTCCAAGCGCTTTCGTGACTCTCACATTGTCAAGGAAAACTATGAAAGTAATCCCATCAAAGGAAGACAATTTAAAGGGCTTAGGACCACACCCCTCACAGTCAACTCCCACAGCAAAGAAACACCTGACGTGGGACAATACCGGACTCATAAGAAAAGAGGAACACTGCAGTAGGTCCGCTGGTCCAACTAGACAGGTCCTCACGACATCCCACTAACAAATTATTCTACCCAAGAAATAAGGTTTATTATTTGTCCAATGTATTATTAAACTCTAACCAAATTTTATTAATTATAAATGAATCTAATTTATATAAACCTATCAAATATTCATATTATTTTCAAAACTGCTTTTTATGAAACAAGATTCAATTATATTTCTGTCAACAATGTTAAAAACAACTTAGATTTAGTTGATAAATTAAGCTCCTTGACTGACTTAAATGATTTTAACATGGTTAGTTTTGATGTTACTTCCTTGTTTACGAAAGTTTCTGTTGATGATTTATTAAGTTTCTTATCTGAAGAACTCGTTAATTATGATTTACCATTACCAGTTCCTACCATCATTAAACTTATTAAACTCTGCATTGTTGATGTATTTAATGATAAGTTTTACACTCAGAAATTTGGTATGGCAATGGGAAATCTTCTTTCACCTGTTCTTAGTAATCTATACATGGAATTTTTTGGAACAAGATTGCTTAACACAATCCTCCCTAATAGAGCAAAATGGTTCAGATATGTCGATGATATTTTATGTCTTATGCCCAAGAATGTAGATGTGCACCATTTCCTTGGCAAATTAAATAGCTCAGCCCATTCTATAAACTCTACTGTTGAGTTTGAGGAAAATAACTCATTGCCTTTTCTAGATGTTTTAATTATTAAGAGTAATCAAGAATTCAAATTTAAAATTTACAGAAAACCTACAAATAACTGTTCCTATGTACACTATTATTCTTCCCATCAAGATAAAGTTAAACTGTCTGTTTTCTCATCAATGTTTTTGAGAGTTTTACGTATTTGAAGTCCAGAGTGCATAGATGAAGAAATATCCAAAATTTATGAAATAGCCAATGATCCGAGAAATGTAATTGATAAATCATTTAAAATTGCTAGAAATACTTTTTACAACCCAAAAAAGGAAACCAAACTTATTCAAACAAAAACAGTTGGTTCTCCCTGCCATGAAAACTGGGAATGCCTCCTTCTTAAGACTTTAATATTAAAATTGTATTTAAAAATTTGTACAGAAAAAAAACTTTGAAAAGAATTCCCCCCAAAATGCGACGGATGTGTCTATAAGTCTGAAAATTTGCGATAAAGTTTTTTAAAGGTCAAAGTGGTAAAGTCTCAACTTAGATAAAACAACATAAATAACATTAGAAATGGACAAGATTCCAATGCCTATTTATTCATGTGAAGACTAACCATCCAACTGATTTTCAAAAAGATAAAAAAGTTGTATAAAGCAATCCATGGTTGACGAAATATAAAATTTAATCTTGTTTCATAAAAAAGTTTTGAAATAATATGATATTTCCTAGGTTTAATAAATTAGATTAAATTATAATATTAAAATTTGGTTAGAGTTTAATAATACATTGGACAAATAATAAACTTTATTTCTTGGGTAGAATAATTTGTTAGTGGGATGTCGTGAGGATTTTGTCTAGTTGGACCAGCGGACCTACTGCAGTGTTCCTCTTTTCTTATGAGTCCGGTATTGTCCCGCGTCACGTGTTCTTTTGTTGTGGGAGTTGACTGTGAGGT
>NC_069418.1:25081799-25086799 GCF_026875155.1 Cherax quadricarinatus
GCGTTGCCAACTAGATGATATATACCATGCGTTGCGAACTAGATGATATATACCATGCGTTGCCAACTAGATGATATATACCATGCGTTGCCAACTAGATGATATATACCATGCGTTGCGAACTAGATGATATATACCATGCGTTGCCAACTAGATGATGTATACCATGCGTTGCAACTAGATGATATATACCATGCGTTGGCAACTAGATGATATATACCATGCGTTGCCAACTAGATGATGTATACCATGCGTTGCCAACTACATGATATATACCATGCGTTGCCAACTAGATGATATATACCATGCGTTGCCAACTAGATGATATATACCATGCGTTGCCAACTAGACGACATATACCATGCGTTGCCAACTAGACGACATATACCATGCGTTGCCAACTAGATGATATATACCCATGCGTTGCCAACTAGATGATATATACCATGCATTGCCAACTAGACGACATATACCATGCGTTACCAACTAGACGATATATACCATGCGTTACCAACTAGATGATATATACCATGCGTTGCCAACTAGATGATGTATACCATGCGTTGCCAACTAGATGATATATACCATTGCGTTGGCAACTAGATTGATATATACCATGCGTTGCCAACTAGATGATATATACCATGTGTTGCCAACTAGGTGATATATACCATGCGTTGCCAACTAGATGATATATACCATGCGTTGCCAACTAGTGATATATACCATGCGTTGCCAACTAGATGATATATACCATGCGTTGCCAACTAGATGATATATACCATGCGTTGCCAACTAAATGATATATACCATGCGTTGCCAACTAGACGACATATACCATGCGGTGCCAACTAGACGATATATACCATGCGTTGCCAACTAGATGATATATACCATGCATTGCCAACTAGATGATATATGCCATGCGTTGCCAACTAGACGATATATACCATGCGTTGCCAACTAGATGATATATACCATGCATTGCCAACTAGATGATATATATCATGCGTTGCCATCTAGATGATATATACCATGCGTTGCCAACTAGATGATATATACCATGCGTTTGCCAACTAGATGATATATACCATGCGTTGCCAACTAGATGATATATACCATGCGTTGCCAACTAGATGATATATACCATGCGTTGCCAACTAGATGATGTATACCATGCGTTGCCAACTAGATGATGTAATACCATGCGTTGCCAACTAGATGATGTATACCATGCGTTGCCAACTAGATGATTATGTACCATGCGTTGCCAACTAGATGATATGTACCATGCGTTGCCACTAGATGATATATACCATGCGTTGCCAACTAGATGATGTATACCATGCGTTGCCAACTAGATGATATATACCATGCGTTGCCAACTAGATGATATGTACCATGCGTTGCCAACTAGATGATGTATACCATGCGTTGCCAACTAGATGATATATACCATGCGTTGCCAACTAGATGATATATACCATGCGTTGCCAACTAGATGTTATATACCATGCGTTGCCAACTAGATGATGTATACCATGCGTTGCCAACTAGATGATATATACCATGCTTTGCCAACTAGATGATATGTACCCTGCGTTGCCAACTAGATGATATATACCATGCGTTGCCAACTAGATGATATATACCATGCGTTGCCAACTAGTGATATATACCATGCGTTGCCAACTAGATGATATATACCATGCGTTGCCAACTAGATGATGTATACCATGCGTTGCCAACTAGATGATATATACCATGCGTTGCCAACTAGATGATATGTACCATGCGTTGCCAACTAGATGATATATACCATGCGTTGCCAACTAGATGATATATACCATGCGTTGCCAACTAGATGATATATACCATGCGTTGCCAACTCGATGATATATACCATGCGTTGCCAACTAGATGATATATACCATGCATTGCCAACCAGATGACATGTACATGCGTTGCCAACTAGATGATATATACCATGCATTGCCAACTAGATGATATATACCATGCGTTGCCAACTAGATGATATGTACCGTGCGTTGCCAACTAGATGATATGTGCCATGCGTTGCCAACTAGATGTTATATACCATGCGTTGCCAACTAGATTATATGTACCATGCGTTGCCAACTAGTTGATATATACCATGCGTTGCCAACTAGATGATATATACCATGCGTTGCCAACTAGATGTTATGTACCATGCGTTGCCAACTAGATGATGTATACCATGCGTTGCCAACTAGATGATATGTTAGATGCGTTGCCAACTAGATGATATATACCATGCGTTGCCAACTAGATGATATATACCATGCATTGCCAACCAGATGACATGTACCATGCGTTGCCAACTAGATGATATATACCATGCATTGCCAACTAGATGATATATACCATGCGTTGCCAACTAGATGATATGTACCGTGCGTTGCCAACTAGATGATATGTACCATGCGTTGCCAACTAGATGTTATATACCATGCGTTGCCAACTAGATTATATGTACCATGCGTTGCCAACTAGTTGATATATACCATGCGTTGCCAACTAGATGATATATACCATGCGTTGCCAACTAGATGTTATGTACCATGCGTTGCCAACTAGATGATGTATACCATGCGTTGCCAACTAGATGATATGTTAGATGCGTTGCCAACTAGATGATATATACCATGCGTTGCCAACTAGATATATACCATGCGTTGCCAACTAGATGTTATGTACCATGCGTTGCCAACTAGATGATATGTACCATGCGTTGCCAACTAGATGATATATACCATGCGTTGGCAACTAGATGATATATACCATGCGTTGCCAACTAGATGATATATACCATGCGTTGCCAACTAGATGATATATACCATGCGTTGCCAACTAGATGATATATACCATGCGTTGCCAACTAGATGATGTATACCATGCGTTGCCAACTAGATGATGTATACCATGCGTTGCCAACTAGATGATGTATACCATGCGTTGCCAACTAGATGATATGTACCATGCGTTGCCAACTAGATGATGTATACCATGCGTTGCCAACTAGATGATATATACCATGCGTTGCCAACTAGATGATATATACCATGCGTTGCCAACTAGATGTTATATACCATGCGTTGCCAACTAGATGATGTATACCATGCGTTGCCAACTAGATGATATATACCATGCTTTGCCAACTAGATGATATGTACCCTGCGTTGCCAACTAGATGATATATACCATGCGTTGCCAACTAGATGATATATACCATGCGTTGCCAACTAGATGATATATACCATGCGTTGCCAACTAGATGATATATACCATGCGTTGCCAACTAGATGATGTATACCATGCGTTGCCAACTAGATGATATATACCATGCGTTGCCAACTAGATGATATGTACCATGCGTTGCCAACTAGATGATATATACCATGCGTTGCCAACTAGATGATATATACCATGCGTTGCCAACTAGATGATATATACCATGCGTTGCCAACTCGATGATATATACCATGCGTTGCCAACTAGATGATATATACCATGCATTGCCAACCAGATGACATGTACCATGCGTTGCCAACTAGATGATATATACCATGCATTGCCAACTAGATGATATATACCATGCGTTGCCAACTAGATGATATGTACCGTGCGTTGCCAACTAGATGATATGTGCCATGCGTTGCCAACTAGATGTTATATACCATGCGTTGCCAACTAGATTATATGTACCATGCGTTGCCAACTAGTTGATATATACCATGCGTTGCCAACTAGATGATATATACCATGCGTTGCCAACTAGATGTTATGTACCTGCGTTGCCAACTAGATGATGTATACCATGCGTTGCCAACTAGATGATATGTTAGATGCGTTGCCAACTAGATGATATATACCATGCGTTGCCAACTAGATGATATATACCATGCATTGCCAACCAGATGACCATGTACCATGCGTTTGCCAACTAGATGATATATACCATGCATTGCCAACTAGATGATATATACCATGCGTTGCCAACTAGATGATATGTACCGTGCGTTGCCAACTAGATGATATGTACCATGCGTTGCCAACTAGATGTTATATACCATGCGTTGCCAACTAGATTATATGTACCATGCGTTGCCAACTAGTTGATATATACCATGCGTTGCCAACTAGATGATATATACCATGCGTTGCCAAACTAGATGTTATGTACCATGCGTTGCAACTAGATGATGTATACCATGCGTTGCCAACTAGATGATATGTTAGATGCGTTGCCAACTAGATGATATATACCATGCGTTGCCAACTAGATATATACCATGCGTTGCCAACTAGATGTTATGTACCATGCGTTGCCAACTAGATGATATGTACCATGCGTTGCCAACTAGATGATATATACCATGCGTTGGCAACTAGATGATATATACCATGCGTTGCCAACTAGATGATATGTACCATGCGTTGCCAACTAGATGATATATACCATGCGTTGCCAACTAGATGATATGTACCATGCGTTGCCAACTAGATGATATGTACCATGCGTTGCCAACTAGATATGTACCATGCGTTGCCAACTAGATGATATATACCATGCGTTGCCAACTAGATGATATGTACCATGCGTTGCCAACTAGATGATATGTACCATGCGTTGCTAACTAGATGATATATACCATGCGTTGCCAACTAGATGATATATACCATGCGTTGCCAACTAGATGATATATACCATGCGTTGCCAACTAGATGACATATACCATGCGTTGCCAACTAGATGATATATACCATGCGTTGCCAACTAGATGATATATACCATGCGTTGCCAACTAGATGATATATACCATGCGTTGCCAACTAGATGATATATATCATGCGTTGCCAACTAGATGATATATACCTTGCGTTGCCAACTAGATGATATTATACCATGCGTTGCCAACTAGATGATAATACCATGCGTTGCCAACTAGATGATATGT
>NC_069418.1:25089299-25094299 GCF_026875155.1 Cherax quadricarinatus
AACATCCTATCTCTGTCCACCTTGTCTATTCCCCGCAGTATCTTGTATGTCGTTATCATGTCTCCCCTGACCCTTCTGTTCTCCAGTGTCGTCAGTCCGATTTCCCTTAACCTTTCCTCGTACGACATTCCCTTGAGCTCTGGGACTAGCCTTGTTGCAAACCTTTGTACTTTCTCTAACTTCTTGACGTGCTTGACCAGGTGTGGGTTCCGGACTGGTGCTGCATACTCCAGTATGGGCCTAACATACACAGTGTACAGTGTCTTGAACGATTCCTTACTAAGGTATCGGAACGCTATTCTCAGGTTTGCCAGGCGCCCGTATGCTGCAGCGGTTATTTGGTTGATGTGTGCCTCCGGTGATGTGCTCGGTGTTATGGTCACCCCAAGGTCTTTCTCCCTGAGTGAGGTCTGTAGTCTTTGCCCACCTAGCCTATACTCTGTCTGCGGTCTTCTTTGCCCCTCCCCAATCTTCATGACTTTGCATTTGGCTGGTTTGAATTCGAGAAGCCAGTTGCTGGACCACATGTCCAGCCTGTCCAGGTCTCTTTGCAGTCCTGTCTCATCCTCGTCCGATTTAATTCTTCTCATCAACTTCACGTCATCTACGAACAGGGACACTTCAGAGTCTATTCCTTATATCATGTCGTTCACATATATCAAAAATAGCACTGGTCCTAGAACTGACCCCTGTGGGACCCCGCTCGTAACAGGCGCCCACTGTGATACCTCTTCACGTACCATGACTCGTTGCTGCCTCCCTGTCAGGTATCCCTTATCATTGCAGTGCCCTCCCTTTTACGTGCGCCTGATCCTCCAGCTTCTGCACTAATCTCTTGTGGGGAACTGTGTCAAAGGCCTTCCTGCAGTCTAGGAAAACGCAATCTACCCACCCCTCTCTCTCGTGTCTTACTTCTGTTACCTTGTCATAAAACTCCAGGAGGTTTGTGATACAAGATTTGCCTTCCATGAACCCATGCTGGTTTTCATTTATAATCTTGTTCCTTTCCAGGTGTTCGACCACTCTCCTCCTGATAATCTTCTCCATGACTTTGCACACAATACATGTCAGAGACACAGGTCTGTAGTTTAGTGCCTCGTTTCTGTTTCCTTTCTTAAATATGGGGACTTACATTAGCTGTCTTCCATTTCTCAGGTAGTTGCCCAGTTTCAAGGGATGTGTTGAAGATTGTGGTTAGAGGCACGCACAGGACCCATGGGGAGATGTTGTCCGGTCCCATGGCCTTTGAGGTGTCAAGGTCACTTAAGAGCTTCTTCACCTCCTCCTCAGTTGTTCGTATGTCATCCAACACTTGTTGGTATATTCCCTCTTGATGTTCCCTTCTGTGCTGTCTTCCCACAGCCCTTCCTGTCTCTACTGTAAAAACTTCCTTAAATCTCCTGTTCAGCTCCTCACATACCTCCTGATCATTTCTTGTGAGTTCTCCACGTTCTGTCCTTAATCTGATCACCTGGTCTTTGACTGTTGTCTTCCTCCTGATGTGGCTATAACAACAGTTTCGGGTCAGTCTTGATTCTCGATGCTATGTCATTTTCATACTGTCGCTGGGCCTCCCTCCTTACCTGTGCGTACTCATTCCTGGCTCTGCGACTGATCTCCCCATTTTCATGTGTTCTCTGCCTTCTGTACTTTTTCCATTCTCTATTGCACTTTGTTTTTGCCTCCTTACACGGTCGGGTAAACCAGGGGCTCGTTCTGGTCTTCCCGTTGTTACTGTTGCCCTTGGGAATAAATCTTTCCACTGCCTCCTTGCATTTTGTTGCTACATATTCCATCATTTCATTTACTGGCTTTCCTGCCAGTTCTCTGTCCCACTGGAGCTCCCGCAGGAAGTTATTCAACCCTATGTAGTCCCCTCTTTTATAGTCAGGCTTTTCCCATTCAACTCCTGTTATTCTCTCTACTATGTATTCAAAGCACAGAACCACGTGGTCGCTAGCTCCTAGGGGACTCTCATACTTGATGTTCTCAATATCTGAGCTGCCCAGGGTGAACACAAGGTCCAATCTTGCTGGTTCATCCTCCCCTCTCACTCTGGTAGTGTCCTTAACATGTTGGTGCATGAGGTTTTCCAGCACCACGTCCAACATCCTGGCTCTCCATGTTTCGGGACCCCCATGTGGCTCCAGGTTTTCCCAGTCAATCTCCCTGTGGTTGAAATCCCCCATAACCAGCAACTTTACTCTGCTGGGGGAAGCTCTTCTTGCCACCTCAGCAAGTGTTTTCCACCATTGCTCTTTTTGCTCTCTTCATATTCCTCTCTTGGCCTCCTGCAGTTCTGTGGTGGATTTTTACATCACTGCAATGACCACTTTGTGTTCCCCAGACTGAAGTGTACCTGCTATGTAGTCTCTTTCTCCCGTCTCATCTATTCCTTCCATTTTCTCGAATTTCCATCTGTTTTTTTAACGAGCAGAGCAACCCCACCTCCCCCCCTGCCCCTTCTATCTTTCCTCATGATCTGGTATCCTGGTGGGAAGATTGCATCTGTTATTGTCTCCATGAGTTTTGTTTCTGTAACTGCTATGATGTCTGGGGACTTCTCATTGATTTTTTTCTTGCCATTCCTCATGTTCATTCGTTAATCCATCTGCATTTGTGCGTGTGTGTGTGTGTGTGTGTGTGTGTGTGTGTGTTGTGTGTGTGTGTGTGTGTTTTGTTTTGTGTGTGTGTGTGTGGTGTGTGTGTGTGTGGTGTGTGTGTGTTTGTGTGTGTGTGTGTGTGAGTGTGTGTGTGGTGTGTGTGTGTGTGAAAACATTTCGGCCCTGGAACTTGATCAAGGTCCCAGGACCGAAACGTTTTCTAATATATATGTCCTAGTGTTTGCTCATGTGTCTTTGGAATTTTTCAGCATCTATTACCAAGGTTTATAACCCTGTGTGCGTTTTATGCTGCTTCCGTTCCGCCTTCATATCTATTATTAATTATTATACCCGAAATTTTGTTTCTAATGTGGGAACCTAAGACGGTTGACAAACGCCCAGGTTCCTATTTTCTGAAAGGTGAAAAGTGACCTCTGGTTTAAGAGGCGTCCAGACGTCTCATTCAACCAGGGAATCGATCCTGCAACTAGACATTCTCTTGTGTACCCACTACTGGGTGTTTTGAGAGGGTTAAACTCTACCCCCTCACGTCTCTTTGCTTTCCTGTCTCTATACTTGCTTGTCGCCATGCATCTTGCTGTGATAGTGTGCGTGCATGCGTTAGTTTACCAGTGTGTGTTACCACTGAGGCTAATGCAAGCATGCGTGCGTCTCTGCTTGTTTGTGAGCATGCGTACGTGTCTGCTTGCTTGTGAGCATGCGTACGTTTCTGCTTGCTTGTGAGAATGCGTACGTGTTTGCTTGCTTGTGAGCATGCTTGTTTGTGAGCATGCTTGTTTGTGAGCATGCTTGTTTGTGAGCATGCTTGTTTGTGAGCATGCTTGCGTGCATGCGTTGGTTGAGATTATTGTTTCATCTGTAAGTTAGTTCGCCTGAAATTTGCTAGACCAAAGGTGAGTCTGTTAGCCGAGGCTTCACTCTTTCGTGTAAGTACACATCTATTTATGTTAAGTGTTGGGCCAAGGCAGCAGCACTTGGCTTCTGGCAGCGTTGAGAGTGGCTGAGTAGTGTGTGTGAGGGGGGGGGAGAGTGGTGTGTGGGACTATGTAGTGGTGCGCTGGAGAGCATGATGGTGGTGGTGGTGTGTGGGTGAGTGTGGTGGTGGTTGGTGTGGGAGAGTAGATAAAGAGTGCGTTGAAGTGCGTGCTTGCGTGCGCTAATAATATCCCATTTAAGTTAAACTCAAAAAATTCTTAAAATTCACTTAGAGTTGGTAACCTGCGCATTCCAATCCGTTTTTTCTTTCCGCCGAGAGTTCCTAATTAATTTTCGCCTCCTCTAAATTATATTCCTCTCTGAGCAGAGTACGACCTAATCTTCTAATCCGCAGCCTAAGGCCTTTGTAATCCCTCTTCGCTGTGTATTAACCTGCGCAAGGTGGGGATTTTCTCTTCCCTGTTTCTGTTAATGTCTCTATCGCATCTGTTGTGTGTGTGTGTGTGTGTGTGTGTGTGTGTGTGTGTGTGTGTGTGTTGTGTGTGTGTTGTGTGTTGTGTGTGTGTGTGTGTGTGTGTGTGTGGTGTGTGTTGTGTGTGTGTGTGTGTGTGTGTGTGTGTGTGTGTGTGTGTGTGTGTTTTATCAATTTCCTTGGAGTATCCCAGATATATTTCTCTCTTCTCAAGTTGAAAGTTTCAATTTCCAGATTTTCTCTTGTACTTCATCCGTCTCCGCTACAAAACTAGTCTCGTTGCAGTCTCAGAACTGCTAAAAAAAAGTGAATATATCACAACGCAGGAGAGATAAACTTACCTGAGCGATTACCAGACAGAAGAAGCTCTAAGGGAAGAATAAGCAGTCCAGGACAATGCAAGAAATACCAAATATATCTACACATATGCAAAATACATATTAGGAACGAGAGATTTATATACTGACAGTGTAAAAGAGATGAAGGAGATTCAAAAGACCAATAAGAATCAGTTTTCAAAAGTCTACTAAAAGAAAGAAGAACACAGATTTCTTTTATCACCACTAAGTGCCACACAGATCATGTAACTGACATAATCACTAATCGCGATGAATTCGAAAAGGACTTAGAAAACATGCCCAGTCATGCGCTACCAGTTCCAGATTGGCAGAAGTCATTTTTCATGATGAAGTATAGAATACCACTAGCACGGGCACTCAGCGTCGCTTAGAAAACGTTCTTAGATTTAGATGATATCCCACACGCATTAAGGGGCCCCAGCATCCTTTTCCTCTTAACCTTCTCTAATACTTTAGACATTATGAATAAGAATGTTACTGACATACAGCATATGCTCTTCCACGTGTGTCCCCACGTAGCTGTACTCACCTGGTTGTAGCTGCTGAGGTCAGGTCATGGCTCATAGTCATGCCTCAACTACTGACGAACAATTACGCTGACTTCCACCT
>NC_069418.1:25096799-25169299 GCF_026875155.1 Cherax quadricarinatus
GTATAAGAAAGGTTTAAATGTTATCAGGTCAAGCATCATTAAGTGTTGAACATCACCAGGATTGTCCTGAATGTTATCAGGACAAACATCATTAAGTGTTGAACATCACCAGGATTGTCCTGAATGTTATGAGGACAGTCGCGGGAAATCAATGAATATTACTAAGACAAATATGAATAAATACTTTACGATATCAGGACAAACATCAGGAAAGACAGAATGTTACTTTAACATGATCACTTAAGTGCTTAATGTTATCATGACAAGTATGAGAAAGGCATTTAATAATATTATGACAACACGTACAACGTGGAAAAAAGATATTAATAATTAATGAGTCAAGCTCTGATCGCGAGTTAATTAAGACTCTGTAAGCAAAAATTGAAAAAAAAATCAAGTCAGGTTTTCTAAAGTGCGTATAATTTAATTTTTCTGTTAGTAAATTGAGCCAGTGTTTGATCTTGGTGGAGGGAGAGCTGTGTTGACTCTAGTTTATTGAGGGTTTTATCTAATACTTGGTGAAAACTCAAGAATGTTGCTCATATACACCCTGTCTCTCTCTCTCTCTCTCTCTCTCTCTCTCTCTCTCTCTCTATCTTTATTTTTTTTTACACAGGGTTTGACAAGGTTAAGGATCCCTTACTTTATTGACAAGCTATTTACAGGTTAAGAATTCCTAACTTTATTGGCAAGCTAAGAGCTGTTACCTACATCAGCTCATTTGAAAGCATTTTTATTGTTATGAGACATACAAGTAGGGAACAGGATGAAATTGGTGCCATCTGTGGGCCAGCATTTTCATTTGATCAACTGACTTTATCTCGTTGACATCATTATGCTGTACGAATGTGTTCCATACTCGAGTCATCCTGGGTATGTATGATCTCAGATGGAGTGATGTTCTGGAGAAAGGTACAGCCAGAGTGAAGTTGCTGCTTTCTGCCTGTCTTGTGGCATAAAAGCTTGTTTCACGCTGTCCTCGAGTGGATCCAAGTGTGGTACTTTGACAATAATGGCCTTGTACATAACAGTAAGGACACCCACATCCCTCCTATGTTGAAGGCTCTGCTGAAATAACAGATCTATCCAGGATGGGTCCAGGCGAGAGATGAGACGTCTTGCTTTGTTCTCTACTCTGTCAAGCAGTCGCAGATGAGAGTGGGGGGGGGCAGGCAAACCAAGAAAGTGGAGCATACTCAAGGTGTGAGCTTACTTGTGCCTCGTACAGAATCTTGCAACCCCTACTGTCAAGTAGATGCGAGATACGGCGTAGTGCTGTAAGCTTCCTGGCTGCCTTGTTTGCAAGATTTACAACATGGTTCTTCATGGTTAGTTTGGAGTCAATTTTCACCCCAAGGATATCAACTTCTTCTCCAGGTGCCAACACCCTCCCATTCATCCTTACTACTGCACCAGCATTCATTACCATCATGATGCCTAGAGACGATCTCTCTCTCTTTCTCTCTCTCTCTCTCTCTCTCTCTCTCTCTCTCTCTCTCTCTCTCTCTCTCTCTCTCTCTCTCTCTCTCTCTCTCTCTCTCTCTCTCTCTCTCCTTTTATCACGGCTATTCTCACATGACCATCAGCCTCTTGAACGCTTCTAACATCTATTTCCCCATTTCCAGTACGTTAGTTTTCCAGCGCACTCCTCAGATAGCAAGCTCCTTTTCATGTCCGAAAGCTTTTCAAAGTATTCGCATATTGCGGACATTATCGTAGCGGCAGCCAACGAGTTGCTTATCAGAGAGGAAGGGAAAGAGATGATCCCTCCTTCAGACATTCTCAGTAAGATGGTGTTCAGCTGAGGTTCTCCTTGAATGATGCAGTTTTATTGTTAAACAATTCAGATTTGCGTGGTAGACAGTATGCATAATCCACGTAAGTATATTTCATAGTTAACAAGTAAAAAATACAAGCACAAAATGAAATATTTTGAGATTTAGGTATTTTTTTTTTTTTGTGCTGGGAGGAAATGGGATGGAAATTTAATGGAAAGGAATAAAGGAAGGAAGGACTAAAATAAAATAAAGCAGAGATATAACGAATAGTGTAAGGGATAAGATTACTGGACAGATTGAAACTGGGAAATAATAGTAGATAATTCATGTTAAGCGCTAAACCCATGTGGATCACTCAACTCAAGACTTAGTGAAGGCGAGACACAAGCCATTCTCTCAGAAACGGATCGTTTCTGAGAAAATCATTTAATCGAGCAGAGTTCATCAGCTATTTTAATAAACTCTTAAATGTACATTATTGTGAGTAAATGTTGCATTGTGGGATACATGGTGGGAATTTACATTTTTTTTTTAACAAGTCGGCCGTCGTCTCCCACCGAGGCAGGGTGACCCAAAAAAGAAAGAAAATCCCCAAAAAGAAAATACTTTCATCATCATTCAACACTTTCACCTCATTCACATATAATCACTATTTTTGCAGAGGTGCTCAGAATACAACAGTTTAGAAGTATATACGTATAAAGATACACAACATATCCCTCCAGTACTGATCTCTATCAAAAGCTGTCTTAAAGTCTAGGTAACAACCATCTGACCCAACCATTTCTTTCCGGAACAATTTCCATAGCTCTGTCATAATAGCATAACAAATCTGATATACTCGAATGTGCAGACTGAAAACAAAGTGTATTTCCGTGGGAAGAGTTATTATCATTACGGAAAGTTACACATTGATTTAGAACTCTGAACTTCTTGCAAGTTAAACATACACATATATTTAGAATGTTTGAAACCTACTATCGGACAGTAAACTGTGAATTCATAAAACTCGTCAATCTTATCTTACAACTTTTTTTTTCCCCCTTCTCACCCATCTTGCTTCCCACACCATTTTATTTTTTCACTCCAGTTTTATGACCAAGAAAAACAGCTTCGATTTCACGCGCGGAAATAAAAATGAACAAGAAAAAAAATGAGCCAAATACAGACATCATTCTGGCCGTGGAAGTGTCCTCCATGTTTGACAAAGCCACTAACCGTGTCTGTTGTGTGGTCCTCTCTGGCGTCCTCTGATCTCCCACAACTTTTTATTTAATATTGCTTTTGGCGCCACCTTTTATCTCCTCACAGAGGGATGTCTTGAGAGGTTGCTGGAGAGCCTCCTCCAGTCGAGGAGCACCTGGTTGTCCTCCTCAGCGTTCTTCCTTGACAAGATCTCCATGCCTCCCTGACTCCCTCCTGGGCTCGTCTGCTCCTCTCATCTCACAAGATGATTTCTACCTGAGATCTTGTGACCTTTGTTGTCAGTGACAGTCTTGATGGATGGCTTCTAAAACTCAATCTCGGAGGAATGCAACAAGTACTCGACTCATTTCTTGAATGTAATTCAGATTCAGACGGTTGAGCAGCCCAGTGCTTGCTTCCTAAAGGAATCTCTGCCGCAAATATATTACATTTCATTTCCCATCCTACTCTTGAATTGTATATTAATTTGACTCCTTTTTATTTTTTAGATGAGATTCAACAAAATTCAGTACATTTTTTCGTTTCTCTACAACGCTCTTCATCTAAAAAACCCGCAATACTCAAAAGAAGTGGGAATGGAAAAAATAACTGAAGGAGAGGCATATACAAAGGAAGAATAAGAATGGAAAGATGTGTGAAACATACAGACCAACGAGCAAAGAACGTGAAAGAAAAGCTGCAAATGACTGTGTAAAGCTATGAGGAGAATCAGAAGAAATACAAAAACAAGACAATGAAGAGGTTAAAATAGAATCGAAACTGATGCAGAGCCACATAATTCAGAAGAGGGAGATAAATCAAATAAATGCTTTCCAGGAGAGGAAATGGATAAACAAAGGATGAGCGTGACAGAGAGACAGGGAGAGAGAGATGTGAAAAAGTGAACAGGAGATTCTACGTATTTACGGAGGCTTCAGGAAAGGTACGAAGAAAAGTAGATGAAAGGAGAAAGCAGCCCATGATGGAGGAAATTAGTAAGACGAAGTAGGAAGTGAATGGACCCTTAAGGAAAATAAATAATAAGAGAATTGGAACAGGATGAGGTATCATGAGGCACCATGACTCGGTTCTTGCAAACTCAGTAAGGCAGGAAAAGTTAAGTAAGTGAGTACACAAGAGAGCAGACTTATAGTCGTGGATCCTCTTAAAAGAATTTACAGTCTTCATGGTGTGCAACAGCTTTTTGCAGGGATTGTGACGTCAGAAATATGATTACAGTCGTCTTACAGGAGTACAAAAGCAGAAGCTTATCCTCCTACGTTTAATGCATCTCAGTTCACAAGCTCTGCCTCCTACCTCCAGCTCCGTCAACTTACTGAATTTGCTATTCCCTTTTGGAAGCGAAGACGAAGTGAACTCATATTAGGACATAATGATACATTCAAACAAGAAGACTTATTTGAATATGAAATATAACTCAAGAGTAGGAACAGTAATTTTAATATACATAAAGTTTTTTTGGCCAATGAATCATCGAACATTGGATCATATTTCCCACCAATGCTGCAAGCCTAGATACAACACACTTCATTAAGAATTGGATATGAACACAACTGATTACTAGGACAGTGGTCTCCTTGATCCTTGTATCTCATCCACAGAGTACCAAAACAAGCAGGTTGATCTAAATATAAGGAAACCTTACAATCTAGACTCCACTAGAAGGATCTCCTTCAGTGTAAACTGTCAGAAAGGTAAACAACAACAAATGTAATTACCAGTGAAGAGCATCCCGATAAATCCTCGTTTTCTATAATTTATGATCTAAGAGCAGATCAAGATGGTCAGAGACACAGTTTAAGGGTGAAGGAGCCATTAACCACAACAATTAAATTACTATTAACTAAAATAGTAGTAATAGTAATACTTGCAATGGGATTAATGAAAGAGTTCTAAATTTCTCACGATGTAATTACGATATGCTTGTGCATTTCACTATTTCTTTTTTGCCGCCAGTCAGGCAGGAGACTGTGGGAGGGTAGGAAGAGAGCCTTCTGCTTGACCATTCTGTCACTATTCGTCTATTGAGACTTCTCAATAAATAATTAAAAACTCATAATCTCTCAGCAGATTTCCTCGAAGCAAACAGTAGTTTTTTTTTTTTTTTTTTTTTTTGGTTAATCGTATTTCTCAACAACTCCTCTTGCCTTCATATAGAAGCTTAGCACCTTATTGCTTAAACAGGATTCAACACTACTCCACTCCCCACAGACAGATGAGCAGCTTCACCTCTGCTACTGGTAGACCCCACCTAGTGAGGGGTACTGGTATTCTTGTGAGTAGCAAGGGACTTACGGTACACAGGGCAATGGAATATTCAACACACGACCTCCGCTGATCAATGGATAACTTGGACCACAGTTGTGCTGTTATTTGTTCTTCTCTGCTCTGTTCTCTCTCTCTCTCTCTCTCTCTCTCTCTCTCTCTCTCTCTCTCTCTCTCTCTCTCTCCTCTCTCTCTCTCTCTCTCTCTCTCTCTCTCTCTCTCTCTCTCTTTCTCTCTATCTATCTATCTTCTCTCTCTCTCCTCTCCCTCTCTCTCTCTCTCCATCCCTCCCTTCCAAATCTCAAAAAATATGACCGTCAGCCCTTTTAACTTTTTCCCCTCCTCCTCCTCTTCTTCCTCCTCCTCTCTCCACCAGCTCTTACACACTATTCCTTTCCTCATTACTCCTAGTGTTCACTTTTTCTCTCTTCCCTCTTCTCTCTCTCAGTTCCACTTCTTCTCTCCCTCACATTGGTCCCTCTGTAAATAAAAAATTTAAGTACATTGCAAATAAGCAAGCAAAAAATAAATAAATATTAATAAGCAATAGGTCACCTTTTATCTCCCCTGCAAATATTTTCTTCTGAATTCTTTTTAATTCCCTATAAGACGAAATATCACCTAAAAAAAAAAAGTAAATATCACTCTAGAATTACCCTGAGTCGTAAGTTTGTCCTGAATATGCAATAGAAAGGAAGTGAAGTTGGCACTAAAAGCCGGATTTCAGAGTAATGCGGCCGTGCACTTGTCACTGCAACTTCCATTAATAATTTGTGTGCCTCTCTCAGACTCGCCAGCCAAATACCTGCAAGGCAGCTCACACACACACACACACACACACAAAACCACACACACACACACACACACACACACACACTCAGCCAAAATTAAAAGAATTACTTTTTCCTCCGAGTGGATTGAATCCGCCCGCCTTCACGATGACTCTAGTGACAGAGAAGAAAACAGATATAAAGACTGACTATATTCTTGAACCTCAAACCTGAAACCTCTCTCCGCTTAGCCCCAGTCATTATGTAACTCGTGTTATGTACATAACTCGGACGCAACGGCCTACCCAATATTTGCTACCTGTATACACCATCTCATAAAAATATATCGAAAATAAGATCCCAATTTGGATAATTATGGTTTCCGGGGATCAAGAGATTGAGAGGAGGTAGTGGGCACAGACGCTGGCTACATGGATGTCAAAGATTGTGGAGGGTCTCGTACCGGTGATCTTATATAACAAACTGCTTAGTGGGGTAAAACTTTTCGTCCGGGCCTCTCCATTTCGCTATATTTATTTCTCATACTTTTGCTCGGATATGAAAAATAAGGGTCACTAATATTTTGGCTCTATCCCGTGTTAGTAGAGGATATTTATGTAACATAAAATTCATATCTAAATTATTTATATCTGTCTAGAGTCATCGAGTAAGGACATATAAACACATAAGAGTATATACACTGTCAGGTGTATATAATCTGAGAATTCCTTAATCCTAATTTTGATTATTTATTATAACGTTCATGTGAAGAGCTAAACCTGTAATAGTCAAACAGCGCCTGGGGGATAGGCAGGCATCCAGATTTAATAATAAAAAAAAAGAGCACAGGTAAAATTCCATAGATCCACAGCCCTTCAATAGCATCAAGGGACTTCCTTTGAGGGGATTTCAGTCATTATAGTTTCGTTGATCGTTGGCTTACAAGTGACTTGCAGCCTTAAACCTACTAATTCTTACCGACTAGAGTTAACATATGATATAAGGGATGTGTTGGGTCTCAGTGTTTAAGTCCTAAGACTTTAATGTCTTTTTTCAGGATTAAATTTTAACCATTTGCAGTCCATAATATAAAAGTATAAAACTAACTAAAACACTTCACATGTAAGGAACAAGTAGTGTCCTTCACGAGCAGTTATAAAGCCATTATGTACTGGCACCCAGTTCACGTCCAAGACAAATTACTGACTTCCAGTCTATCACCAGAAAACTTTCGATTTTCTCTTCACATTCACATCACAGTTATTATCATCATACTTTCATCTTCCTTTAGGAAAGTCCCCTTACAAGAGCATAAGAAAAATTAGGTGCAGTGGACCCACGGACACGTACGAGGCGCGCGCAACTCACCCACATCGGTAATCGTTCGAATGTGTTGACTCACAAATAAAGTTCGTTACATTCATTATAAATTCATTTTACGTAGCCAGGTAAGTTTATAAAAAAAAAATCGCAATTTCCTGGCCGCTTGAGGCCACGAGGGCGCTTCTGTATTCATGCAAGACCACTTGAGGGCCAGAAAACATCCAAAGTTAAAGTTTATTACATTTCCATTGATATACATGTATATATATATATATATATATATATATATATATATATATATATATTATATATATATATATATATATATATATATATATATATATATATATATATAATATATATATATATATATATATATATATATAATGGATATTCAACATAAGAGGAAAAAACATGGGATGTCTTAATTGTCTTTTTATAAATAATAATAATAATAATAATAATAATAATAATAATAATAATAATATATTATTATTATTATTATTAAGATAAGATAAGATAAGATTTCGTTCGGATTTTTAACCCCGGAGGGTTAGCCACCCAGGATAACCCAAGAAAGTCAGTGCGTCATCGAGGACTGTCTAACTTATTTCCATTGGGGTCCTTAATCTTGTCCCCCAGGATGCGACCCACACCAGTCGACTAACACCCAGGTACCTATTCGCTGCTAGGTGAACAGGACAACAGGTGTAAGGAAACGTGTCGAATGTTTCCACCCGCCGGGAATCGAACCCGGGCCCTCCGTGTGTGAAGCGGGAGCTTTAGCCACCAGGCTATTATTATTATTATTATTAGTCACAGCTTTAATATCAACTATAAATAATACATCTAAAAAAAATCAAAACAGTTGCTATAACATTTATATATTTTACGGAAGAGCCATATGTATACATATTAATTATTTTTGCTTTAAGTCTTGGTGAATGGCGCGTGTACAAGAGGCTTCTCCGCTCTCATTACCCTATACAACCTTATGTAAACAATATAAAATTAATTTATCGAACATTTTGCTATTGTTATAATTTATAAAACACACATACATGTAACGATTTGTAAATAGAAAATTTAATTGGATTGATTATTCGCACTGGCCGTCAGGGATAGCGCGATTACAGCTCCTGGGCTCTACTGGAATTTATTTATTTGTCTTTTTGGTCTTCTAGCCTCTATTTTCATGAGAATATAAGGATCACGTGTAGAGTTATATAAAGTTCTGTGTAGAGTTATATCAAGTTCTGTGTAGAGTTATATCAAGTTCTGTGTAGAGTTATATTATGTTCTGTGTAGAGTTATATCAAGTTCTGTGTAGAGTTCTATCATGTTCTGTGTAGAGTTATATCAAGTTCTGTGTAGAGTTATATCAAGTTCTGTGTAGAGTTATATCAAGTTCTGTGTAGAGTTATATCAAGTTCTGTGTAGAGTTATATCAAGTTCTGTGTAGAGTTATATCATGTTCTGTGTAGAGTTATATCAAGTTCTGTGTAGAGTTATATCAAGTTCTGTGTAGAGTTATATCAATTCTGTGTAGAGTTATATCAATTCTGTGTAGAGTTATATCAAGTTCTGTGTAGATTATATCAAGTTTGTGTAGAAGTTATATCAAGTTCTGTGTAGAGTTATATCAAGTTCTGTGTAGAGTTATATTCATGTTCTGTGTAGAGTTATATCAAGTAGTCTATCATGTTCTGTGTAGAGTTATATCAAGTTCTGTGTAGAGTTATATCAAGTTCTGTGTAGAGTTATATCAAGTTCTGTGTAGAGTTATATCATGTTCTGTGTAGAGTTATATCAAGTTCTGTGTAGAGTTATATCAAGTTCTGTGTAGAGTTATATCAAGTTCTGTGTAGAGTTAGTTATATCAAGTTCTGTGTAGAGTTATATCAAGTTCTGTGTAGAGTTATATCAAGTTCTGTGTAGAGTTATACCATGTTCTGTGTAGAGTCCCAGAGGTTGGGAAACCTGGGTAAATTACCCCAAATTGGGTAAAAATGAAAATCTCTGGGGAAACGAAAACTCAATAAACATATAAATAAAAGTCTACAAAAAATTTTTGTTTAATAAGCGAGGTAAATTGTGAAAGTTATATATTTTTCATACAAATAATTTTTTGAAAATGTTTTCAATGAAATTCTTGAATTCCCTAAAGAGATTTTTATTAAATTTGTCTGTTACTATTTTTTATTTCATGCAGTTTATTTTTAAGTTTATTATTTTGTTAATTTTCTGCATTATTTTTTAAAGTTGTTTGATCGCGTATAATACAGACTTTTCATCATGTATGACTGTATTCTCCATACAAATGGACTCAATAAATTATTTTGAATCTGAATGCTCCTTGTGTTTTCGGGATTCTGTGGCCTTTGAAGCCTAGTGGGGAATTTCGCTTTACTATGATTTGTTTTAGGGTCATACACCCAAAAAATTTCGCCGACCTCTGGCATTGTAGAGCGTAACGTTGTTCTAGTAATAGTCCGCTACTTGTGTCTTTTCTACACTCTTGTCACGTAGATCTAATTATTTTCATACATGTCTCTAAGGTAACTTCTCATCACAAGATCAAAACAATTCCACACATAAATAAACCACACATGGGAGACTGAAACATGTGACAACGTTTCGGCCCGACTTGGACCATTAGTTAATTCTTTGTATACTATTCCAGCCAGTGTATTGTGCCTTTTTTTCATGCTGCATAAAAACCATTATCAAAAACACACTAAAAATTAATCTGCTGATCTTTAGATGCTGCATCAGGCAGTTTTAAATTTATCTTAATCTTCCGTAGCCTTTCCGGAGAACATTCGTCTTTCAAGAAGTTTTCCCTCGTTGCCCGAGGCTCTCAGCTAGTAAAAAGCGTCGCAATATATCTCAATAAGCCACTGTCAGGTATGATGCTCCTCAAGACTCGGCATTAATACTCGCCAAGAAATTTCTAAGTATGTGTCAAGCAAACTGTTTAGTACTGGATTAAATTTCTGTTTTTCTATGATTGTCTTCTTCTCGGAAATGAATTCAAAAGGATATGTATCACTCAACAACAAATGCGTCGTAGAATGCGTCTCTATACGTATTTCTGAGACACAGGATTGTAGAAATGCCTATCTTCTAGGAACAATAAATCGCAGAAGTATCTATTTTTCAGACAAATTCGTAAGCACGTTTATCCTTCAGAGTCAAACGCTCAGTAACATTTATCTCTCAAGCACAAACTCACTCCTGTATCCCCAGACAAACTCTTAGGAGAATCTCTCTTCTCGGACAAAATCTCGTAGGAGTATCTATTTCTCAGACACAAACTTTAATATCCCGAATTCCACCACTCTATCCACTGAAACTTTTAATATTCTCTCAACTGTGTCCTCACTTCGATGGTTCTAAAAAGCTTTCAACTTTTCCCATATTTGCTGCCGGCTGTGATGGTCTCACTCGGCAGAGAGTTTGGCGGAATCACGGCAGATGTGATATGCCATGTTCCGTAAATGCACTCCTCATTTTCTTAAAGAAAAATACTACATATTCTCTAAGTAGCATATCATGTTCCAGAGTAGCACTTCCTGTACCTTAAGGAACAGTCAATGTATCTAGTGGCTGTAGTCGGGTGTCTAAAGCAGCAAACGCTGATAGTCTGGGTCCTTGGGCTTCCAATACTGGTAGTCTGGTTCCAACAGCATCATAACCTGATAGTCCAGTTCATGGAGCTCTCAGTGCTGGTAGTCTGACTCATGAAGCTTCCAGTGCCAGTAGTAGGATTGTAGCTCATGAAGCTTCCAGTGCCATAGTATGGATTGGAGCTTCCAGTGCTAGAAGTCTTGATTCTGGAGCATCCAGCAGTGACAGTGCTAATAGCTGTTTTCTTTTTAACTCATCCATCACTGGTAGTTTAGTTCTTACGGCTTCAGCCCTTGTAGTCTACATTGCGTAGCTTATGGATGTCGTAGCCTGGCTCCTGGAGTATCTAGCGTTGGTAGTACTGCTCCTGAAAAATCGAGTACTGATAGCCTACCTCCTACAGCTTTCATCGCTGGAAGTCTACTTCTTACAGCATCCTGACCTGGTAGTATAGCTCCTTGAACATCTTGTACTGGCAGACATGTTAAGGTAGCATCCAGCGCTGGTAGTTACTTTCTTGCAGCATCCAGCGCTGGTAGTTACTTTCTTGCAGCATCCAGCGCTGGTAGTCCGGTTCCTGTAGCATCCATCACCAACGGCGAGATTTCTGGAGCTCACGGCACTATTAGTTAGGATCTTGGAGCATAAGGTACTGTTAATCAGTTTCTTGGAGAATCCTACATTCGTAATCAGGTTCGTGGAGCATGAAACACTGTTAGATTGGCTCCAGCGGCTCACACTTCCATCTTCTCCACTCCACGTCAAAACTCTTTAACCTCGTCTTGTTCTCTGACAAAACATCTCTAGAACTTTTTCTCAACATTACTGAGAGACCAGAACGCTATTGTTGTTGTTGCTGAAGAACTCATTGAAGTGATTTGTTATTTAAATGAGCAGCATGCGTGGTGGTGTGTGATAATGTTTGGAATTAATTTACCGATGTACTGCAATTTAAACCGGAGTAGTTTTAATAGGGATGATGAATATAGTAATTTAATTTAACCTGACTTTTACCATTCATCTGCTGCCTGCCTTTAAAATGTTTTGAAGTGTGTTTTTTGGCTCTAAGGATCACGAGTAGAGAATAATGTATAATATTTACAAGACTGGTAGTGTTCTAGTGGGTATAAGGAAGCTAGGAGACTTATACCTTCCTTTCATTCCTAGTTGGCTTCAAACACTTGCCTCAGAAGAATCAACTGGTCACTGTCACGCAGGAACAACTGGAACAACTATCAGGAAAGTGTCTCAAAGATAAAAAAAAATTCTCTCGACTTTCTCTAATTTAGTTGTCGTAAGACAAATGGTCACGGAGCATCTGATTGCTGTTTTACAGTAGAGGAATTGCTTGCTCTCTAACCTCCATCACTGATAATACCGGTGATTATTACTGCTCATCGTGACAGCATCATAACAAAGTACTTCACTTTTGACGTGGATTATTTGAAGAAAAAATAACGAATTGTTAATATCCTTAAAGAATAACTGAACATAAGGAAGTTATTTAAGCCACAAATAAATAATCATTCAAGTCCGGTAAATAATGTCATAAAGGCAAGATGCTTCCAAAAAGTGATATCAAATGTCTGTAAAGAATAGTTTAAAGGTATTTTGTGTGAGAAGTATTAACTAGACAATATTCGTGAAGGGCGTTTATAAAGTAATACTTGAAAAGAGTGAAGTATTTATAAAACATATGGGAGGAGTGTTTTTAATATAGCTTGAGTGAAGAGTGTGATCGAATGACTGAGCGCACACACTCTGGTAATAAAATAATTAAAGGAAAGAATATTTTATTGCTATGACCCTTTACCAGCTGAGGGCTTGATTATGCCCCAGTTATTACATCTTCATTAAGTAGCATATTGTGTTCCTAAGTAACCCAGGTTAAGACTTTATCAAGTACATAGAAAAACAGTTTAAATAAAGCACTCTTTTAGGTAATAAGTCATAGAAAGTCAAGTAGGAAAAGTTATAGTTTCGGGAAAAAAAGAATCACAAGTAAAACAAAAAAGGGAGTCACAGATTGCTTGTAGTTGGGTATAATATCGGCAAACCTAACCTAACCTAACTTAACCTAACTTAACCTAACCTAACCTAACCTAACCTAACTTAACCTAACCTAACCTAACTACTTAACCTAACCTAACCTAACCTAACCTAACTTAACCTAACCTAACCTAACCTAACCTAACCTAACCTAACCTAACCTAACTTAACCTAACCTAACCTAACCTAACCTAACCTAACCTAACCTAACCAAACCTAACCTAACCTAACTAGCCTAACCTAACCTAACCTAACTTAACCTAACCTAACCTAACCTAACCTAACCTAACTAACCTAACCTAACCTAACCTAACCTAACCTAACCAAACCTAACCTAACCTAACCTAACCACCTAACTTACCTAACCTAACCTAACCTAACCTAACCAAACCTAACCTAACCTAACCTAACCTAACCTAACCTAACCTAACCTAACCTAACTAACCTAACCTAACCTAACCTAACCTAACTAACCTAACCTAACCTAACCTAACCTAACCTAACCTAACCTAACCTAACCTAACTAACCTAACCTAACCTAACCTAACCTAACCTAACCTAACCAAACCTAACCAACTAACCTAACCTAACCTAACCTAACCTAACCTAACCTAACCTAACCTAACCAACCTAACCTAACCTAACCTATAACCTAACCTAACCTAACTAACCAAACCTAACCTAACCTATAACCTAACTAACCTAACCTAACTAACCTACCTAACTAACCCACCTAACCTTAACCTAACTAACCTAACCTAACCTAACCTAACCTAACCCAACTAACCTAACCTAACCTAACCTAACCTAACCTAACCTAACCTAACCTAACCTAACCTAACCTAACCTAACCTAATTTAATTAATCTAATCTAATCTAACCTAACCTAACCCAACCTAACCTAACCTAACCTAAACTAACCTAAGCTAACCTAACTAACCTAACCTAAACTAACCTAAACTAACCTAACCTAAACTAACCTAACCTAACCTACCTAACCTAACCTAACCTAACCTAACCTAATCTAACCTAATCTAACCTAACCTAACCTAACCTAACCTAACCTAACCTAACTTAACCTAACCTAATCTAACCTAACTTAACCTAATCTAATCTAACCTAATCTAACCTAACCTAACCTAACCTAACCTAATCTAACCTAACGTAACCTAACTATCCTAACCTAACCTAACCAACCTAACCTAACCTAACTAACCTAAACTAACCTAACTTAACCTAACCTAACCTAACCTAACCTAACCTAACCAACCTAACCTAACCTAACCTAACCTAACCTAATCTAACCTAACCTAACCTAACGTAGCCTAACCTAACATAACCTAATCAAGCATAACCTAACCTAACCTAACCTAACTAACCTAATCTAACCTGATCTAACATAACTTAACCTATACTAACCTAACATAATCTAACCTAACCTCACCTAATCTAATCTAACTTAACCTAATCTAACCTAACCTAATCTAACCTAACTAACCTAACCTAACCTAACCTAGCCTACCTTAATCTAAGCTAACCTAACCTAACCTAACCTAACCTAATCTTGCCTAACCGAACCTAACTTAACCTAACCTAACCTAACCTAACTTAACCTAACCTAACCTAACCTAATCTTGCCTAACCTAACCTAACCTAACATAACATAACCTAATCTAACCTAACCTAGTAATTCCTTAAGGTAACGTCAACTTTAAATAGAGCGGACTGGGGTTCGAACCCATAGCAGGTAAATTATATGACTCATTTGCCATGAGTTTGAGTCCCACCCGTTCAGTAATTTGAGTCATTATTAGTTTTGAAGCCAGCTGTCCTGATGAAGCCACTTTCCCCGTAATTGTATCGATAATTTTAATATATCGGAACTTGCTCCGACGCGAGAGTTGCACCCTAGACGAGAACAGAGAGGAGTTCCCCAAAATGTGAGAGGAATACCCTAAACTAGGGTAGAGAAAAGCTTAATACATTACGATTATTATAATTATAAATATAACTAAGCCCAGAAATGGTAGGTTAAAAGACCAAAAATTAATTACGGTCTCCTTGATAAATTTAGGAAGTGTATTCCGTTCTGTTGCTAATGATTCACTATATTCTTCAAGCAAAATCAGGTGAGGCCAGAAAGGATCCGTAGAACGAACCTCAGAAAGTGTGTCCTGGTAATCAGAGAGAAGATTAGTGCTCAAGGAGGTTCAAAATCTTTTAATTACGAGAAATTCTCCATTTCATGACAATTCTAAAAGAGTACACCAAGAAACAGAGACAACATGGCAAATTCAATTACTGTGGTGAATCGGAAAGCTATTTGTGGAAAAGCAGAGAGGAGAGATGGGTGCCATGGACCAGCCTCCTCGTTAGGAAGGCAAAGGTGACTTTCAATATGATGATGGCTGCAATTTGCGAGTAAAATACGTAATTACGAAGGCTGGAATGATGATGGAAGGCGCTAAAATATAATGAAAAGAGAATCAAAGCGAGCACGGCGAGCGCACATACACAACACACACAGTACATGCAACACACACAGAATCAACAGACCAGACACACATCAGAGCACACACACACACAATACATACACACACACACACACAACACACACAACCAACACACACACACACACAAACAGATGCACACACACACACACATACACACACACACACACACACACACACTTTAAGAAGAGATACGATAAAGCTCATGGAGCAGGGAGAGAGTGGCCCTAGTAGCGACCAGCGAAGAAGCGGGGCCAGGAGCTGTGACTCGACCTCTGTAACTACAAATAGGTGACTATAAATGGGTGAGTACACACATACACACACACACATACACACACACAACACACACACACATATGTCCCCCCCCACATACACACACATACACACACGTCTCACACAAACACACTTCAGCTTGGAGTACTGGGGGGGATTTCGTCAAGAGGCCATGAAGCCACCATCACTTGCTGACGCAATTTGGACAGCGTTAAGAGGAAATGACATGTCTCTACCATCTGATGGAGAAATGTAGTGCGACCTTGATGGAGGTTCACTACTCCGACGACTTTGATGGCCAGGTGATGCTATATTTGACTTTGTAAGATGTATGTTAACGATAAAGAACAAAATGGCACCATACCGTGACTGGAACAATACGCAAATAACCCACACATAGGAGAGAAGAGCTAACGACGACTTATCGGTCCGACCTGGACCATTTAGAAAGTCACAGTGTTACTTTGTAACTTTGTCGTTAGCTCCTCTCTCCTATGTGCGGGTTGTTTGTGTATGTTAACGGTGTTACTAGAACGTACCAATATCACAAATAAACGTACCAATATCCAAATGAACTTTGCAAGGGAAATGCGCATCAAAACGAAGAAGGAATACTTCCTGGCTAACTTTATAAACTCTAAAATCTGATTTTCTTGTCATGTTGACTTCAGTTCCTTCAGTCTGTTCACTGTATCAGACAAACATTATTCAACCAAGCTTAAGAAATTTGGAACATTAATTGACTGCAAGGCACTTTGAGTCCAGAGACGTGTGACTTGCTTCTCCTTGCACATGCAGTTTGTAGCCGTGACGCAACGTCTCTTCTGTTTGGCATTGGATATCTTTATTGGGGAAACGTTTCGCCAACCAATAACTTCCTCAGTCCAATACAGAGAAGAATGGTTGAAGATAAGACGGAGTTTCAGGTAATCAGTCTCTCAGCCTGAAGTCTATGTGATGTGTTCATCAACCTCTTGTCAAGATTGATGGACTGATCACGTGTGAGAGGAATACTCTCACCATCAGTCTCTTATTAAGACTACTGGACTGATCACATCGACTCCAGGCTGAGGGACTGATTTCCTCAAAGTCCTTCTGATCTTCAATCATTCTTCTTTGTACCTGACTGAGAAAGCCACGGGTAGGCGAAACGTTTCCACAATAAAAATACTAAGTGATGATAAATGGTTCTCTGAACCATTTATCTTCACTGGGAAAGTGACTGCCAAAGAGCAATATTCACTTCAAAGAAGACAGAAGTTTTCTCCCAAAGACCCATAGAATAAGTCACCACAGCTGGAGAGGAGATATTTGCCTACCAGTACGCTGGTATCCCAGGTGAAGGATCGGGTGCACGTCGTTACCTGTGATTTCGCTTGAAAGTTTCAGTAAACAGTTCTTCCTACCTGGTTCACACACTGACACCTAAAGTTGTAGCAGCAAGACGATATAACAGCTCATATGTTTATTTCCAGCTTGAGCTGTGGATGGTCATGCTATCTGATGCAGAAAATTATGGATGGTTGACTTGAACTAGTAACAATACACAAACAACCCGCCCCGCCCTCACCTTCGTGTGTTATTGTGACTTGTAAACGGCCCATGACGGACCGAAATATCGTCATAAGGTTCTCTCTCCTATGTGCGGGTTATTTTTGCATTGTTCCAGTCACGGTATTGTGCCTTTTAGTTCTTTCTAATAACAACAAAGCAACCAGCTCCAGAAGCTCTCCTCCAACTGCCTGATGGATTGTGGACATAATGATGTAACTGCAGAGAAAAACCATAATAGGGTATGCTCAGTATTGTGTTCTGAAGGCAGTTGTGTAAACTCGTCCTCAGTCTGTATGTTCAGCATGGTACAATTGTGAAACATTTTATGTGCTTTAAAAAAAAAGGATTGTTTCCTTCTGGAAATTCAATTTTGATTGCACAAGTTCATTTTCCAGGAGTTTTTTTTCACAAGAAGAAGAATTAAAATTCATAGAAAAACTCAATTACAAGAGCAAGTGCACGCACTGTGCTCGTAAATAAAGTTAATTTAATTTATGTTACTCCAATTTCTTTTGTTTCCGCTATGGTTATAATGTATCTTGAGTATTCGTCAGTAAAACACAGAAAAAATCAATCATTTCTGAATTATTACTAAGTAACTCATTTTCCGGCAAGATTCACTGCCTATGATACCCCGGGGGACACAGATGCAACTCAGTTCTTACATGAGTAAAAGAAAATAAAAACTATCCATCTTGTGTTAGGTAAACAAAGATGTGATACGAAATAGAGAGGCACATTCTTGGGGTTAAATAAAAATACGAGAGATAAAGAGAGAGAGAGAGAGAGATAGAGAGTGATAGAGTAGAGAGGAGAGAGAGAGAGAGAGAGAGAGAGAAGAGAAGAGAGAGAGAGAGAGAGGGGAGAAGAGAGAGAGAGAGGGGAGAGGAAGAGAGAGGAGAGAGGGAGAGAGAGAGAGAGAGAGAGAGAGGAGAGAAAGTTGGGCCACAACATAAGCAACCTTGGACATTGGTAGCAGTGTTCTCGCTTGATGACCTTCGAGTGCAAATAAGAATAAGGGAAATGGAAGGGAATATATTAATAAAAAAGATCCTTCATCTTTCTTTCCACTGCCTTAACTTCTTTCTCTTCTCTTGTCCTTTTCTCCTCTGCGTATTCTTTCCGTATAGAAGCCTCTTCACACTCATGCTTGGTCTCTTCCGACACTCATCCTTCGTCACTTCACATCATGCTTCGGTCTTTCCAATCAATGCCTCGTCTTTCCACACTCATGCTGCGTTCTCCCACACTCATGCTTGGAGTCTCTTCCAACAACTAAGCTTCGTCCTCTCCACACTCTGTGCATCGTCTCTTCCACACTATGATCCGGTCTCTTCACTCATGCTTCGTCATCATCCAACTCAGGCTTCGTTCTACAACTCAATGCTTGATCTTTCACACTCAATTCGCTCTTCCACATCATGCTGGTCTCTTCCACACTCTGCCGTCCTTCCACTTCATGCTTCGTCTCTTCCACACTCATGCTCGTCTCTTCCATCCTCATGCGTCTCTTCCTCCGCCCGTCTCTTCCACACCATGCTTCGTCCTCCCACACTCATGCTTGTCTCTTCCACACTCATGCTTCGTCTCTTCCACACTCATGCTTCGTCTCTTCCACACTCATGCTTCGTCTCTTCCACACTCATGTTCCTGGTCTCTCCCACACTCATCTTCGTCTCTCCCACACTCATGCTCGTCTCTTCCACACTCATGCCTCGTCTCTTCCACACTCATGCCTCGTCTCTTCCACACTCATGCTTCGTCTCTCCCACACTCATGCTTCGTCTCTTCCACACTCATGCTTCGTCTCTTCCACACTCATGCTTCGTCTCTTCCACACTCATGCTTCGTCTCTCCCACACTCATGCTTCGTCTCTTCCACACTCATGCTTCGTCTCTTCCACACTCATGCTTCGTCTCTTCCACACTCATGCTTCGTCTCTTCCACACTCATGCCTGGTCTCTTCCACACTCATGCCTCGTCTCTTCCACACTTACCTCTCGTCTTCAAACATCGACGGTATGAAAATGCCGAGACATTGACGAATAAGACATACGTGCAACACCTGGGTGTCCTTATGGCTGAAACCTTTCACCCGAATGTGTCTACCCTCCCCCCACACTCCACAATCTCCCCCCACACTCCACCCTCAGACTCCACCTCCACCACACTCCACAATCTCCCCCACACTCCACCACAACCACATTCCACCACTGACTTTCGCAATTTTTCAGTCGGTTATTAAGAGTAATGAGACCAATAATAATAATTCGGTGAAATTAAAGCCTCAAATTCGTCACTCTGGAGGCTGAGTAAAGTTGCATCCTGAGGCTGAGTAAGGTTGCATCCTGAGGCTGAGTAAGGTTGCATCCTGAGGCTGAGTAAGGTTGCATCCTGAGGCTGAGTAAGGTTGCATCCTGAGGCTGAGTAAGGTTGCATCCTGAGGCTGAGTAGGGTTGCATCCTGAGGCTGAGTAAGGTTGCATCCTGAGGCTGAGTAAGGTTGCATCCTGAGGCTGAGTAAGGTTGCATTCTGAGGCTGAGTAAGGTTGCATTCTGAGGCTGAGTAAGGTTGCATCCTGAGGCTGAGTAAGGTTGCATCCTGAGGCTGAGTAAGGTTGCATCCTGAGGCTGAGTAAGGTTGCATCCTGAGGCTGAGTAAGGTTGCATCCTGAGGCTGAGTAAGGTTGCATCCTGAGGCTGAGTAAGGTTGCATCCTGAGGCTGAGTAAGGTTGCATCCTGAGGCTGAGTAAGGTTGCATCCTGAGGCTGAGTAAGGTTGCATCCTGAGGCTGAGTAAGGTTGCATCCTGAGGCTGAGTAAGGTTGCATCCTGAGGCTGAGTAAGGTTGAGTCCTGAGGCTGAGTAAGTTGCATCCTGAGGCTGAGTAAAGGTTGCATTCCTGAGGCTGAGTAAGGTTGCATCCTGAGGCTGAGTAAGGTTGCATCCTGAGGCTGAGTAAGGTTGCATCCTGAGGCTGAGTAAGGTTGCATCCTGTGGCTGAGTAAGGTTACATCCTGAGGCTGAGTAAGGTTGCATCCTGAGGCTGAGTAAGGTTGCATCCTGAGGCTGAGTAAGGTTGCATCTGAGGCTGAGTAAAGGTTGCATCCTGAGGCTGAGTAAGTTGCATCCTGAGGCTGAGTAAAGTTGCATCCTGAGGCTGAGTAAAGGTTGCATCCTGAGGCTGAGTAAGTTGCATCCTGAGGTGAGTAAAGTTGCATCCTGAGGCTGAGTAAAGTTGCATCCTGAGGCTGAGTAAAGTTGCATCCTGAGGCTGAGTAAAATTGCATCCTGAGGCTGAGTAAAGTTGCATCCTGAGGCTGAGTAAAGTTGCATCCTGAGGCTGAGTAAAGTTGCATCCTGAGGCTGAGTAAAGTTGCATCCTGAGGTTGAGTAAGGTTGCATCCTGAGGCTGAGTAAGGTTGCATCCTGAGGCTGAGTAAAGTTGCATCCTGAGGCTGAGTAAAGTTGCATCCTGAAGCTGAGTAAAGTTGCATCCTGAGGCTGAGTAAGGTTGCATCCTGAGGCTGAGTAAAGTTGCATCCTGAGGCTGAGTAAAGTTGCATCCTGAGGCTGAGTAAAGTTGCATCCTGAAGCTGAGTAAAGTTGCATCCTGAGGCTGAGTAAGGTTGCATCCTGAGGCTGAGTAAAGGTTGCATCCTGAGGCTGAGTAAAGTTGCATCCTGAGGCTGAGTAAAGTTGCATCCTGAGGTTGAGTAAGGTTGCATCTTGAGGCTGAGTAATGTTGCATCCTGAGGCTGAGTAAGGTTGCATCCTGAGGCTGAGTAAAGTTGCATCCTGAGGCTGAGTAAAGTTGCATCCTGAGGCTGAGTAAAGTTGCATCCTGAGGCTGAGTAAAATTGCATCTGAGGCTGAGTAAAGTTGCATCCTGAGGCTGAGTAAAGTTGCATCCTGAGGCTGAGTAAAGTTGCATCCTGTGGCTAGTAAAGTTGCATCCTGAGGTTGAGTAAGTTGCATCCTTTGTAGTTGCTATGGAGTAAAGTTGCATCCTGAGGCTGAGTAAGTTGCATCCTGAGCTGAGTATAAGTTGCATCCTGAGGCTGAGTAAGTTGCATCTGAGTGAGTAGTTGCATCCTGAGGCTGAGTAAGGTTGCATCCTGAGGCTGAGTAAAGTTGCATCCTGAGGCTGAAGTAAAGTGCATCTGAGCTGAGTAAAGTTGCATCCTGAGGCTGAGTAAGGTTGCATCCGAGGCTGAGTAAGTTGCATCCTGAGGCGAGTAAGGTTGCATCCTGAGGCTGAGTAAAGTTTGCATCCTGAGGCTAAGTAAGTTGCATCCTGAGGCTGAGTAAGTTGCATCCTGAGGCTGAGTAAGGTTGCATCCTGAGGCTGAGTAAAGTTGCATCCTGAGGCTGAGTAAGGTTGCATTCTGAGGCTGAGTAAGGTTGCTCCTAGCTGAGAAGTTGCATCTGAGGCTGAGTAAGGTTGCATCCTGAGCTGAGTAAGGTTGCATCCTGAGGCTGAGTAAGGTTGCATCCTGAGGCTGAGTAAGGTTGCATCCTGAGGCTGAGTAAAGTTGCATCCTGAGGCTGAGTAAGGTTGCATCCTGAGGCTGAGTAAAGTTGCATCCTGAGGCTGAGTAAGGTTGCATCCTGAGGTTGAGTAAGGTTGCATCCTGAGGCTGAGTAAGGTTGCATCCTGAGGCTAAGTAAGGTTGCATCCTGAGGCTGAGTAAGCTGCATCCGAGCTGAGTAAGTTGCATCCTGAGGCTGAGTAAGGTTGCATCCTGAGGCTGAGTAAGTTGCATCCGAGGCTGAGTAAGGTTGCATCCTGAGGCTGAGTAAGGTTGCATCCTGAGGCTGAGTAAGGTTGCATCCTGAGGCTGAGTAAGATTGCATCCTGAGGCTAAGTAAGGTTGCATCCTGAGGCTGAGTAAGATTGCATCCAGAGGCTAAGTAAGGTTGATCTGAGCTGAGTAAGATTGCATCCTGAGGCTGAGTAAGGTTGCATCCTGAGGCTGAGTAAGGTTGCATCCTGAGGCTGAGTAAGGTTCATCTGAGGCTGAGTAAGGTTGCATCTGAGGCTGAGTAAGGTTGCATCCTCGAGGCTGAGTAAGGTGCATCCGAGGCTGAGTAAGGTTGCATCTGAGGCTGAGTAAGGTTGCATCCTGAGGCTGAGTAAGGTTGCATCCTGAGGCTGAGTAAGGTTGCATTCTGAGGCTGAGTAAGGTTGCATCCCGAGGCTGAGTAAGGTTGCATCTCGAGGCTGAGTAAGGTTGCATTCTGAGGCTGAGTAAGGTTGCATCCCGAGGCTGAGTAAGGTTGCATCTGAGGCTGAGTAAGGTTGCATCTGAGGCTGAGTAAGGTTCATCCTCGAGGCTGAGTAAGGTTGCATCTCGAGGTGAGTAGCGTTGATTCTGAGATTGCGAGTAAGGTTGCATCTGAGGCTGAGTAAGTTGCATTCTGAGGCTGAGTAAGGTTGCATCTGAAGCTGAGTAAGATTGCATCCTGAGATGAATAAATTGAGATCTTGAGATTGCGAGTCGGTTTAGATTATTGACGATTGAGATTATGAGAGAGAAGATTTATTCTGAGAGTAGTAAAGAATTAGCGTATACTAGTGGCAGAGAGGAGAGAGAGAGAGAGAGAGAGAGAGAGAGAGAGAGGAAGAGAGGAGAGAGGAGAGAGAGAGAGAGAGAGGAGGAGGGAGAGAGGGAGACGAGGAGGGAGGGAGAGAGGAGAGGAGGGAGGAGGAGGAGGGAGGGAGGGAGGGAGGGAGGGAGGGAGGAGGGAGGGGAGGGAGGGAGGGAGGGAGAATGAAGCCTCCCGGTTATTAATATGATCGTGAGCTCTAATATTCTGTTAATATGATTGCTATGTACCCTGAACACTACCAGGGTTATTCGCTTTACTGAAAGACTGGCTACAAAACTACTGAATTATTTGTCAAATGGGGAACAGTTTTTTTCTGTTAGCTGAGATTAATTTTATTCGTTTTGTTGTGCACGTTTATTTTTTTTTTTGTGTGTGTGTGTGTGTGTGGTAAAGGATTATTAACAGCTTAGTGTGGATTTTCACTGAGTTTCCTTGATTATTGCTATTGCATTCAAAGTTATGGGTAACTTCTTTTTGTATTTCTTTGAACGCGCTTTGTATATGTTGAGATGCTCAAATTCACTTTTCTTGGGACGGGAGCTGGAAAAAACCTTCTTAGAATTTAAACTTTTTATGATAAAGATAAACGGATGGACAGAAAGGTAGACGGGAGGAAAGGGGGAAGGAGTGGCTCGAGCCGTGGGCCCGAGAATACCAGGCCAACGCTGGACATGTGGTCCTGAAATTACCAGGGCCAGCGCTGGACCTGTGGGCCCGAGAATACCAGGCCCAGCGCTGGACCTGTGGTCCTGAAATTACCAGGCCCAGCGCTGGACCTGGTGATCACCGGTCCACCTTTATTCACTGTTTATTCACTGACAGCCGTTTATTGAGACTTAAAACTGAGCTCACAAAGATAAAGGAATTCCAAGTATTATTTAGAAATCTGCACAACTTACTGGTCATCTAATAATTCTAAAAATTTAAGATACGATAGTATCAGGGAGATACGATAGTATCTCCCTGGTTGGTCACTATCTACTGCTCTCCTACCTTCAGCCATAAATTAGGTTTTTTTTTTTTTTAACATGGACTTATTACATATGAAATATTTGCGTTCTTTTCTTTGATAACATATTTTGTACCATCTTGGCGTAATAGCTTTTCTTACCGTGATTCATCACCTTCGTTGCGTCATTGTTCGTGAATAAATGGAGGAGCTCATATTTTTCCATCATTCAGCGATTTTTCCCCCTCGGCTCTAGACATGTCGGGAATATTTATTGTGGTTATAAATCACACACATGCAGAGTCCATGGATCATCAGCGGGTGTTCCTGTCCGGCTTGTCAGCGGGATGACTGAGTTGGACTAGGCTGTGCCGCTCCGGAGAGCATCGGTTCTGCTGAAATTAATCTGAATCTGTTAAAAATGCCCTATGACAGTTCAAAGCTCTTCGCACTCTGCTGTTCCTAAGCTTTCCTATTCATTCACTGCGGCTTAAAAAAACGGAATTTTGATGAACTGGTGCTAAGCTTTTTTAAGTGCTAGGAATCCACGCCTCGCCAGCAGCTAGCTGGACGACTGCCACCAATTAATCACATTAATTATACCAACAGCAACGCCTTTCACGATGTAGATGGAAATATTTCTTCAGAACCACCAGAATCAGCTCTTCAGGCTGGGTCATGATCCTGTTGGCAATTCTATTTTGGTGTATTAGATCTCTTTGTTGATATAAATACACGAAGGACATCCCGAGACCTCAGGCTAAAGTAGAGAACAGTCACTTCCATCCATTTGCAGTTTTGGGACGTCCAAATTAAATCCCAGTTCCTTACCTTCACTCCCAAACAATTTCTTTCAGTGTCACTAAAAAAAATGAAAAATGTTAAATTTAGCCTGAATGTTACAAATTCTCGTAACGTTAAATGCTGCTTCTGCTGTCGAGTGAAATGTTTACGCAAACGAAATGTAAATGGAAGATATAAAATTTCTAAACTTTGAAAGAATTCGAGACTTCGACAACAGGTATCACTGTCAAGTTGCTGACAAGTTAGGTTGTGTCTTCTGCGGTCTAACAGTGATTGATGAGACTTTTAGTTTTCCGGCAGTTTTAATTATATTATTGTTATTCTTATTTCTGTTATAGTTATTATTATACGTTTATGATAATGATTCTAATATAATTTAATCTTATTTACCGCATTTCTTTAATTATCAATTTTTTTTTACATCAGCATATGCTAAACTTCCAGTTCCTTCACATTAATAAAGTGAACTTGTTCGGTTAGTGCAAAATGAGATATTTCTATTAGTGTAAAAGTACATAATGTACACAAAGAAATCACGCAGATGAAAAGGCAGGAAAAATCATTGACACGAAGATTTAAAGACAGACACAAGCTCACACAGTCTCCGAATCAGCCCAGTAATTCAGCCTAATTAAAACCAGTAATATATTAAGGTAGCTTGGTAGTATAATTATATCTAAGAAGGTGCAAACTCTCCAACCAAGAAGGAGGACATGACACGTGAGAAGCACATTCGCACAAGGACTTCGGTTGTACATACATAATTTATCAGATTTAAGAACATCCTAAAAGAATCTGAACAAGAAATTCCCAGAATTCTGTACACAGAATTTGAAGGATTAAATTTTGTGTATATACAAAGCGAGCAACAAGCCCACATATTTGCAATGACGTAAGAATGCTTAAACATATACAGTAGGTTTACTTCTTGGCTGATCCCTGAAATTATGGAGGTAAGTTATGAAGATAACCCCAGAGTGCTAAATATCACACCATTAGCGGAAAGAAGATGCAAAGAGGATTTAATCTCAACATACAAGATATTCAGGGGCACCAACAGTATTGATCAAGACGAACTTTGTGTAAGCCAGGACACGACGATACTCATGTAAATTTCACACTTAAATTGAAAGTATGAGAGCATAATAGCCTTTAAGGTTAGTAAGTGGATGGATCGCACTGAGAGGGTTGTGTAGGCAGACTCTGCAAGAAGGTTAAAGGATTAATATAGGAAGACATAATATAAATAGGTTAAGGTGAGGGACCCATGAGCTACAGTTCACTTAGAATTTAAAGCATGAAGATAAATATACGAGAGATGTGATTGCGTATATCATATGTTTATTTATAGGTCCACCACTAATACATATTTTTAGAATACAGCCTCAGAGAAGCAAATATAATGGTTTTAAGCAACGATCTTATTTATATATATTTAAAGGAATTTGTTGACAGGCTCAGTTTTACTGAAAACTTCATACACACGCACAGTTTTTATATGGAAATTTAATTTGTGGAGCTCGTCACGTTTCTCAGAGGCTGGACGAGAACCAAGGATGCAGCAGGCATAATTCTTCGGGATCGCCACAGTAAGGAGGAATGTACTAGCTCGAGCGTCCCTAGTAGGTTCGAATAGCTTGGAATCTAGTTCTTTCAGTAAACGTGTGGATCTCTTTTTTTTCCTAGGGACCAGGGGTATCCGATCCTATTGGACAACACCTGTCGAGGTTGTAGTTTTTTCTTATGATCAGCGGTACGACACATGTTGAGCAGAAGACCTTATCTTGATATCGAAATATGTAATAAATAATTCATCTTTGTTTTTTAATCTGAATATTGGTTTTTACTTTCACTGGTCAGAGTTCAGTACATTTTGATGCACCAACACACATACATACACAGCCAGATCTAAAAAAAAAATATTTTGCAGTGGCGTGGAAAACAAGAGAGAAACAATTTAATAATAAACCAAACACGGAAACCTTCCTCCCCTTGGGTGAGAAAAATTAAGGAAAAAGACAAGGCAAATTCTTTTAGTATTTGTAGTCAGCTTCGTCCACTAACAGCCTCTGGTTTAGCGATGATTCTATTATGTATCAACAAAATTTCGGTTGCATGATTCAGTGTTCAGCTTGCTGTATATTGTTCATTATGACTTCGACCAGTACTTTGCTTCATTATTCCTTCACCAACACTGTATAACAGTCAATCTCCACCACCAACACCGCCACTACCATTCGTGCACCACCAACAATGACAACCATAGTTGCTACTGTTAGCACTCCAGAACCACCATCATCCAAGACAACACCATCACCACGAATTTCACAACCATTCTTACACCATAACCACTGACACCACCGATTATCCACCACCAGCACTATGATATGAAAGTGCCACTAACATTGGCACCTCAAACCATCCACCATCATCAGTGATTACAAAAATTACCCACCATTGACACTCTCATCAATCATCCACAAACACTGTCTCACTACCAACTGTCTACCAACAACACAGATCCTACCAACTAACGACTACTAACACTGTATCACCATAAATCACCCATCAGCACCACTGAATTCACCAATCATCCAACACCTCCAGTGTGACGCCACCAGTTCACCCATCCCCAACACTCACACCTCCAATCCTATCTTATCAAAGTAAAGGATTTTTCTCTGAAGAAAATGATGACAATTCAAAATGGATCTCACTCCCCTCAACTCTGGGTGATATTTATAAAAGCAATTTCATACAAGTGAGAGAGAGAAAGAGAGAGAGACACACATAGAGAAAGCGTGTCTGTGTATGTACATGGGAAATATCAGAAGATCGTGCGAAAAAGATTGGCAAAAATGAATTAAACTTCTCTTAAGAGATTCAAGACAAATGAGAAAAGGACAGTGTAGCAGAAGGCTCTCTCTCTCTCTCTCAGTATATATATATATATATATATATATATAAGTGGAACAGAATTCTTCCTCCGTAAGCCATGCGTGTTGTAAGAGGCAACTAAAATGCCGGGAGCAAGGGGCTAGTAACCCCTTCTCCTGTATGTATTACTAAATTTGAAAGGAGAAACTTTCGTTTTTCCTTTTGGGCCACCCTGCCTCGGTGGGATACGGCCGGTGTGTTGAAAGAAAGAAAGATATATATATACATATATGCAAAACAACCACTGTGAAAGAATAGAGAAATTCCAAGCGCTTTCGTGACTACTCACTTTCACAGTGGTTGTTTTGCATATACATATATATATATATATATATATATATATATATATATATATATATATATATATATATATATATATATATATATATGCAATAAGATCACAGTAAACAGGTGATTTCAGAATATGCAAAACAACCACTCTGAAAGAATAGAGAAATTCCAAGCGCTTTCGTGACTACTCACATTATCAAGGAACTATGAAAGTAAAGCATCCAAGGAAGCTATATAAGGGGTCTGGCCAGCACCTCACTATCAGATCCCACAACAGTTAAACACGTGACGCGCGCCGACCCAACTTGGATTAGTCCTTTGCACAACTCACCCACAAACTATTCTACCCAAGAAAATTTAAAAATTATTATTTGTTCAGTGTATTATTAAATTCTTCCCAAATTCTATTAATTATAAATGGATCTAATTTATATAAACCGAAGGAAGTATTCATATTATTGTCAAAACTGCTTTTTATGAAACAAGATTCAATTATATTCCTGTCGACCATGGACTTGCTTGATACTACTTTCTCAACTTCTCCAATTGATTTTCAAAAAGTTGAGAAAGTAGTATCAAGCAAGTCCATGGTCGACAGGAATATAATTGAATCTTGTTTCATAAAAAGCAGTTTTGACAATAATATGAATATTTCCTTCGGTTTATATAAATTAGATCCATTTATAATTAATAGAATTTGGGAAGAATTTAATAATACACTGGACAAATAATAATTTTTAAATTTTCTTGGGTAGAATAGTTTGTGGGTGAGTTGTGCAAAGGACTTATCCAAGTTGGGTCGGCGCGCGTCAGGTGTTTAACCGTTGTGGGATCTGATAGTGAGGTGCTGGCCAGACCCCTTATATAGCTTCCTTGGATGCTTTACTTTCATAGTTCCTTGATAATGTGAGTAGTCACGATGGCGCTTGGAATTTCTCTATTCTTTCAGAGTGGTTGTTTTGCATATATATATATATATTATTATTATATATATATAATATATTATATATATATAATATAATATATATTATATATAATATATATATAATATTATATATAGTTTAAAGTATTATATTTATATATTATATATATATATTTAATACCTTGTTTGGTCCATGGTGGTCCATCCCACATGAAAATTAGGTTGCATGAGAATTACTAGTTTTAGTAAAAGTTTTATAGGATTTAAACACAAAGGTGGATTTTATTCTTTGCGTTTTTTGCTACTATTTTAGAGCCAAGTATTTCTACTTTTGCTCATAAATTGTAATAATTTGTAATTCAAAGTCATCATTTTGACAACTTGAGTTCCTTGTTCATTTTATTTAAATTCCTATGAATGAATTAGGTATAAATTTAAAATTTTATGAAAAAACTAATTAACAGGATAAAATCCACGAAGGGTTTATTCTTAAGTTACAAATCTTTGACTAAATTAATAAAGCAAAATTTGGGCACTTCTAACAAAAGTAATTATAAAAAATTTAATAATTCAAGGCACTAGTTATTAAGATGTGTTGCATGTTGATAAATCGACATTTAAATTAGAATTGCATGCATATGGGAATCTTTATTCATGGAAACGTTTCGCACACAGGTTCACAGTCAATAACAAAGAAGGCATCCAGGTGAGGGACTGATTACCTCAATTCAATCCTTCTTATAATATTAAGAATTGGATGAGAAGCCCTGACGAACTTATCATAGAATAATAAATTCCAATGCTAGTAATAAGTGTCAATTCATAAAGTATGTTGAAACCTGATTTACCGTGGACTCGTGTGTTAGCGCGTTGAGGGGTTAACAAAATTACATTTAAGAAGTGTCCGTAAGAGTTGTTGCCAGGTTGTCGTAGCACATTATTATTATAATCAAAAAGAAGCGCTAAGACACAAGGGCTATACAGCTGTCGTAGCACAGGAGAGGTTGTCTTGAGGACAACTGGCACATATGGGGCCATTAAATACAGGGTCCAAGGGGTTGACGGGAGACAGAAAATATGGTATTGATGACCATATGTCAGTACAGCAGCTATGCCGTTGGGTGTTCAGCTGGTCAAGAATGTGTGAGCCTCCTTCCACTGAGAACTGCACCTTGTTCACGAGACTAGTGCCACATAACACCAGTTCTAAGGTCTGAGAACAACAAAGGTTACCAGAGGACACAAAGGTCATGGCATAGAGAGAAGGAAGCCAAGTATAAAGCTAACGTCAACGCAGTTAATCTTAAAAAGATAGGACACCACCTATTAATCCCAGTGGATTACTTATCCATGGGAGAGTCAGGATTAAAGTGACTACTGCCTTACCCCACTCACCAGGTCAACAACAGTACTTCCTGCTGGGGTAGCTAGGCGGCGCTGATGTTCAAACACCATCCCAGCTGAAGTATCACCACTCGTCTCCTTATCACTCACCGAAAATACGAAAGAAATATATACAAAGCTTGAACTCATTGCTCACATTAAAATCTGAAGCTCTTTATTTTGTATATCACTACAACGAAGCTTATTTTCCATTTATCGAATCATATCAGCAAACTTTCTAGTTTGGACAAACGGAGGAATAAACAGATCCAAACAAGAGATAAAATGTCAGAAATTGTTTGGAATTTTAATCCGGAGAATAAGCCACTTAGGATAAGTCAATGAAGTCAGTGTGACATCGGAGATTAATTGTCATATTTCCATTGGGGTCCTTTAAATCTTGTCTCCCAGGATGCGACCCACACCAGGCGACTAACACCCAGGTACCTACTGGCTGCTAGGTGAGCAGGAGCAGTAGGTGGAAGGAAACGTATCCAGCATTGCCACCCATGCCAGAGATCGAACCACGAACATTCAGTATGTTTGTTGAGTGCGCTATCAACCGAGCACACACAAGACACGTACACAAACACACGCACGTACACACACACACACACACACACACACACACACACACACACACACACACACACACACACACACACATAACATAGCATCTTTCCCATAGCACGCGCGAATAATATAGTATAAGTATGAGGGCAGAGGCAATTTCTGTGGTTCCTTTGTCACAAGTTACATTGGAAAAGTGATAATATGGAAATTCAGGTTCACTTACCGTGCAAGGAATGTGTGCAACATTATGCATTTATATGAGAATAAATGCATGAAAGCGCTCATATATATTATATATATAAAAATATATATATTATAATTATATTATATATATATATATATATATATATATTATATATATATATATATATATTAAGTCTCATTCCGTTACTCTTTAATCAGCTTCATCCCATGTTTCATCTCCTATTTTCTACCCTTGCTCCGCAGTTATCCTAGCCTCCAATTCCTCTATCATCTTCCTTCATGCTTCCCAGGCTGTTTTCCGTGGTGTCGTATTTGCTGTCCTTTTCATTTCGTTATCCTTACGAGATACGTTTCTCGTGGATATTCTCGTTATCCTTTTCCCCTTTTCCTCTCTGGCTATCGTTCTCCTCACATAGCGTAGGCAGGAAATATTTCCTCTGCCCCTATTTTCCCTCTACCTATTTCGCCTCGGTTCCCTTGCGTGCATGTTTGCGTTGAAGTTTGTGTTGTGATAGTGGTGGTTGTGACAGGCGTGAGTTTACGTGGTTAGGGGTAGTTGCTTTGTAGTTTATTTGTCTACTATGTACGTATTCTGGTGGCATTTTTTTTATGGTGCTAAACTGGTGTTGGAGGTGATGTTATTGTGGCGTATTGGTGTTGGAGGTGCTGTCAGAGGTGATGGAAGCGATGATGTTATTGGTGTAAAAGAGATGTTGATGTGAGGAAAATTTTCATATATGCGTGAGTGCATGTGAATGTGTGTGTGTGTGTGTGTGTGTGTGTGTGTGTACTCACCTAATTGTTGTTGCAGGGGTCGAGACTCAGCTCCTGTGTGTGTGTGTGTGTGTGTGTGTGTGTGTGTGTGTGTGTGTGTGTGTGTGTGTGTGTGTTGTGTGTGCGTGTGTGTGTGTGTGTGTGTAAGTATATATGTACGCGAACGGGTGATTAAGTGTGAATTATAATGACCTCTTGCGCGAGCGCCTGTATGCGCGCACGACACCTTCCGTTCATTCCCAGAAAAACATAAACTTTTACACAGTTATTTTAATTGCAAACGATGTTTTCTTTTATAGATTTTGCTTTTTTGTATCCACCTGCGAATGCATAAAACATGAAGAGCAGCCGGGAGCGACGCACCAATATCCCCTCTCTCCCCCCACCATCAGTACCCCCATTATCCTCTCCTCCTCGATCACCTCCACACTAACGCCCAACAACAGCTCCCCTCTCCCCTCCAGTTCCCAATATGTGTACCTTCAATCCATTCCCAGCCACCACCAACAATGGCTTCCTTCCTTCCTTTCTCCACCACAACAAACTCATATGAACCCCCAACAACCCACCTACTCCAACCACAAACACTGCAACAACTCTAACAACTCTATTACAACTCTAATCACCACAACAACCCCAATCCCATCCTCAACCATTACATTACTGTACCAACCACTCCACACCCCACCACAACACATAACCCTAAACTATAACCCAAGTCACCAAAACAAAGACCACCATTATCCCCATGGCCATCCCAGAACACCACAGCGCTCCCCCCCAACTATAACCTAGTCCACTACATCAACAGTTCTCTCCTACTAGCAATCCCTACCACAACAACTATTCTCTCTATCTCTCTGAGCCATGTATCATGTTTTCCTCATGTACTGCAAAGGCCCACGTGAAAAAAAAAATATTGCACTCGCTTGAATGTTATCTTGTTCCCAAAAACTCCGTGTATATATGCACATTCATATATACCTGCAGAGAATACAGGAAAGGCGAATATGTAGGAATGAAGCTATTTGTCTCAGAAATACAATGAAAAATTCAATTTATTTCGCAAATTACATACCTGGATTAAGATAAAGTATAATGATCCGTAATAGCCCACATGGAGACAGAAAGTCAGACGATTAATTGGTCTGTATATTTCGATCGCCTTCTGAGATCCTCTTCAGCTGAAAAGGATCCTCTTCTGGGATCAACTGACGTGGATCCTCCTCGTGGGATCCTCTTCAGCTGAAGAGATTCTCAGGGGATCAAAATATACAGACCAATTAATCTTTTGAATTTCTGTCTCCATGTGAGTTATTACTGAGCATTATACCTTATCATAATCCAGTTGTGTAATTTGCAAAATAAACTGAAATTTTCACTGTATTTCTGAGACAAATAGCTTCACTCCTACATATTTCCTTTATTTGTCCATAAAGTATAATGAACAAAGGCACAAATGTAGTATAATGTGATCCTTTATTGACATAGCATTATTCTGCATTCGTGTCTTTATTCATTGTACTGCATTTGTGACTTTATCCTTCTCTCCAAATTACACACCTGTTTGATTTCTTCAGTTGGATATTCAACAAAGCTTGAAAAAATAATTGTATCTATCAACAATGAAATGAACAAGAGACGCGAAAAATAATCCAGAGTGAATCGACTATCTAAAAAAAAGGTTAAACAGAGAAATACATGAAAATGAAAGCTGTATTGCATGTTAGACAGCAAAAACAAAGGAGTAATAATGGTCAGCGTAAGACACAGGCGAGCCTAATCGAGGAACAGAGAAGTTTGACGACAAAAGCTTGGAAAAGTTAAGAATCCCCTCTAAAGTTGGCGCCACATAGGGTTACTCCCGAGAAAAAAAATATATCCCCCTTAACAACCCTACCATAATCGCACAATTTATTCAGAAATCCTTTACAGTCATTAATTAAATTGCCATTTAGTGTCATAAGCCAACATCGCGAAGCCTCAAACCACATCCTAGACTTGAGCTCATTGACTTTGTTGTCCAGGTGATTCACTACCATGAAGACAGCCAAAGAGGAATCTATTTACCCCATTAAGAACAAGCCTTTCCTATGTAATAATTAATGAACGTCGGTCGGAAAGCTTGTTTTTTTATCTTTCATTTTTTTTTTTTTTATTTTCTGCTTGCATTATTTTGATGTTTTAGCCTAAGTTAAATTCTCGTTTTTATATCTGACTTTTTTCAGATTTTATGGAATACCAGATGATGGAGCCGAGTTAACTTCTAAACAAGCCGTTAATAAATAATATTTATAAGAGCAGTGCTGAATATATATATATATATATATATATATATATATATATTATGATATTTATATTTATATATTATATTATTATATTATATCTGTGTGTGTGTGTGTGTGTGTGTGTGTGTGTGTGTGTGTGTGTGTGTGTGTGCAATATATGGGCAATAAGATCACAGTAAACAGGTGATTTTAGAATAAGCAAAACAACCACTGTGAGAGAATAGTGAAATTCCAAGCGCTTTTTTCGGTAACTTCTATCAAATTATCAAGAAAACTATCATATGTTGTTTTTGCATATATATAATATATATATATATATATATATATATATATATATTATATATATATATTATATTTAAATATATATATATATATATATATATATATATATATATATATATATATATATATATATATATTATTTATATATATATATATATAATATATATATATATATATATATATATATATATATATATATGTCGTGCCGAATAGGCAGAACTTGCGATCTTGGCTTAAATAGCAACACTCATCTTGCCATATAGGACAAGCGAAAATTTGTGTATGCAATAATTTCGCAGAAATCATTCTGAACCTAACGAAAAAAATATATTTCACTGTGTTTGTTTAGTATTAAATTATTGTAAACAAACTAAAATATATTTAGTTGGGTTACTAAACAAATTGTTCTTGTTAAAATAAGGTAGAAGTTTTCTAAAATTCTTTTGGAGCAAAATTAAAAAATTTTTTAACATTAAATAAAAAAATTATCTTTAAAGTATAATAGAAAATTTTAGAAAGGACTTAATTTTAAATGAGTTTTCTAATTGCCAGTATTACCTATTCGGACGGCATATATATAATAATTAAGATCACAGTAAACAGAGTGATTTTCAGAATATGCAAACACATGTGAAAGAATAGAAGTTCCAAGCGCATTCTGACTACCACATTATCAAGGAACAATGATGTTCCTTGATAATGTGAGTAGTCACGAAATCGCTTGAACTTCTATTCTTTACAGTGGTTGTTTGCATATTCTAATCATATTATATATATATATATATATATATATATATATATATATATAATTATATATATATAATCATTATATATTATATATTATACATATCTATATAATTATATATATATAATATATATATATATATATATATATATATATATATATATATATATATATTTATATTATATATCACACTTTTGTAGACTATAACCAGCATCAGGTTATAGATAGAATTACAGTTCACTGGTGTGTAGATATAGAGAGCATAAGAGTATTGTCTTACTCGAGATAATTAAACTGTGAATTACGCAGTGACACAGACTGTTCATTTATGCTGATTATTGGCTTGTTCTTAACAGTGTTTCATTACAGTTAAGATTTCAGTGAAAAAGATTTTTGTTTCAGAATTTTCCTTGAAATATCGGAACTTTCTTTTCCGTGACCTTTGTATATTATAATTATTATCTTTGTTTGTTTTATTATATGTTCCAATATTTTAGTTGCATTTCTATATTATCCTTTATATTCGTCCTTTATTTTTAACTATAGTAAAATTAAATTTGTTACCGTCCCATTCCCCCGTCGTCGATTTTCATAATTATCTCCTTCACTTATTATTATTCCCTTCATTTATCTTGTTGACGTTATAAAGGGAAACTCGATAAGTGTTAGAGGTTCCCGACTTTCAGCGTCCTCCCCCCTGTATAAGGGAAATTACCAACAAACCTCTGGTTGATTTCTAGAGAGAACTTAACAAGTTCCTCAAATCAGTTCCTGAACTGATTTGATCAAGCAGCAACAGTTTGCTTGATCAGGTCTTGATTCACCAGAAAGCCTGGTTTGGGACCGATCCACTGGGACCTTGAACCCCAAAAATATCCTCCGAGTATTGTCCCTTTTAGCATCTATCTTTCTGTTACTCTCTCTCTTTATCGTTTATTTTCCTTGATTTTACATATTAAAGCGTTCTCTTAGCATCTTGCTTCTTTACCCTTCCTTTTAAGCCATTTCTTTCTTTTATAATGTGTTTCGTTAATGTGTCTTTCTGTAATGGCTTTCCCTTACTGTCCCAGACTCTCAGAGGAAATGAGTGGTGCATTTTCTCCTTTTCCTGTGACTCATATTCAGCTTCCATTTATTTCCGTTATTTGCAGAGAGTGTATAAACTTGTTCACTCGTCTTGTCCTTCACTCTTTTCTGGATCTTCTCTTCAGATCCTCCACTCATTTCAATATCCCTTCAAATCCTTCATTCTTTTTCTACATCTCTTCAAATCCTCCACTCTTTTCCACATTTCTTCCAATCTCTCACTCTTTTCCACATTTCTTCCAATTCTTCACTCTTATCCACATCTCTTCCATTCCTTCATCCTTTTCCACGTCTTCTCTTTTAATTCTCCACTCGTTTCCACATCTCTTCTAATCCTACACTCTCTTCTTCGTCTCGCCCTCTCCCCTTTCTTCGCCTTATCCTACCAAATGCCCTAAAAATATCCCAGAGTGTCACGATCTGCAGATTTTCCCGTGAATTAAATGAGCCGGGCAGTTATCGGTTCAGGTGCAAATCGCCAGCAGGTGGTATATATTGCTGTAATATATAACTTTGCGAGGCGTTTGGGAGTAACGAGGCCACTTAACAGCCGCGACCCGCCTCGACCCGTCCCGGACGTAATGAATCGCTGGTTCAAAATGCGGAAAGATTCAAATGCAATTCTGGGGGAGGCTGATAAGGCATCGACTACCTGCCTCTCTATGTCTCTCTATCTCTCTTTCTCTGTCCGCGTGCCTCTCTCTCCCTCTCTCTATCTCTTTCTCTCCTTGAAGGATAGATATAAGTAGATAGCCTTTTCTCAACAAATTGTCTCCTTGTGGACTTGCAAGTCCTCTGCTATCTCTCCAATGTACTCTCTCTCTCTCTCTCTCTCTCTCTCTCTCTCTCTCTCTCTCGAGAGAGAGAGAGAGAGAGAGAGAGAGAGAGAGAGAGTAAATGAAGCTCTTTTACATATAAAAAAGTACGTAATTTTCGTCTTATTTTTACCTGCGAATAAATAAAGACGTAAAAGTCCGAAATGGCGAAATTAAAATCCGACTTTCCAGAGGTAATTGAGAAGACAATGGCTCTCTATATCACCAGTGAGTGTTTGGTGGTGATGTTTCAGCAGGGGGGGAGGGAGGGGGAGAGGGAGGGGGGAGTGAGAGAGGGGGAGAGGGATGGGTGAGGGAGGGAGGCGTTAGAGAGAGAGGGAGGTTAGGGATTTGGAGAGGGAGGGAGGGAGAGAGAGGATAGAGAGAGAGAGAGAACACTTAAGAGGGAAATTGAGAAGAGGACGAGGAAGATAAAAGGAGACTAAGAAAGAGAAGGAAAAGAACGATAAGACAGAGAATGAAAGGAGAACTAAAATGTCGGATAAATAGTGGAGAATGGAGAAAATGAAGAGGGGGAAGCGGAAAGATTACGAAAGCAAAAGTGCAGGAAAAGAAAGACGAAGACACAGAATGCACAACAGTAGGCCTGCTAACCCAGGCCTACCGATAATTCTTGCATCTAACCTTCTTCTAAAGTTACCCCCAAAAAATTGTTTACTCTTAGAATAAACAGAGAAACAAACGGTAACTCTAAGAATAAAGAGAAGAAGAGACGGGAACTCTGAGAATAAACAGAAGAGCAGACGAGAACTTGAAGAATAATCAGAAGAAAAGACAGAAACTTGATGAATAAACAAAAGAACAGAAGACTAAGAATAAACGGAAGAACAGACGGGGATTCTAAGAATAAACGGAAGAACAGACGGGGATTCTAAGAATAAACGGAAGAACAGACGGGGATTCTAAGAATAAACAGAAGAACAGACGGGGATGCCATGACAATCGTTCATTGCCGCATAAATTATTCTAATTTAGTTCAGTTCCTAAAAGTTTCACTCGAATTATATATATATATATATTCAACACTTTTTTTTTTCAAGTTATCTCATTTACTTATACCTTTCATTCATGTTTATGCAGATAATTTACATTCAGTAATTTAAAATAAAAACATAATTCAGCACATATAATTCATACTCAAATAATTGAAATGCATTTTTTTTAAATACATAACTTGCTAATATTTAGGTCAATTTTGTTATTTCCAAACTTAGAAATTTATATTTGTCTATACTGCCATTTCGCATATTCTTGAAGTCTTTTAGATTAATCTTGTAGGTTTCTAGTATCTTTCGAATACCTTATACGGCCTATTTTGGAATTGCCTTGAAATTGACTTTTTGTGCTGCTTACTGCAATATCCAAGTCAGGAAAGCATATTGTGAGCAGCGAAGGACCCAAAACAGCGTCCTGTGATACTCCACTTACGACTGATAAACATTCAGAATTTACCTCTTTATTTTGACTTAATATAAATTCTCTGAGTTTGTATTTTATCATTTTTCCTCCAGTGCCAAGTGTTTCTACCTTTCTGCTCAATCCTCCGAGTGGAATAATATCAACAGTCTTGCTGAGGTCTGGATAAACAATATGGCAGTCTTTACCAGCGAAAACTCCAACCAAAACATCACCTTCTGGTGATGGCATCTTGAGGTGCCTACGAGTTTCTTTGTTGCTGCTTCAAGTCATTTTCCTAAAATTGACGTTGAAGCTAGAGATGTGCATCTCTCTTTTGCAGCATCAATATAAGAGTTACGACTTTCCAAGCTACTGGACGCTACCAGAGTGTTTTGATTTACTGGAAAATCTTGTAAGGTGACCACTGAGCTCCTCCTTGCAGTTCCTTAACGTCCATCTATAAAACTGGCAAATTACCACTTTCACCGCCCGATAACAGTTCCAGTCATTCTTTAAGATGATCCAAAAAGAAAACTTTAAGCCTATTAGACGCGGCGTTCTCAAGTTATCGCAAGGGAAACCTTGGATGAAGGATAAGTATAATAGGTAATATTAGGTATCCTCTAGTCAGCTGTGCCTAATATCAACCCAGTTGCTGTTTTAAGTCACTTTGAATGTTAATAACATTTAATATTTCACATCTTCTCCTGCTCAGTTGCTTTCAGTTCCCTCTTCATGCAGTCAGTAAAATTGTTTCCTTTTCCAGCTAGAATTATGCGAGGTTCGTCTTACCAACTGGGATCATTGATACAATGAGCCAAGGAGAAAAGTCTTGGACTAAGAATTCCTCCGTCTCTGTATTTTCGGCTTTCCAGTGCGTTGTACCCATAGCGAGGTCCCACTGCAGTTGATAAGTAGAGAGTTAGCATTTCTGTGTCGCCTTTAGCCAACGGAGGATCGAGTCCCCAACACTGCTCCTTCGGCGAGACCCTCCCCTTTATTTACCTTTCAGCTGGGACAATATTATTATGTGGAAGCTATGTTATTTTTCCCTAGCATGTTTCCTTCAAAAGGAAGAGAGAGAGAGAGAGAAAGGAAGAAAGTATAAAGGAAGCGGGAGGTAAATAGAAGACAGAGGGAGATAAGGAGAGGAGGTAATAAAATGAAATGAATATAGGAAAAGAATCAGACAGGTAAACAGAGGGAGAAAGAGGAACGTAAATAAGAACTGAGAGATATGGAAAAGACTAGAATATGATAGGACGTGAAAGAGAGATGGGGAGATGAAGAGAGACAGAGTGAAATAGAGAGAGAAGAGAGAGAGAGAGAGGAGAGAGGAGAGAGAGAGGAGAGAGAGAGAGAGAGAGATAGGAGAGAAAGACAGAGATAATAGGAAAAGATGCCGAGGTAGATGAAGAGATGAGAGGAAGTGACAGAGGGAGGATGAGAAAGGAGAACTGAATGAAAAAAAATATGAATTGAAGCATGTAGAAGAGGAAGAGGAGGGAAATCATTGACAAGAAAAAAGAAAGAAAAAAAAAACGAATATGAGACGAAATAAAGTGAAACAAACGTAAACAAGCGACAGGAAACATAACAGACCAATTAAGTATAAAATGGAAATCATGAGAAAAGATAAAATAAACTACATGTGAAAATTCAATAATGCAAGAGAGAGAGAGAGAGAGAGAGAGAGGAGAGAGAGAGAGAGAGAGAGAGAGAGAAGAGAGAGAGAGAGAGAGAGAGAGAGAGAGAGAGAGAGAGAGAGAGAGAGAGAGAGAGAGAGGGAGACCCCTTTACGGGACTCGAGTATAATGAGAGATGGAATTGCCTTCCCAGATATTCAGAGCAGAATTCGAACTTCCCAGCGAGTGAGTAAAAGTAATAACAGGGGTTAGCATTTGAGTAGTACTGTCGACGGCGGCGACGACGGCGGCGGCGGCGACGGCGGCAACAACAGCATAAGTGACGCATAAACAAGACTGGCGCAAGGGAGAACAGCTCAGACACAAACAATTACTGTCAGAAGTGACGGAAGGAGAAAATGCTCGGCATTATTTAACTTGTTTTAAAATTTAATTTTAGTACTGTCTTGAAGTTGCAGCTGAGGAAACGCTGACGCCAAGGCTGAGGTTGTCGCTTCCAAGGCTGAGACGCCGGCGCCAAGGTGAAGTTGTCTATGCCAAGGCTGAAGCCCCCGACGCCAAGGCTGAAACCCCCGACGCCAAGGCTGAAGCCCCTGACGCCAAGGCTGAAGCCCCCGACGCCAAGGCTGAAACCTCTGACGCCAAGGCTGAAGCTCCCGACGCCAAGGCTGAAGCCCCCGACGCCAATACAAAGAAGCAGACGATAAACAGCTGCACATCATAAACGAAACAGAAAATAAAAACGAGAAGCGCAAAGCTGAAGATCAGAAAGAGACGGCAAATAAAACCTGGAAATAACAGATATACGTAACAGACTACAAAATATAAAAAAAAAATATACGAAATATCTCTAGAAGATAAAAAAAAAATCCACGTGTTCCTTGACCGCTCCGTGTGTGTGTCAAAAATATTTCGTGTTTCAGAAATAATCGCGCTTTTACAAGAATTTATTTACATTTACAAAAGCAAGTCTAGTACTGGGTGTTTAGGGCCCGATATTAACCTACGTAGCCGAGTGGAACGTACGAGACATGGAAATGGGATGGATACTGATAATAGGGCTAAAGACAAGATATAAAAATATATTGAGAGTGGAGTATTAAGAGTATTACTACGAAAGACACTAACTGATAGTAAGATAAACAGGGATATTAAATGGCTGGAGAAAGGAGCATCGGTGCAACAGAGAGAAAAACAGTATGTGTGTGTGTACTCCCTATTATTTGAGTATCTCCCTATTTTGTGTGGTTGGGGGTCTGAGTCTTAGCTCCTGGCCCGCTCATTCACTGGTGCTACTGGGGGCCCTCTCTTCGCCCCTCCCTGGCTTTATCAAACCCCGTCTTAAAACTGTGTATGGTTCCTGCCCCCCTCTTTTCCTTTTCCCAGGGATTCCACTGCCTTACAACTCTATGACTGAAAAAATACTTCCTAATATTCTCTGACCATTTGTGTCTTCAACTTCCAATTGTGGCCTCTTGTTTTTTTGTCCCCTCCCCCCCGGGAAAACCTGTCTTTGTCCACCTTTGGACACTTTTTTGTGTGTGGGGGTGTGTGTGTGTTGTGGTGTATGTGTGGGGTTTTTGTGTTGGGGGTGTGTGTGATTGTGTTGTGTTGGTGTGTGTGGGGTGTGTGTGTGTGTGTGTGTGTGTATATATATTTTATTAAAATTATTTATATATATATATATATATATATATATATATATATATTTTATATATATAATTTTGTTCGTTGTACTAGTACACCAAACGGACTAGAATGAAATTAGCCTAGTCATCCACACCATCATATGTCCTTGGGTAGCGAGTACAACTTCCAGTTCCGCTGGATGCGCTACTCTTAAGGATCGTATGGTCCAGTGGATTAAGGTGTCATGACTTTTCGCCTACCATGAGGCAGGCCAAAGCAGCATGGGTTCGAGTCCTTGGCTAGTCGCAGTGTTGATATTGATACAAGAGCTGACACGGAGAAAAATACCCAAAACGTCATGTTCCTCTTACATAAAAATATTAAAAGTCACAATACCGTGGCTAGAGCACCCCACATAAATGCTCTAACTGTTGGTCATTAGCAAATGCTCCTCTTAGCTTCTGTATAAAGGTACAACATCAAAGTGTCATCAACACTCGACAGTCATAGGGATCAATTCTCAGGAAAACAAGACAGAAAATAGCTTTTCGGTATATTTGGATGTCGGTCTGAGGTCTTCCTATACAACAGAGATAACAGACTGAGGCGTCAACCAACAATTATTTGGTTATTGTGTTACTCTTTGCATTCCGCTGAAGAGGGACCTCAGACATTGAGGTACATCAAATTATTGGAGATCGAGTAGCGTGCAACTTTTCCTGGAGAGTGTTTTGGTGTGGAGAGTGTCGCAAAGTGTTTGCATACAAGTGTGGTAAGCGTCGTAGCATGAGTCAATGAGGGCGGTTGTAACGTTAAGAAATGAGTGTAAGTGTGCCAGTTTGGCTTGTATCCAAGCTCGTGGTACTTTGGTCTTTTAACTTTCAACGAGAGATCGATTTTGGCCTGGTGATAGTATTTTAACTTAGGGGACGATTTCTTGTGCTGCTTGTTAGTGTCATTATATTTGTTGTGTGATCTTTGTTTTCTTCTTCAGTCGTGTGTGTGTGTGTGTGTGTGTGTGTGTGTGGTGTGTGTGTGTGTGTGTGTGGTGTGTGTGTGTGTGTGTGTGTGTGTGTGTGTGTTGTGTGTGTTGTGTGTGTGTGTGTGTGTTTATTAACCAATTCGTAGATGTGGTTGGCCGATTCTCGGCTCTTGGAGTTTATATTTAGAGGTGAGTGCATTTGATCAAGAGAGTCATTCTCTGCAACAATGTCAATAGAGCTATTCATGCAGTTCTTCCTTAAAACTTTGTGGGGAAAATTTCTTTTTATTATTACGCGACCCAATCTGCGGAAATGGATGCTGCATGAGGGAACGGGTGGCCATAAAAATGCATGAGAGGAGGCGCCAGGTTATTGGAGGACAGAGCTGGTGCTCGCCGCTTTTCCCTGTTGTTCCCGACCGTAAACACATCGCCTGATTGCTTTACTTGGCGTGTCGGAAGAGGACGAAGATGAAGGGAAATATCCCTCGCTGACATATGAGTTCACAGACTATTTTCCACATTCTGGACTGTGGTTTAACTTGATCACCATACGGAGGACTCGGCTGTGAGTTAACTAAGAGGCACGTAACTTCCCCGTCTTCATTTTTCCACTATAATCTACCTTGTCTTAATTACTATCGCATTTGCTTTGTCTGTTTCGTAAGGTGAAGTCCAGGATGTTTACTTAATTGTGTCCTTGTGTTGTAGAGGTCTGAGTAGAGCTCAGACCTCTTCAACACAATTGCCATCAAAGACTTGTTAAGTTACGAAACAGATAGATATTCCATATAAAAAAACTCCAGTGAATGACATATCTGGAAACAAGGCATTCGGCATACTTTTTTACAACAAGCTGGAAGTCAGACATATTACTCGCAGCAAAACCTACAGAGGATTTGTTGATATTGTGCTTGTAACGAGAAAGCAGTGCGAGAGACACGGTTTGCAGTTTTTCAGAACTAACAATTTTTTCCCCCTGTGCAGCGAGGAACACTGAATATTGTCTCAAGTAATGTGTTTAGCAAACACTTATCTGCTTGGGTGCTGTTGCCCTCGACACCCAGTGTGGAATGTGAGCTGAGGCAACGCAAATATTGGCTCATTTCGTTTCGTCAACACAGAGGTGAGTGTGGTCGCCATCGCAAGGAGTTTATGGGATGAATGTATTCTCTCGGGGCATCTAGAGACAGGAACGAGGATCTCGTGAACGGATTCTAGAATATTGAAATAAAAGGTGGGTGACAACGGCCACTTTAACGATAAATAAGTAAGCCTCTCCAGTAACTTCTTCCTTCATCTTCGACAGTCTCTCTTCCCACATATCATTTATTAACCTCCCAGCACCTTCAACAAACTTTCCTGCCACCTCTCCTTCCTCCAAGATTCCCTTTAGCGACACATAATGAAAACGAGAAAGTAGAAAAAAAAAATTACTCAACCCAATTATCTTCATTCGTGCGTGCACTTCATTTACATCTCCACCTAGTATTTTACGATTTTCAAGAGAATGAAGCTTCATTGTTTTTCATCATTCTATGTACATTCTTGATGTATATTCTAGAGCCCAACCATTTGTCTCTTTTAATATCTCTCCCCGTCTCTTACACATTTCCACCCCCCCCCCACCCCTCCTTCTCCACACTTCTTCAAGCATCTCCAACTTCTACCCAATCCCTCCTTCCCCCTCCCACCCAACCTCCCCCCTCCTACCCAACCTCCCTCACGAAATGAGAATCTAATCCAATCGTGAGAGTGAATAATTGGTTTACAAAACCGACAAGTTGATAAATGAGACACTTGTGCAACATTTGTGCATCTTTATTCTGGAAATGTTTCGCCACGCAGTGAATTCTTCAGTCCAGTGCAGAGAAAGCTGGAAAATAAGGAGGGGTTTCAAGTAATCAGTCCCTCAGCCTGCTCTTCATCTTCCACCTTTCTAGAATAAGTAACACCATATGAAAAGAGAACTAAGGACTGACCCCGGACCGGCCGTTCCGTGGCTTGCTGGGTACCCCAGCGAATTTACATTTGCAAGGCTGCGGTCCGGTCCGCAATACTCAACCTCTCACCCTTTCTCCACCAAACCAATTTACTGCCGAATTCCTAGACGCCCTACGACCCATGCGGGCTTAACGCTTACTCAAAAATATACAATAAGAATAATAATCCCACCTCCCTGACACCTTTCCCAAACCGTTGTGGTACCTATCCCAACTCAACCTGCTATCCTAACTCAACCTGCTATCCCAACTCTACCTGCTATGCCAACTCTACCTGCTATCCCAACTCTACCTGCTATCCCAACTCTACCTGCTATCCCAACTCTACCTGCTATGCCAACTCTACCTGCTATCCCAACTATACCTGCTATCCCAGCTCTACCTGCTATCCCAACTCTACCTACTATCCCAACTCCACTTGTTATCCCAACTCTACCTGCTATCCCGACTCTAATTCCCATCCCAATCTGTCCAAAGTTTCTCTCCCAACTCTTAAATACTTTCTCTCCAACTCTTAAATACTTTCTCTCCCCTCTATCCATAGTTTCAATACCTATTCAGACGTCCTTCCCAGGACCTCTTCTCCCCAGCCCTTCAACACCTTCCTCATGTTATCATCACCCTCGTCACCCCTGGCAAGACATTATTCTCAATACCTTGTTAACGAGCATTCTCTTCTTCCCCTGTAATCTCTGCGGCCTTGTTAGAATCTCTCTCTCTCTCTCTCTCTCTCTGTCTGTCTGTCTGTCTGTCTGTCTCTCTGTCTCTCTGTCTCTGTCTCTCTCTCTCTCTCTCTCTCTCTCTCTCTCTCTCTCTCTCTCTCTCTCTCTCTCTCTCTCTCTCTCTCTCTCGCCTTTCTTACTTCCTTCCTCTCAAAATTTCTGCTGCAGAAGTAGAAGCTTCTTTTGTTTTGCTTTTCAACATTATGTGTGCGAATTTCTGGGATTTTATTGAAGAAAGAAAAAACAAAATAAGTACTAACAGCTATAGGGTTTGTTGCTGTGTGCTCACTCTGATTTTACCGCTTCCTTGTTTTCAGCACAGGATCATACTTACTCTTGAAATTGTGTATGGTACTGTCCTCCATAATACTTATGTTTATGTACTGTATTTCCTTCATTTTCCGTGGATCAATTTCCATTGGCTTCTCCCATTTGTTTCTACTCACTCTGTTGAGCTCAGTGATTATTTTGTATATTATTATCACTTTCTTCCTTTCTCGTCCTCTCTACAAGTATTGTTGAATTCTTTAAGTGTCTCTTTGCAGTGTTTTTAAGTTCCGGTGCCACAGTCTTCGCAAATCTTCGTATCTTCACGAGACTTTTATGTATTTTTCACGCAACGTTGTTCATACTGGTGCCTCATAATCATCTATGGTTCCAAAGTATTTTAATAAAAATGAATAAAACGTAGGAAAAACTCATTCTAAGGTACCATTTCGCGCTAAATAAAAAAATTGGAGTGGAAATCCCGGATCACAAGAAGCAAACATGTATTCGTAAAAGGACAAGTGCAACTAATGTGACACTTTATTGTGGCAACGTTTCGCTCTCCAGGAGCATTTATCAAGCTTAGTCAACGGCTTGATAAAGCTCCTGGAGAGCGAAAAAGTTGCCACAATAAAATATCACATTAACTGCATCTGTGTCCTTTTACCTAACACATTGTCTTAAATTCTACTAACATTGATATAAACATGTACTCACAGAAGACCAGAGAAGAATCAATTCTCTCGAAAAAAATCAGACTCAGTTACCTTAGTACTTGCTCCTAGCTGCCTTCGAGCTAACATTAATTTTCATTTTATACAGATAAAATTCCTAATGGCACACACTCAAAAGTTGCTATTAAATTTTAATTAAATTCAGTAGTTAAGACTTCATCTCACTAAGTTTACTTACCGGGGCGTAAACAACAGTTTTACGTAATAAATTATTAATAGACTTCCTCCAGGGATCTGGAGTCTCAATAACAGGGATTTTGTATAAATAAAGAAGTATTCTTAACTTTTATTAAGATTTAAGGCACCTGTAAAACAGAGTAAGAGTTCTTACGTGCTCTTGTCTTACTGTATTTTAGAATGAAGCCCAAGAGCGTGTTTTATTAGAATGTCAATGAATAAGTATATATTTTATTTATTGAAAAAAAAAAAACATATTGGATACAGGGTGAATTTTAAATCAAACGTTTCATTTAGAGCCAAAGTCAATAAAGAGTCTGGCACAGTGGAACTAATCCAGCTGTGTGTGTCTATATGTGTGTGTACTCGCCTATTTACTCGCCTATTTGTGATTTCAGGGGTCGAGTCATAGCTTCTGGCCCCGCCTCTTCAATGGTCGCTACTAGGTCCTCTCTCCCCCGTCTCCACGAGCTTTATCATACTTCGTCTTAAAACTATGTATGGTTCCTGCCTCCACTACGTCGCTTGCCAGACTATTCCACTTCCTGACAACTGTATGACTGAAGAAATACTTCCTAACATCACTTTGACTCATATGAGTCTTCAATTTTCAATTATGACACCTTGTTTCTGTGTTCCATCTCTGGAACATCCTGTCTCCGTCCACCTTGTCAATTCCTTGCAGTATTTTCTATGTTGTTACCATGTCTCCCCTGACTCTCCTGTCCTCCAGTGTCGTCAGGCCGATTTCCCTTAACCTTTCTTCGTAGGACATATCCTTTAGTTCTGGAACTAGTCTCGTTCCAAACCTTTGCACTTTCTATAATTTCTTGACATGCTTGACCAGGTTGTGTGTGTGTGTGTGTGTGAGTGTGTGTGTGTACTCACCTATTTGTACTCACCTATTTGTGGTTGCAGGGGTCGAATCTTAGCTCCTGGCCCCGCCTCTTCACCGGTTGCTACTGGGCCCTCTCTCTCCCCGCTCCATGAGCTTTATCAAACCTCGTCTTAAAACTGTGTATGGTTCCTGCCTCCACTACGTCATTTTCTAGACTATTCCACTGCCTTACAACTCTATGACTGAAGAAATACTTCCTAATATCTCTCTGACTCATTTGTGTCTTCAACTTCCAATTGTGGCCTCTTGTTTCTGTGTCCCCTCCCTGGAACATCCTGTCTTTGTCCACCTTGTCTATTCCACGCAGTATTTTATATGTCGTTATCATGTTCCTCCTGACCCTCCTGTCCTCCAGTGTCGTCAGGCCGATTTCCCTTAATCTTTCTTCATAGGACATTCCCCTTAGCTCTGGAACTAACCTTGTGGCAAACCTTTGTACTTTCTCTAGTTTCTTGACGTGCTTTATCAAGTGCGGGTTCCAAACAGGTGCTGCATACTCCAGTATGGGCCTGACATACACGGTGTACAGTGTCTTGAATGATTCCTTACTAAGGTATCGGAATGCTGTTCTCAGGTTTGCCAGGCGCCCATATGCTGCAGCAGTTATCTGATTGATGTGTGCTTCCGGAGACATGCTCGGTGTTATACTAACCCCAATATCTTTCTCCTTGAGTGAGGTTTGCAGTCTTTGGCCACCTAGCCTATACTCTGTCTGTGGTCTTCTGTGCCCTTCCCCTATCTTCATGACTTTGCATTTGGCAGGATTAAATTCGAGAAGCCATTTGCTGGACCAGGTGTCCAGTCTGTCCAGGTCTCTTTGAAGTCCTGCCTGGTCCTCATCAGATTTAATTCTCCTCATTAACTTCACATCATCTGCAAACAGGGACACTTCTGAGTCTAACCCTTCCATCATGTCGTTCACATATGTGTGTGTGTGTGTGTGTGTGTGTGTGTGTGTGTGTGTGTGTGTGTGTGTGTGTGTGTGTGTGTGTGTGTGTGTGTGTGTGTGTGTGTATGTGCATGTGTGTGTCTTTGTGTGCGTGTGTGTACTCACCTAATTGTACTCACCTAGTTGTGGTTGCAGGGGTCGAATCACAGCTCCTGGCCCCGCCTCTTCACTGGCCGCTACTGGATCACTCTCCCTGCACCATGAACTTTTTCATACCTCTTCTTAAAGCTATGAATGGATCCTGCCTCCACTACATCGCTTCCCAAACTATTCTACTACCTGACTACTCTATGACTTAAGAAATACTTCCTAACATCTCTGTGATTCATTTTGAGTCTTCAACTTCCAACTGTGTCCCCTTGTTGCTGTGTCCCATCTCTAGAACATTCTGTCTCTGTCCACCTTGTCAATTCGTCTCAGTATTTTATATGTCGTTATCATGTCATGTGTGTGTGAGTGTGTGTGTGTGTGTGTGTGTGTGTGTGTGTGTGTGTGTGTGTGTGTGTGTGTGTGTGTGTGTGTGTGTGTGTGTGTTGTGTGTGTGTGTGTGTCTGTGTGTGTGTGTGTGTGTGTGTGTCTGTGTGTGTGTGTGTGTGTGTGTTTGTGTGTGTGTGTGTGTGTGTGCATGTAGTCACCAGTTGTCAGAGGCACTTGTCAATAGACACATGACTTGTTTTGTGTGTGTGGTTGTGGTCTGTGTGTTTGTGTGTATGTGTCTGTGTGTACTCACCTAATTGTGGTTGCAGGGGTCGAAACTCAGCTCCTGGCCCCGCCTCTTCACCGAGTGCTACTAGGTCCTCTCTCTCCCTGCTCCATGAGCTTTATCATACCTCATCTTAAAGCTATGTATGGTTCCTGCCTCTACTACCTCACTTGCTGGGCTATTCCACTTCCTGACTACTCTATGAATGAAGAAATACTTCCTAACATCCCTGTGACTTATCTGGGTCTTCAGCCTCCAAGTGTGTGTGTGTGTGTGTGTGTGTACTCACCTAGTTGTACTCACCTAGTTGAGGTTGCAGGGGTCAAGTCCGAGCTCCTGGCCCCGCCTCTTCACTGATCGCTACTAGGTCACTCTCCCTGAACTGTGAGCTGTATCATACCTCTGCTTAGAGCTATGTATGGATCCTGCCTCCACTACATCGCTTCCCAAACTATTCCACTTCCTGACTACTCTGTGGCTGAAGAAATACTTCCTAACATCCCTGTGATTCATCTGTGTCTTCAACTTCCAACTGTGTCCCCTTGTTGCTGTGTCCTATCTCTGGAACATCCTGTCTTTGTCTACCTTGTCAATTCCTCTCAGTATTTTGTATGTCATTATCATGTCCCCCCTATCTCTCCTGTCCTCCAGTGTCGTGAGGTTGATTTCCCTTAACCTCTCCTCGTAGGACATACCTTTTAGCTCTGGGACTAGTCTTGTTGCAAACCTTTGCAATTTCTCTAGTTTCTTTACGTGCTTGGCTAGGTGTGGGTTCCAAACTGGTGCCGCATACTCCAATATGGGCCTAACGTACACGGTGTACAGGGTCCTGAACGATTCCTTATTAAGATGTCGGAATGCTGTTCTGAGGTTAGCAAGGCACCCATATGCTGCAGCAGTTATTTGGTTGATGTGCGCTTCAGATGTGCCTGGTGTTATACTCACCCCAAGATCTTTTTCCTTGAGTGAGGTTTGTAGTCTCTGGCCCCCTAGACTGTACTCCGTCTGCGGTCTTCTTTGCCCTTCCCCAATCTTCATGACTTTGCACTTGGTGGGGTTGAACTCCAGTAGCCAATTGCTGGACCAGGTCTGCAGCCTGTCCAGATCCCTTTGCAGTTCTGCCTGGTATTCGATCGAATGAATTCTTCTCATCAACTTCACGTCATCTGAAAACAGTGACACCTCAGAGTTTATTCCTTCTGTCATGTCGTTCACAAATACCAGAAACAACACTGGTTCTAGGACTGACCCCTGTGGGACCCCGCTGGTCACAGGTGCCCACTCTGACACCTCGCCACGTACCATGACTCGCTGCTGTCTTCCTGACAAGTATTCCCTGATCCATTGTAGTGCCTTCCCTGTTATCCCTGCTTGGTGCTCCAGTTTTTGCACTAATCTCTTGTGTGGAACTGTGTCAAACGCCTTCTTGCAGTCCAAGAAAATGCAATCCACCCACCCCTCTCTCTCTTGTCTTACTGCTGTCACCATGTCATAGAACTCCAGTAGGTTTGTGACATAAGATTTCCCGTCCCTGAAACCATGTTGGCTGCTGTTGATGAGATCATTTCTTTCTAGGTGTTATACCACTCTTCTACTGGTAATCTTCTCAATGACTTTGCATACTATACATGTTAGTGACACTGGGCTGTAGTTTAGTGCTCCATGTCTGTCTCCTTTTTTAAAGATTGGGACTACATCTGCTGTCTTCCATGCCTCAGGCAATCTCCCTGTTTCGATAGATGTATTGAATATTGTTGTTAGGGGTACACATAGCGCCTCTGCTCCCTCTCTCAGGACCCATGGAGAGATGTTATCCGGCCCCATTGCCTTTGAGGTATCTATCTCACTCAGACGCCTCTTCACTTCTTCCTTGGTTGTGTGTACTGTGTCCAGCACTTGGTGGTGTGCCCCACCTCTCTGTCTTTCTGGAGCCCCTTCTGTCTCCTCTGTGAACACTTCTTAAACCCTCTTGTTGAGTTCCTCACTTACTTCATGGTCATTTCTTTTGTCTCTCCTCCTTCCTTCCTTTGGCCTGATTCCCTGGTCCTTGACTTTGTTTTCCTCCTGATGTGGCTGTATAACAGTTTTGGGTCAGATTTGGCTTTCGCTGCTATGTCGTTTTCATATTGTCGTTGGGCCTCCCTTCTTATCTGTGCATATTCATTTCTGGCTCTACGACTGCTCTCCTTATTCTCCTGGGCCCTTTGCCTTCTATATTTTTTTTCCATTCCCTAGCCACTTGGTTTTTGCCTCCCTGCCCCTTTTGGGGTGAACCATGGGCTCATCCTGGCTTTTTCATTAGTCCTGTTATCCTTGGGTATAAACCTCTCCTCAGCCTCCTTGCACATTGTTGCTACATATTCCATTATCTCATTAACTGACTTCCCTGCCAATTCTCTGTCCCCACTGAACCTCGTTCAGGAAGTTCCTCATTCCCGTGTAGTCCCCTTTCTTGTAGTTTGGCTTCATTCGTCCTGGCCTTCCTGCTTCCCCCTCCACTTGTAGCTCTACTGTGTATTCGAAGCTTAAAACCACATGATCACTGGCCCCAAGGGGTCTTTCATATGTGATGTCCTCAATATCTGCACTACTCAAGGTGAATACTAGGTCCAGTCTTGCTGGTTCATCCTCTCCTCTCTCTCTTGTAGTGTCCCTTACATGTTGGTGCATGAAGTTTTCCAGTACCACCTCCATCGTCTTAGCCCTCCATGTGTCTTGGCCCCCATGTGGCTTTAAGTTCTCCCAATCGATCTCCTTGTGGTTAAAGTCGCCCATGATCAGGAGCTTTGCCCTGTATGCATGAGCTCTTCTGGCCACTGCAGCCAGTGTGTCAACCATCGCACTATTGCTCTCGTCATACTCTTGCCTTGGCCTCCTGCTGTTCTGTGGTGGGTTATACATCACTGCAATTACCACCTTGGGACCTCCAGAGTGAAGTGTTCCAGCTATGTAATCGCTTGCTTCTCCGCTGTCTCCTCTCTCCAGCTCATCAAAATTCCATTGGTTTTTGATCAACAGTGCCACTCCTCCCCCCCCCGTTACCTCTATCTTTCCTCAGGATCTGGTATCCCGTTGGAAATATGGCATCTGTTATCATACTTGTTAGCTTGGTTTCTGTGAGAGCTATGATGTCCGGTGATGCCTCTTTGACTCTTTCGTGCCACTCCTCCCATATATTTGTTATTCCGTCAGCGTTTGTGTACCATACCTTCAGTTTCCTTTCCAACACTGTGGTTTGGGGGGCCTGTGAGGGTGGGAGACCTGGTAGCATACTGTGGGATTCTCTAGCTGGGTGTTGGGTGGAAGCTGTGAATGTGGATTGTAGTTTGTGTTGGGATGGTGTTCTGAGGATAGTTCTGTGTGTGCTTGCACTTGTTGCTCTGTTCTGTTATGATTGACCTCTGCTGGTTCCAATCTTGTCTCCTTTCGTAGCTCCTTTCGCTTTTTTGTCTTCTCCCTCAACTGCTGTCGTTCTGTTTGTGTTCTGTCTCTGTCTAGGAACACCCTCATGTTCTTTTCCGAGTATTTCAATAGCAGTTTCTCTTGGAGGATCCTGTTCCGTACTGTTTCTGTCCTGAGAATCAGCTTGATCAGTTGTTTTCTCCCCTTGAAGTACCCCCCTGTTCTCTGAAAATTTACAATCTCGTCCATGTTCTTCACCTATTTCATTGATGATGTTCTCAATCTCCTTTCTTTCTGCCTGCCATCTTTCAGTGTGTGTCCTTTCCTCTCTCTCCTGAAACCCGTGGATAAACACTGATTTAGCCCTTTCCTCCTCCCATTGCCTCTCCCTCTGTGACTACTGGTTCCTGTCTGTACATGGTCATTTTCTCCCTTGTGTTTTCCAGTGGCTCTTGGTAGCATTGTTGTGCCTCTGCATTTGACCTAACCCCCTCTCCGCCTGCACCCAGCTGCTCTCCCCGTTCAATCCTTGGCCCTTCTTGGCAGGTTGATATGGCCTTAGCATAATTCATATCTCCCTCCTTCCTGTTTGGCCTCTCAGCTTCATATGCTGTGTCTTCTCTGGTCAATGCCCATGTAACTTGCTTCAGCCTGTTTGCCTCATCTTCTAGGACCCTTATCCTGGTTATTGCAGTTTCGGCTTGTGCCTCCCAATTCTTCTTCTCCTTCTCCAACCTCTCTTCTAATTTCACTGAAAGCTCTGTCTCCATTATTTCAGAAAGCTCTCCTAATTTTCTCTCCCACTCTTGTTCCATCCTTTTCCACTGCTCCTCCATCCCCTCCTCCCTACCAGAACCATTCTCATCTGATCCCTGGTTCTTGCGAGTCCCCACCATAATTTTTTTTTTTTTAAGAGAAAAGAGTGTGAGAGAGAGAGAAAGAGAGAGAAGGGAAAGGTAGAAGAGAGGGAGAGAGTGAGAAGGGAAAAGGGAGGAGAGAGGGGGGAGAGAGAGAGGGGGAGAGAGGGGCAAAGAGAGGGGAGAGAAAGGGGGAGAGACAGGGGAGAAGGGGAGAGAGGGGGAGATGGAAGAGAGAGAGGGGAGAGAGAGGATAGGGGGAGATAAAGGGGAGAGAGATGGGAAATGGGAGAGGGGAGAGAAAGTGAGAGGGGGAGAGATGTTAGAGGGGGGAGAGACGTTAGAGGGGGGAGGTGTTAGAGGGAAGATATGTTATAGGGGAGAGATGGGAGAATGGAGAGTTGGGAGAGGGAAGAGAGAGAGATAGGCAAAGGGAGAGAGAGGTAGTGAGAGAGATAGGTAGTGAGAGATATAGGTAGAGGGAGATAGGTAGAGAGAGGTATAGGTAGAGAGGTATAGGTAGATAGAGGTATAGGTAGAGACAGGTATAGACAGAGGTAGTGAGAGAGATAGGTAGAGAGGGAGAGAGATAGGTAGAGAGGGAGAGATAGGTAGAGGTAGAGAGAGAAACAGGTACTGAGATATAGGTAGAGAGAGATGGGTAAAGAGAGGTAGAGAGATAGGTGTTAAGAGAGAAAGAGAGAGCGAAAGAGAGGGAGGGATTTCAGGTCAGTTAACAGGAAGGTATGAAATCCTGTGTGTGTGTGTGCGTGTGTATGTGTGCCCCCACTTCTAAGTATTCATACTGCTAATAAATATCAGTAGTAATACCAGTATTTCTAAAACTACCAATAGTGATTCTAGCACTTATCACATCTACTTATAAAACACAGAAAGCAACTTATAAAACACAGAAAGTAACTAGATTGTAAAATTTAGCTTGTCTCAGCTTCTAGGAGTGTCTGACGTCACCCCTCACTAGGCTTCCCCTCGCTAGGCTGCCCCTCGCTAGTCAACACTATCTTCACCTTATTTATGCTATTTCTGCTCTAATTCTGGTAATAGCTTGAAGGAGTGAGTGACCAGTATCTAACAGTGATGCAAGATCAGGATTCAGAACCCCACAACAACCCCAACAGGTGAGTGATACTTAAGCTGGCAGTGGTGCGATGACAAGTTGCCAGATGCTGATGACGTAGTCTTCGTACATACGCCTTCTATCACTATTTTGAAAATTCTTCACCCGTGATCTTTATAACCATATGTGCTCATACATCCCGAGTCCCTCAAGTGATTTCACTTATGATAGAATACACTTCACTTATAATAGAATACACTTCACATTCGGTGTTACACTTTATATGTATAATGCGACACAACTGTTGTGACGTCACTGCTTCAGCAGGCCTACTGCCACCTTCCCTTGTTATATATTTTATTTTTCCTTTCTACTTTTGCTTATTAACTTTTTCACTCTCACTGTATGGTGCCCCACATTTCACTTGTTATCCAATCTCTCGAAATTCTTGAACACCCGCTTCCACACTCACTTGAATCTTTGTATATTTGAATCTGTGCAGCAACAGAAGCTTACTAGCCACTAACGGTTTGACACTTTGAAATATTAATGATTTCAGGCTTCCTCACGACTTTTTTTTAACTAATAACTCTGGTTATCACTCGTAGTATTGTTCAATGACGTTGTCACTACCACTGATTACTGCTAGCAGATACTGCACACCTTAAAAAACACTGAAGTTTTCGGAGCCTTGTTACCCACGTCTGCTGACTGTGTGTGTGTGTGTGTGTGTGTGTGTGTGTGTGTGTGTGTGTGTGTGTGTGTGTGTGTGTGTGTGTGTGTGTGTGTGTGTGTGTTTTGTGTGGGTGTGTGTTCTTTCCTAATTTTCCTCTCTAAGTGTCACGGTTTTTAGTTCCTCCTTTTGTCATTGTCCGCCAGTTTTACAGATTACTAACTTCGTGGGCACTAACGTACCTGCCTTTGAAGCTGCGTACTGTGCCTCCAACATCAACATCATTCCACTTCCTAACCAGCCTTAAAAAAAGTTCCTGACATTCGTATGACACATTCTCGTTTAAGCTATTATTTATTCATTGCTGCTACTATGCTACTGTTTTACTTACTACAGCATGTGTGGTGAAGCTGCTCTTGTGATTGTTTCTGCTGTTTAAGTGCAGCATCTGCTGCTCTTGTGTACTCGTTGTTTATGTGCTGCTTCTGTTTTTATTGCTACTACTTTTGCTGTGTTACTTGCCAGCTGCTTTTGTTGCTGCTACTCCTGTTTTAGCACTTCTTCTGTTGTTACTGAATCTTTAGGGCTTTTGCTGCTGCTGCTGTTGTTGCTGCTAGCGCTTTTATGCCATCTAATCTATTACTGCTACTGCTGCTATTTTGCTGCTGTTACTGCTACCGCTACTCAAACGTATATTCTGCTACGGTTGTTCTGTTGTTGGTAATTTACAAACAGCGTTTATTTGTAAATTATCAACAATAGGACTATACTATTGGCTTTGATGTGCTGATAACTGCTTACGAACTCTTGTTCACGAGGAAAATCAATTATTATCCCGAGAGAGAGAGAGGAAATAATGACTCTTGGCAGAAGAAGTGGTTGCCAGCGCAACACACGTACACAACCCACACACACACAAAAAAACAAACAAATAAACGAGCAGAGCGCGCGCACACACATGTACATACACATAACAGACTATGGTCACAGTCCGGGCCGCGATTAGCGGATGGCTGAATTAGCTGTAGAATCATTTAGGTAGAAGCAACCTTACCCATTGCTCCTAAAGGGCTGCTGGAGTCTGACCAGCCAGGGCGTTGTAGCATCTTCAATCTTCCCCCCATCACGCTCAAACACTCACCAACACGCTCCAACAATCACAAACTTTCGCCGGCAGTCATTACACCAACTCTCTCTCTCTCTCTCTCTCTCTCTCCCTCTCCCCACACTCCTGTCAAGATGGGAAGCGATAGGATTGAAAGCCTATCGATTGCACAGTGGATATTTAGCATGCGTGAGACCTGTGCACCACCAGTCAAGGATATTTTAACTCCCTGTGACAGGGATTAAATTTAGCTCTGAACATACGTGCCCGAGAGATATACACCTCTCTGTAAATATACACTGAGATACACACCACAGTACATATAAACTAAGTTTACACAATACTCAGTGTATATACAGTGAGAGATACGCATCAGTTAGCGTATATGCAAAGATATATAAGCCTCTCAGTGTTTATACACTGAAAAAATACATACCTTTCGGTGTATATGCACAGAGGTAATCACCTATCATTATATCTGCTCTGAGAGGGATATATATATATATATATATATATATATATATATATATATATATATATATATATATTATATATATATATATATATATATATATATATATAATTATATATGTATAAGACATATACGCCGAGAGGGGCATATGTAGAAAGATGGAAGAAATTACAACAAATGCGTGATTACAAATATATATAAATACTAAAGTGAAAATAGTAAAAAAACACCTGAACGCTTTAATGTGTTCGTACACATATCTTCGGAGGAATTTCCTCTGAAGATTTGTGCTCAAGCACACGAATGAGCTCAGGTGATTTTCCTATTTTCACTGTGGTATTTTTGTACAGAGAGAGATATACACCTTCCGGCGCATATACTTCGAGAGATAGAGACCTTTCTGTGTATATGCAGAGAGAGAGAGAGAGAGAGAGAGAGAGAGAGAGAGAGAGAGAGAGAGAGGAGAGAGAGAGAGAGAGAGAGAGAGAGAGAGAGAGAGAGATAAAATACCTCGCATATACAGTGAGAGAAATACCTCTCAACGTACTTACAGTGAAAGATATACACCTCTCGGTCTACTGTATACTCATAAACACATACTTATCGAGGTTTGCCGGTGTTAGTAATTAATGTATGTGTTGAGGTGGCTGACCTACGCTGATACTCTAAGTGTAATTTCCTGGATGAGGACTTACCTGTAGTATGTTAATTTACCTCTGCTGTCACCGTATATTTGTTTCCTGTGTTGGACTGGAAGACAGAAGCATCTCCTGCTCAGTGGGTCGTGAATTCAAATTTGCATTATTCCTCTTTCAGTATTTTTAATTAGTGTTTGTTTGGAGAATAGCGAACGGACGACGAATCCCACCACACACACACACACACACACACACTCACACACACACACACTCACACACACACACACACACACACACACACACACACACACACACACACACACACACACATACACACGAGGGAAAATCCATATACAGTTTTAAGAATAGGTATGACAGGGATCACAGCCGAAGGAGAGGAAATCCGTTAGGGGCCAGGTGGGACTCCACCCCTGTAGCCCCTCTCTCTCTCTCTCTCTCTCTCTCTCTCTCTCTCCTCTCTCTCTCTCTCTCTCTCTCTCTCTCTCTCTCTCTCTCTCTCTCTCTCTCTCTCTCTCTCTCTCTCTCTCTCTCTCTTTCTCACTCTCTCGAAAACAAAGATGAGAGAAGGGAGGAGACAGACGAGAGCAAATGATAGCTGCACTGTAGGCCAGCTTACCCAGTGATCAGTGGAGGTCGTGTGTTGAATATTCCATTGCACTGTGTACCATAAGTCTTCTCTGGGGATGATGGTGGGGTTGTTGAGTTGTGGGCAATGTGGGACCAGACACGTAGAGATGGGGTGAAGTGGGGGGCAGATATGAAGAGGATTGAATGGAGAGGTGTAGGGGGGAAAATAGGTTAAGGTGGGGTAGAGTGGGGAGAATATAAAGAGGAGGGAAGGGAGATATGTAAAGGAGGAGCGGAGTGGGGGTAGACGCGAAGAAGATTGAATAGAAAGAGAAGTGAGGGGGTATATATGTAAAAAATGAGAGGAGGGGGGGGGTAGGCACGAAGAGGTGTGAGTAGATGCAATGGGGAAGTGGGTGGAGGGGAACCGAGTGTTTCTGAGTGGTACTTGACAGGCTGCTGCTCTACCACGCCCATGGAGACCTTTCCTGCTGCCGGGCTCCTCCATCTTTTGTCTCTCACTCTCTCTCTCTTTCCACTGAAGTAATCTATGATCTTATTTTAGAGCAGGGGAAAATAATATGATCCAAAGAGGCCTGGTCAAGAACTAGGCCGCGGGATCATTGATCATCGAATACCCTCCAGGTAGACTCCTTGGCTAGTGCAGTGTTGTTATTGATCAATACCACTTGTTCCGTGGATGAGGTTAATCATAGAATTGATGAGGGAAAAAAGGTGAGTGGTGCGTTGAGGTATATGTGGAGTCAAAAAACATTATCTATGGAGGCAAAGAAGGGAATGTATGAAAGTATAGTAGTACCAACACTCTTACATGGGTGTGAAGCTTGGGTGATAAATGCAGCAGCGAGGAGACGGTTGGAGGCAGTGGAGATGTCCTGTTTAAGGGCAATGTGTGGTGTAAATATTATGCAGAAAATTCGGAGTGTGGAAATTAGGAGAATGTGTGAAGTTAATAAAAACATTAGTCAGAGGGCAGAAAAAGGGGTTGTTGAGGTGGTTTGGTCATTTAGAGACAATGGATCAAAGTAGAATGACATGGAAAGCATATAAATCTATAGGGGAAGGAAGGGCGGGGTAGGGGTCGTCCTCGAAAGGGTTGGAGAGAGGGGGTAAAGGAGGTTTTGTGGGCGAGGGGCTTGGACTTCCAGCAAGCGTGCGTGAGCGTGTTAGATAGGAGTGAATGGAGACGAATGGTACTTGGGACCTGACGATCTGTTGGAGTGTGAGCAGGGTAATATTTAGTGAAGGGATTCAGGGAAACCGGTTATTTTCATATAGTCGGACTTGAGTCCTGGAAATTGGAAATACAATGCCTGCACTTTAAAGGAGGGATTTGAGATATTGGCAGTTTGGAGGGATATGTTGTGTATCTTTATATGTATATGCTTCTAAACTGTTGTATTCTGAGCACCTCTGCAAAAACAGTGATAATGTGTGAGTGTGGTGAAAGTGTTGAATGATGATGAAAGTATTTTCTTTTTGGGGATTTTCTTTCTTTTTTGGGTCACCCTGCCTTGGTGGGAAACGGCTGACTTGTTGAATATATATATAGTATATATATATATAATATATATATATATATATATATATATATATATATATATATAATATATATATATATATATATATATATATATATATATATATATATATATATAAATATCCTAGGTAGTAGGTTGGTAGACAGCAACCACCCAGGGAGGTACTACCGTCCTGCCAAGTGAGTGTAAAACGAAAGCCTGTAATTGTTTTACATGATGGTAGGATTGCTGGTGTCTTTTGTCTGTCTCATAAACATGCAAGATTTCAGGTATGTCTTGATACTTCTACTTACACTTAGGTCACACTACACATACATGTACAAGCATATATATACACACCCCTCTGGGTTTTCTGCTATTTTCTTTCTAGTTCTTGTTCTTATTTCCTCTTATCGCCATGGGAAAGTGGAACAGAATTCTTCTTCCGTAAGCCATGCGTGTCGTAAGAGGCGACTGAAATGCCTGGAGCAAGGGGCTAGTAACCCCTTCTCCTGTATATATTACTAAATTTGAAAGAAGAAACTTTCGTTTTTCCTTTTCGGCCACCTCACCTCGGTGGGATACGGCCGGTGTGTTGAAAGAAGAAAGATATATATATATATATATATAATAATATAATATTAATAATAATTATATAAATATATATATATATTAGGATATATAATATATATATATATATATATATATATTTATAATCTATATTTATATTAATATATATATTATATATAAACACACACATACAGGGAGGTTCCACCTCTGGAACTAGACTGGGGACCCCCATCCTCAGAGAAAAGAATATACTTCAGGGAAAACTCGAGATTCTCCCCGGAGCGTTTGAATATTTTCTTCTCCTACCACTCCCTATATTCTATATTCTATGTAAACTTTATTTATAAACAAAATGCATTAACATAGATACAATAGAAAAGAGAACAACATAAAAGACATCTCAGATCCTACGTCTCAAACAATTCATCCAGCTCCCTGGCGGTGGGCCGCGTGCCCAGAATGCTGCAGGCATTTTCCCACTAGACTGCAACACTGAATTTGTGAAAGAGGAAGCTGGCCGCTCTGTGATCCTTGGTTGCTGTGATGAGCTTTTCGCCCAGCTCTCTGAGGAACTTTAGAGCACATTTGTCCCATGCTTCAAGGGTCTCCGACCCTACTGGGAAGACGTTATAACGAGGAGGCAGGTCTACACCCTTGAGCTTCAGGTACGCCAAGTAGGTGTCTGCCAACTTGGCAGTACAGGTGAAGTATCCCAGGCAATCTGCTTACCATCCTTCCAGGGTAGCATAATGGCTCCATCTGGACGCTTTTGACTTCCGTCGGACCTCCATACTTGGGGTTCCCGTTGAGCTGGGCATCGGGCTATGGCGAGACTTCTCTTTATGATGTCGTTGACCTCGTCATGTCTAGCATACTTCCCTTCTGATGTATGACACACAAGACCGTGAAGTCCGAATTGATCATTCGACAACCCTGCCGCAAATACAGCTGTGTATATTGTAAATATATTGTATTCTTGGTGGCAAAGCGCTAAGTCCTGTAATAGTTGAACATCGCCTGAAGCTTGAGAGACACACAGGTTTGAGCCCTGAACGTAAAGGGAACATGAAGTTATCCTCTGCGTATTAAAAGGTAACTCAGAGACTGAAACTGAAAATTAAATATTGTGTGAGAATTCATTATCGTCATTCATTTCAGGTTGCATCCAGGGGACATAATGACTGCCATAACTTTATTTGTATTGAGTGCTCAGATACGGAATCTAAATGCGTCTGGATTTTATTTATTATGCTTCATTAATGGCCCATTTAGAGAGAGGTTTAATTTACTCTGAAAACAGCGACAGTTATGAATTATTAATTGTATTTTAATAATGTTTTAAACAGACTCTCATTGTTTATTAACAGAACCATTACCTGGTTAGAAGAATTGATCTGATATCTGAAGGATTTGTAAAGAGCTTTTATGGAATGAATAGCAGAGTCGTATAGGTACACTCGACAAATTGCGGTGTGTGGGTCAAAATTTAGCTCCTCGCCCGGTTTATTAGGTTAGAATCGATCAAGTTAGCATCGACGCATGAAATTGTGAATAGAACTTGCCTCCGTCACCTCATCTTGCACTTCATTCCACGTTTTTTTCACAAGCAAATGATTGGAAAAAGTGCTCCTTAACCAACCTATGATTCATTTTCGTTTTAATCTTGCATTCATGTCTTCTGTTTCCCCATATCAAATAATCTCTCATTATCTACCCTGCCAAGGCCTCAGACTATTTTGTATGTCTTGCTCATGTTTCCTCTTGGTTCTTTTCTCTTCTAAGGCTGTAGGAATTCGTTCTTTTAGTTTATTCTCACAGTGTATTTCCCTCAGTTCTGAAAGTAGTCTGACTGCAAACCTCTGGACTTTTTTACACATCTGTACAAGCTTGATGGGGAAACGTACCCTAAAATGGGTCTGACATCTGACATTACGGTACTGGATGTAGAGTGAGGGTTTTTATTTTGATGAGGACAAATGTGGAAGAGGAAGAGGAGGAGGAGGAAGAGGAGGAGGAGGAGGAAGAGGAGGTGTAGGAGCAGGATGAGGAGGAGGAGGAGGAGGAGGTTGAAAGAAGTGGAAGCTAGATGTAAACAGCGATGAGGCCCTCGCGTAGTTCTCATTATATTTTTTGATATTATGACCGTTAATAACACAAATTTATTTATTTGTAATTTTGTAGCTGATGTCCTTTACTTATTTCCTATGATTTAATTGAGGTGACAATAAAGCCTTTATTGTGAAATATTCCAGGAAAACTTAAAATGTGTTATTTTTTAAACGTAAATACGCAGTGCTGATAAATGAATTAGTTTCTGCATTTCCTGTAAAACAAACAGCGTCACACATGTTCTTCAACATGTGTGACGATGTTTAGTCAAGTGAACTTAAGTTAAGACTATAGGTTAAAGTAAGTACAATGCAGAAGTTCCAATTGCGCAAATTTTCAAGGAAAAATAAATCACTGCAAACAGTACATAATTCGACTCACGAAATCGTGATGACACGATTGCAAACAAACCTTTTTTTTTTATTAGTTTATTTTACAATGTACCGCTATAAAAGTTTTAATCACAAGTTAAAGAAAAATTATGGTCAGTAACATAGAAATTTGCAATTATATATCTCACATTACAGACCCCCTTAGAATATATACGAAATATAAATTATGTCACGCAATCAGAAGAAATAAAGATAAAAAAATATACACAAATAAAGTATTATGAACTTGTCTGAAATATTCTGTTCCCTGTTACGTGTCCAGCAAACTCCAGGGATCCGTTGTCTTAAGATTTCATCCTCAGGGAAGGCGAATTTAAAATAAATTATGCATTCTAAGCAAATACTGCTGAGAGAAATCAAGGTAACTAATGTTCGGCGAGAGGGAAGCATCGGGGAGCGTGTCATACAAACAGCCAGTGAGCCGTGGAAACTAATACTATGCTTTAGTGTTAATTAGTTGTAATAGTCTAGTTTTCCCAGTGATATTACATCGCATTTCTCGTGGAATGGTTCAGCCGGATACTTTTGACGTGAACGTTACCGGGGAGACCAGGGGTAACGGGAACTGTGTTTGCCAGCACAAGACCAGCCCCTAAGATCGTTTTAAAATTTCTTTGGAAAAAATGTGAAAGAGAATTTTTGAGGTGTTGAAGAGTTTGTTAAAATGACAGTATAAATAGACGATTAACTGTCTTTTTGTATGTAAAGACAATGAGAAAGGAACTGAGTTGGTAGCCAAGTCTCAAAAAATAATTAATAAAATTGCTCTTCTTTCTAGTTAGCGAGTGTAGTTCTTCGCTAATAACTTTTAATTATAGCTTAATATTATTATAATTTATTTTATGTCAGCGTAGGTGGTCGTCTCATGAGGGACATTATATATCACTTGGTCACAATATGTAGGTGTTGCAAGGTGACATTTGCGTTCGTCTCTCGCATTACTTTAACTCTGCTGTCACTTGTGAGCCTCGCCACATTAAAGCTGGGGGTGCAGCACGCTGCTGAGAGAGTCTATGTATCTACACCCAGAGGTATATACATTCCACTCGGAATGTGTATACATTCGGAGTTGTATAGGCCCCCAAAGAGGTGTATGTAGACACCTCCATTTGAACCCAAAAGTGTAGTTACACTGATACTAATATAACCTTGATGTCAGCGTCCAGGCTGATTTCGACGCTAATTAATGCCATCGGTGGGTAAGTCTTAAAACTTAACATACTTACTTGTTCATGATTTAAAAGCCTTTACTTGCATTAACATAACTTAGTAGAATTAGCCAGTAGAAGATAATTACTGCAGCGAAGCCTGTGAATAAAAAAAAAATACCCACTACTGAAAGCAGATTTAAACAAATAAATGCCAGCCCATATACAAAATATATTACATATAATAAAACAAGTTATCAACCTAAAAAAATGAGCACTAATTCGCGGCCAGGCTAACTAATAAACTCCTCTCTGATGGCACACAGACTACAATTACGAGAAAATTGGTTGTTATGAGGGAACCATCGTGCTCCAGCTCTTGTTAAGATGATTGCTGCCGTTAGCGCTATGATGGAAATATAATTAATATAGCTAATTACTGATAAGGGGAGCAAGCGATAGATGAGATGGAACAAGAACATACACAGACGGAGATAAATACAGATAACCGTGGAGGGGGAGAAAGTCTGTTTTCAGGACCTGATAATCAGAACTGAAGAACGTGAAATGAGGTCACATGTATGAACCCATGAATGGGAAGGTTTATCAAATTCTCCTGGAAAATTCAAATATTTTCTTCAAGACATAATCGTACCTACGAAAAAAATAGAATCTACTTATATAAATAATATTCAGGCTATAACCTTTTCACTAAGGCAGAGGAAAACAAATTCTGTGAGTGATAATACTGTGAGGTAGTTGGAACTTCAAGCTTACCTTGAAGCAGTAACCTGACTTCAATGAGACCTTTTCTTTTTCCAGATATTATTGTATCTAGACCCTTTTTTTAATCAGGGTTCTGATTCAAGCACAGGTAAACTTATGGTCGCTGCTGCTGTGTTCTTCCACGTGAGTTCTGGTACACCACCATCTTGTGGTGTGTTCATCATGGACTAGGCACCACTTAACGGGTTATTGTATAATAAGGTCACATGTCAGGTGATTTTTCTCCTAACCACAAAATAAACAACTGTTGAATATTTTTCTGACGAAGGTCTCAGTCGGAAACCGAAATAATCAACTGTGGACCTCATAATATCAGTTATCTATGTTACTATTGTTCTATAAATTTCCCTTTCAACTCTTAACCAGTCACTCTAAGCCTCGCAATAACGTGAAGCTAAGGATTGACATTTGTGAACTGTTGCAAGATATGATCTAAGGTCTTGAACCACCGTCTAAATGAGGCTTCATCTGTGTCTGGAAACCCTAGACGAATTTTAATCCTATACTCCAAAATTTGGATTTTGCTTTTGGTTCATTTTGTATTCAATTTTGGAGTCATGATGAAGAATGATATTGATATATAGGAAAAAGTGGAATGTAAGAGGCGATTAGACATCCACAGTCTGGGCTTAGAAATAAAAGTCATAATACCGGAACTGCAACAAATCACAACTAACCCGAACTTTGGAAAGGAAACTTTAAACGACGTTCCAGTCAGTAACAAAATCATTTTCCAGGATGGATCAAAACGTCACATAAATATTCCTATTGAGAGATTATATCGATGGATCTGAATACTTGACCAAAAGAACAAGAAATGCACAATACCGTTACTGGAACAATACACAAATAACGCGAACATAGGAGTAGCTTAGGACAACGTTTCGGTCGAACCGAAACGACGTTGTAAGCTTCTCCTATATGCGGGTTATTCATGTATAATTACTGTGTATAATTACTTGTGTCCTTAGGACATAACTTATAATCCCATATAATATAATAACTTTTCCAGTTACTTCTTTCACTTTATTATGAATCCAAAGTTATTCCTAGATGTGACTTCCTCACCAGTCTAAACAATGTAAAATTCATAACAGCTTTTGAAAGGATTTTTAATATTGAAAATGCTCATTTTTTTCTAACTTCCACCTAATTAAAACTTGACCTCGGGTAACACAAATTACTACTAATGGGATAATAATATTATGTTCTGTAACTCTGTATATAAAATTGCGCCATTATGGTCTTAATGACTTGGTCTGGGGATGGTGGTGGTCCTGATGACCAGATCGGGTGTGGTAGGGATGATTTAGTCCTGAGTAGGAGATTGGAAATCAGGTCAAGGGAGGTATATATTCTTTTTATTTAGCTGAACTGCATACATCAGCAGTGTGCTGCCAGTTCAGAGGTGATCCTGACGATTAGGTCAGGGTGACCGTGGCAGTCAGGTTATGTTGGTCGTCACGACCAAATCTAAAGTGATTTTAGTTTTCATGACTTACGAAATCGTAATTACACGATTACAAACAAACCACGGTACGAATGGGGTCTGAACTCACGGCTAGTGAGCTGGTCTGGAGTTTTGCGACTCACTTGCCGTGAGTTCGACCGTTACTCCACTTAGTGTTAATTATCAGGATTCTTGTATATAAAAGATATGATATTTTTACACCTCTTGTATTGGGACGTCTCAGTCCCTCTACCCTGATGCTCAGTACACAAGAACAGAAGAACTGAGAAGCACTGCAGAAGGCCTACCGGCCTAATTCAGGCAGATCCTTATCAAATCCAACCCTTAAATAAGAACAACAATGGAGGAGCACTGCAGTAGTCCTGCTAGAAAATACTTGGCTAGTCCTTCTCAATACGCATTTTACTTAATGTTATCTTATCCCTCCAGATATGCAGTAGTTACGGTCTGAGTTCGAATTTATTTTTGTAGAGTCTTACACAGTCCCTAAATTGAAATTTATTATGTTGTAGGAGAATAACACGGTTTACTCTCAATAAGATTTCATATGAATAAGCATATTATTAAAACAAATCCAATCTCACTCTTCTTTCTCCCCTTCATTATTTCAAGTCAATTACATCCAAGCAACACAATATGCAGTAGAGAGAGAGAGAAAGAGAGAGAGAGAGAGAGAGAGAGAGAGAGAGAGAGAGAGAGAGAGAGAGAGAGAGAGAGAGAGAGAGAGAGAGAGAGAGAGAGAGAGAGAGAGAGAGAGAGAGAGAGAGAGAGAGAGAGAGAGAGAGAGAGAGGGAAAGGTTATTTTGCTCTCCATCAAATTTAGCGAAGGAAAATTTGCATGTGGACAAAAAAGAGAATGGCTGGCAAGGATTAATTGAAACAGCTCACTTCAGCGAGGGAAATGTGTGGCAGATAGTGGCGAGTCCTGTGACTGAGTGGAGTATATTAGCCAAACGACAGTAGTGTATAGCGAGTACTGGCTTTGTGCTGTGACTGCCTGCAGCATCTCAGTATCTCAGATTTAGGCGAGCTGCCGTTTAATTCAGTGGATTATATACTTTAAACTAGAACTGTAATCTGTACTCACTCAGCTGTTCTCTCCTAGATGTATTTTCTTTGGTCGATTCGATTCTAATTCTTATCGACCGTTTACACTGAAATCTGTGCTCTGCCAGTAAATGCGAGAATAATATCATCCGATCGCCTTATATACTGATATGATTAGGCGTCTCAGAGCATGTTTACGAACGGCAAGTCCTGCGAAAATGTTCGCATAAACAACTTCGTACGGAAATATTCAGATTTTTAGAGCGTATAATATATTTTCCTGATATTTTATGGTGTTTGATACTTTCCTCTTCAGTGAAAATGATTCTTCATCCTTTCTTGTATTACAAAACTTTCTTATTCTCTTCTATCGCTTACAAAATGAAGGTCGAGAGATGTAATAACTGTGGAAATGATGTTCACGTGAAATTAATATTTAACTCTTGCAATTTAGGTATCATCCACAAGCCTTTGTTACAAGTTTGTCTCGAGTAGGTCAGTAATCGAGAGAACAGAACTTTTAGTGAATACATTTGATGGTACAATCATTGTCATCAAATACTTAGTAATACTGATCACAAACATTTACGATATTGATCCTTGCAGAGTCGTCAGTAGAGAGGAAGTTCAATTTTATTTTTTATATAAGATCAACACAGGGAGAAGGGAACGATTCCTTTCTTCTTGCCTTTGCACATGGCTCATTTCACTGCGTTTCAATTTAGCACGGCTAAGATTTAATCAACCACATCAATTTTCCCCTTCCACACACGAGACAGGAAAAATGTACTGAATTAAATTTTAAGAGAATTACTGCATGGCAGTCATAAATAGAAAAATGCGGCCACCTGCGCCTGGCGATAAGGCAGGTCCTCCTCCTATTTATGTTAGACACAGCAAACCGCAGGACCTGGGTCTTTGGTCTCGCCAGCACACACTAACGCCGGTGCCCTTGCAATAAAAATTCGTCCACCCAGCTTCTCGGAGATTCACTGCTGGGATCAAATCAACGTTGAATTAGAGGAATGGACCAAGGATTTCTCTCTTCTCTCTCTCTCTCTCTCCCTCTCTCTCTCTCTCTCTCTCTCTCTCTCTCTCTCTCTCTCTCTCTCTCTCTCTCTCTCTCTCTCTCTCTCTCTCTCTCTCTCTCTCTCTCTTTCTGTCTTTCTTTCTATTACACACTTATCGTAGGAACAAAGCATTTACTATGCAATATACCTGATATATGTGGTAATTTAGCACAATTCCCAAGGAGCAACGGGTGATTCTTCCTGGCACGGTCTTGAAGGCAATCAGGTCGGAGGAAGGAGAGCAAGACACTCAGGACGGAGGAGACAAATCAAGTCAATCAGGTCGGAAGAGTGAGAGTAAAACAATCCGAATGGAGGAACTAGAGTAAGACACTCAGGTCGAGGGATGGTTTAGATTTGTGTTTTCACGTGAAAAAAAAAAAGTAGAGAGGGTTTTATAGCAAGTTAAGATAGTGATAAAGTACTGTGATAGTTCATAAATCTGTAAGAGATATAAAACAGATGTAAAGTGATGGAATGACTTTAAAGCAAATTGTAAGTGCTGTCATAGTTTATAAAAATAATAAATTGGTGTGATGGGTTATAAATTAGTGTGAGACTGGCACAGATACGACGGTGGTGTTTTAAAGCAGCGTTATAGTTACACAGTGACTGGAACTACAAAAACTCGAACTTCAACTGGATCGATAGAAAGCAGACATACGTCAACTGCTTGTACCTGATTTACAAGATAAAACAATAACAAATACATCCTGAAAATCGCATCTACAGTAACATATATCAGCTTATTCTCTTAAAAACAGACACTGTTTTACTGATGCTGAGACAGTCGAATGAGTGACTGATATATGAGCTTAAAACAGTAATTATCCGACACTGATATTTCACGCCTTTACTTTAAATTTCATTTACCATTGCGGTATATTATAAATGATTAATTTTGAGAGACAGGGGCCAAGTTAACCTAATTAAACCTAACTTAACCTCAGTAATGTAAATCAAGAAACTTCCACCACAGTAACAAAATCTGCAACACTACCATGTAAAACATTTTTTTATCTATAACGAATACGATTGTTAACGTGAGTGTTTAGTTTCATATATGTCAATTACTATTGTGGCAATTTACAACCAAAATATTAGATAACCTAATCTAAAACTACCACCATAGCTACAGTTACATCCACCACCAACCCGGCTACTGTCACCCTCAGCACAATTACAACCACCACAATCGCCATCTCCACAACAATTGCAACTACTGTGCTACCACCATCAGTGCAATCATCACTAAAATCGTAGCTGCCATCAACACAACTTAAATCATCATCGCAGCGACCACTACTGCAAATGCATCCCTTAATACCACATCAGCCAGAACCACCATTGTAACTTCCATTACGGTATTTAAGAACACCACTAACCCCACCACCACTGCCACTACCACTATCACCACCACCATCACAACATGTATTTCTGCACCACCTCGGTTACCTAAAAAGTAGATCTGCCACCCATCAATTCTGTTCGTATTGTGGTAATGAATTTCGTAGACTGCTAATTAAACTTCTTGTCGAACGTGTCTTATTTTTCTAATCTTTCTCATGCATGCATCAGACAGTGACATGGTCAGGCAATTGTTGCTACCAGACACGCAACCTGTCTGGAGTTTGAAATATTCTCTGTGCCAATGTGGATACATGTTTGTTTGAGTGCATGAATGTATGTATGTAATAACAGCAGTTATGCTGCATCAGGGAGAGAAAGTTATGCAGCCAGGATGTGCTGTACATATTTCTATCAAACATAAGATGATTCAAAGCCCAGTTTTTCAATATATATATATATATATATATATATATATATATATATATATATATATATATATATTATATATATATATATATATATATATATATATATATATATATATATATGTCGTGCCGAATATGAAAATGGTCAATTAGCAAGTACTCATTTAAAATTAAGTCCTCTTATGCGTTTAAAGATATATTTTTTTCATTAATGTTAATGTAAAAATTTATAATTTTGCACCAAAAGCAACTTAGAAAACTTACCTAACCTTATTATAACAAGAACAATTTATTTTAGCCTAACCCAACTAAATATATTTTAGATTTGTTTACAATAATTTAATACTAAACAAACACAGTGAAATATATTTTTTTCGTTAGGTTCAGAATGATTTTGGCGAAATTATTGCATACACAAATTTTCACTTGTCCTATATGGCAAGATGAGCGTTGCTATTTAAGCCAAGATCGCAAGTTCTGCCTATTCGGCACGACATATATATATATATATATATATATATATATATAATATATATATATATATATTATATATATATATATATATATATAATATATATATATATATATATATATATCTCCATGGGGAAGTGGAACAGAATTCTTCCTCCGTAAGCCATGCGTGTTGTAAGAGGCAACTAAAATGCCGGGAGCAAGGGGCTAGTAACCTCTTCTCCTGTATATATTACTAAATGTAAAAGGAGAAACTTTCGTTTTTCCTTTTGGGCCACCCCGCCTCGGTGGGATACGGCCGGTGTGTTGAAAGAAAGATATATATATATATATTATATATATATATATATATATATATATATATCATATATATATAATATATATTATATATTTATATATATATATATATATATATATATATATATATTATATAATATTATTATATGTGTGTGTGTACATACACAAACTACTAGGGAAAAGAGTATGGTGTTGATCGAGATCTTTCACGTTGGAACTGCAACGTTTCTTTAGAACTGCAATGAGAAGAGCGGAACAGAGCAGCCCAAACAGATGTGTCCCTGGACACACCTGTTTGGTTTAAAAGTCTTGATGCTTCATCAGTCTTCTCGGTGCTTCCCGGTCGTCTTTTAATATATCAGTACATAGTCCTGCCTTTATGTGTTGTTGCAATGATTTCATACAACATTTTGGTTCATTAACAATAACGTAACCTAACCTAAGGTAACGTAACGTAGCGTAACGTAACCTAACCTAACCTGAGGTAACGTAACCTAATTTAACCTAACAGAATCTCATAAAGATAAGACAGCAGAGATAAAATCACTACAAGTTGAGAGTAGGCAAGACTAGCGATAGATACACTGTTACTGACACACATCATACGGAAGGATGAAACAAATAATCTGACTGACGATTAGTTTTATTTTCTTCTGTGATCCAATTTATATTAATTTATTCCATATCCATCCTGGTTTTCCACTCTCCCTACTCCTTCATCTTCTATCCTCTGTGCTTTTCCCCTCCGTCTGTTCTTTCCATTGCCTGTACACTGACTCGACTCTCAGTCTAATATCGCCCACGTCTGTGGAATGAAAAACACACAGAAAAATAGACTTGTGCGGTTGCGTGTGTGTGTATTTCGCTTTGTGTTAAAACTGTAGTAGTATGGAACTGGTGGTTGTTGGTGTGGGTGTGGGTGGTTGCAGTCGTGGTAGTGGTGGTTATGATGTTGATTGGGGGTGGGAGTGGTGAGGATAGTAGAGGTTGTATTAAGGTAAGGGTAGGGGGTGGGGTTGGTGGAGATGGTAGGGGAAGTTGCTTTGATTGTAAGGTGGGGGAAATAGGTTGGGGAGAAATGAGGGAGGAAGGTAGTGGTAAAGGAGCACCAAGAAGGAGTTGTGTAAACATTAATGATAATTTATACCTGCCTCTTTCCCTTCTGTCTCTCTCTCCTCACTCCCACTATGCTTCCTTTCTCCGACTCCTCCATTTACTTCTTTCTCCAACTTCTCTCTCCTCCATCACCCTCAGCTCTCCACTGTGCTGCTTGTCCCGCTCTTTCTCTATTCTACCTCAGCCCCAACTCTAAACTAGACAACATCTCCCCGACCCCTCCCCTATCTCCTCTCATTCTTCTCCTTCAGCACTACTACTACCATACATTCCCTATATTATGTAGAGTGTATTTCCCTCGATTTATATGCATGGAGCGTAGCAGCAGCATATTTATACATTGAGAGATAAGTATCCCTCATTGTATATATGTATATATATGTGTCGCAGGATATAATCCCGGCACGCACAAACACACAAATATATATATATAGTATATATATATATATATATATATATATATAATATATATATATATATATATATATATATATATATATATATATATATATATATATATATATATATATATATATATATATGTCGTGCCGAATATGTAAAACTGGTCAATTAGCAAGAACTCATTTAAAATTAAGTCCTTTCTAAAATTTTCTCTTATACGTTTAAAGATATTTTTTTTTCATTAATGTTAATGTAAAATTTTTTAATTTTGCACAAAAGAATCTTAGAGAACTTACCTAACCTTATTATAACAAGAACAATTTATTTTAGCCTAAC
>NC_069418.1:25174299-25211799 GCF_026875155.1 Cherax quadricarinatus
CTTGCCTAGTATGGGCCAACAGGCCTGTTGCAGTGATGCTTGTGTTCTTATGTTCGTCAAAAATCACATTACAAAAATCTCCTCCGGCTACTCAGAGCTGGGACGCTTACCCAGGATAAAATATAGAGTTATTCTCCAATAATTCTTACTCGTTTTTGTGCCATTTAACTTGTGACTGTCGATCCTTGGGCGCCTTTCCTTCTTGTGTAAACACATTTGACTCTCGCATCAACCATTTCAACGTCTTATCCTAACTTGCTCTTAGCATCTCGGTCGTAATCCCATTCACACATGCTGATTTCCCCACTTCAAACTTCATTTACATTCATGACTCTGCTGCTTCTAATAGATCTCTTCCCATTATCTGCAGTCAACCATTACTAAAAAAAATATTTTCTACAAGTATCACTTTTATTCCCGTGTTCAAACTCTCATTATATTATTGAGAGATATAATCATCTATTCCTTGTTTACGTATTAACCATTTTTTTAGGTTTGATCCAAGGAAAGGGAAGAGCTGTTTACAAGCATCTAGGTGCCTCCCTGGAATTCTATAATAACACACAAAACAAATGAGTTACAGAGGAAACAGTTTTCTGGCTCTAAACCAAACCATAGAATTACCTGCATTTTTGAGATTAAGAATTAGAGCAAAAATTTTCCCAGCTTGTTTTTTTTGCCATATTTATTTCACTCCTATATAAAAATGATCATAACCTTAGAAGGAAAGAGAAGTGAATCAACCCAGTGACATTTTCGAAGATTTCTTTATAAGAGAAAGAGGAACGAAAGACAGGAAGAAAGATACAGAGTCAATTTTCATTAAATATTTATCTTTCGTCATCTCTGTACCGTGTTCTAGAGCCACTGAGGTTGAAGTTCGGTGTTCTAGAGCCACTGAGGTTGAAGTTCGGTAATACCTTCTTCGACATCCAAATGAGATCGATATGCATATAAGTATTATTAGCGTTTCCCTCGTTGGTATTAGATGGTTAGTCTTAAGATCATGTGCTGATAAATGTTACTCGATCAGATCGTAATGTACCTGGAAACTATCTAGAATTGAAAGTTACCCCGTAAGGCAGGAGTTAAATTATTTCATTCATGGATTGAGCGCTAAATCCATAGGGGTCATGCAGTTCGTGGGGAATTGGAAAGCAATCAGACTCGATATCTGGCATCCTTGGTAGTTTTTGAAACAGTATTCTTAACAACACTAACTAACTAATAATAATAATAATAATAATAATAATAATAATAATAATAATAATAATAATAATTATTATTATTATTATTATTATTATTATTATTATTATTATTATTATTATTATATTATTAGTAGTAGTAGTAGTAGTAGTCGTAGTAGCACTCAAACTAGCATTACAAATGCATTATTCCTAATCAATTATCATACATTTTTTCTCTTCCATATGAAGGATAATTTATATTTTACTCTTCCCCAGATGATCTCACCTTTTTTTTTTCCTCTTACCTTTGTTTTTCTCTTCTTTCATCCGTCCAGTGCATGTTCTGTCTTTTTTGTTTAATTCCTTGATTTGGCAGTCTCCTGAATTTCTTCCAGCGACTCGCTCTTATATTCTGCCAGAACGCTTCCTCGTGTCAGTGTTGTTGGGTGGAAGGTTGGCACTGGCATCACATATTTCCATATTTTCGTACCTTGTCTCGTTTTATTTTCCTCTGCGTTGGCCCTGCCACAAACAGTGCTGTTTAAACACACACACATACACACACACACACACACACACACACACACACACACACACACACACACACACACGCCAGGAGCTCGGACTCGAGCCCCGCAACCTCAACAGGTGAGTACACACCACAACCAGCACACACACACACACACACACACACACACACACACACACACACACACACACACACACACACACACACACACACACACACACACACACACACACACACACACACACACACACACACACACACACACACACACACACACACACACACACACACACTAAATTATAGACCAGTGTCACTGACATGTATAGTATGCAAAGTCTTGGAAAAGATAATCAGGAGGAGAGTGGTGGAGCACCTGGAGTGAAACAAGATTATAAACGACAGCCAGCACGGATTCATGGAAGGAAAATCCTGTCACAAACCTACTATAGTTTTGTGACAAGGTAACTGAAGTAAGAAATGAGAAGGAGGGGTGGGTTGATTGCAGTTTCTTGGACTGCAAGAAGGCCTTCGACACAGTTGCTCACAATAGATTAGTACAGAAGCTAGAGGAACAGGCACGTATAACAGGAAGGGCACTGCAATGGATCAGAGAATACCTGACAGGGAGGCAACAGCGAGTCATGGTCCGTGATGATGTATCACAGAGGGCGCCAGCGACGAGCGGGGTCCCACAGGAGTCAGTCCTGGGACCAGTGCTATTCTTGGCATATGTGAACGACATGACGGAAAGGATAGACTCAGAAGTGTCCCTGTTTGCAGATGACGTGTAGTTAATGAGGAGAATTAAATCAGACGCGGACCAGACAGGTCTACAAAGAGACCTGGACAGGCTGAATGTGTGGTCCAGAAACTGGCTCCTAGAATTTAATCCCGCCAAATGCAAAGTCATGAAGATCGGAGGAGGGCAAAGAAGACCGCAGACAGAGTATAGGCTAGGAGGCCAAAGGCTGCAAACCTCACTCAAGGAGAAAGACCTAGGAGTGAGTATAATACCGAGTACATCGCCAGAAGCACACATTAACCAGGTAACTGCTGCAGGATATGGGCGCTTAGCAAACCTGAGAATAGCGTTCCGGCACCTCAGTAAGGAATCGTTCAAGACTTTATACACTGTGTACGTCAGGCCCATACTAGAGTACGCAGCACCAGTTTGGAACCCACACCTGGTCAAACACGTCAAGAAATTAGAGAAAGTGCAAAGGTTTGCAACAAGACTAGTTCCAGAGCTAAGGGGAATGTCCTATGAAGAAAGGTTAAGGGAAATCGGTCTGACAACACTGGAGGACAGGAGGGTTAGGGGAGACATGATAACGACGAACAAAATACTGCGTGGAATAGACAAGGTGGACAGAGACAGGATGTTCCAGAGATGGGACACAGAAACAAAGGGTCACGGTTGGAAGCTGCAGACTCAGATGAGTCAAAGAGATGTTAGGAAGTATTTCTTGAGTCATAGAGTAGTTAGAAAGTGGAATAGTCAGGCAAGCGATGTAGTGGAGGCAGGAACTATACATAGTTTCAAGACGAGGTATGATAAAGCTCATGGAGCGGTCGGTGAAGAGGCGGGGCCAGGAGCTGAGTCTCGACCCCTGTAACCACAATTAGGTGAGTACAATTAGGTGAGTACACACACACACACACACAAACACACACACACACAAAACACACACACACACACACACACACACACACACACACACACACACACACACACACACACACACACACACACACACACACACACAAACGCACGCACGCACACACGCACACAGGACACTCACACACGCGCACACACACACACACACACACACACACACACACACACACACACACACACACACACACACACACACACACACACGCACACTGGTGCTGGAAAACTTCATGTACCAACACGTAATAGACACTACAAGAGAGAGAGGAGAGGATGAACCAGCAAGACTGGACCTAGTATTCACCTTGAGTAGTGCGGATATCGAGGACATCACATATGAAAGACCCCTTGGGGCCAGCGATCATGTGGTTTTAAGCTTCGAATACACAGTAGAGCTACAAGTGGAGGGGGAAGCAGGAAGGCCAGGACGAATGAAGCCAAACTACAAGAAAGGGGACTTCACGGGAATGAAGAACTTCCTGAACGAGGTTCAGTGGGACAGAAAACTGGCAGGGAAGACAGTTAATGAGATGATGGAATATGTAGCAACAATATGCAAGGAGGCTGAGGAGAGGTTTGTACCCAAGGGTAACAGGAATTATGAAAAAGCCAGGACGAGCCCATGGTTCACCCAAAGGTGCAGGGAGGCAAAAACCAAGTATGCTAGGGAATGGAAGAAATATAGAAGGCAAAGGACCCAGGAGAATGAGGAGAGCAGTCATTGAGCCAGAAATGAATATGCACAGATAAGAAGGGAGGCACAACGACAATATGAAAACGACATAGCAGCGAAAGCCAAATCTGACCCGAAGCTGTTATACAGCCATATCAGGAGGAAAACATCAGTCAAGGACCAGGTAATCAGGCTAAGGAAGGAAGGAGGAGAGACAACAAGAAATGACCGTGAAGTATGTGAGGAACTCAACAAGAGATTCAAAGAAGTGTTCACAGAGGAGACAAAAGGGGCTCCAGAAAGGCGGAGAGGTGGGGCACACCACCATGTGCTGGACACTGTGCACACAACCGAGGAAGAAGTGAAGAGGCTTCTCAGTGAGCGAGATACCTCAAAGGCAATGGGGCCGGATAACATCTCTCCATGGGTCCTGAGAGAGGGAGCAGAGGCGCTATGTGTACCCCTAACAACAATGTTCAATACATCTATCGAAACAGGGAGCTTGCCTGATGCATGGAAGACAGCAAATGTAGTCCCAATCTTTAAAAAAGGAGATAGACATTAAGCACTAAACTACAGACCAGTGTCACTGATATGTATAGTATGCAAAGTCATGGAGAAGATTATCAGAAGGGTGGTGGAACACCTAGAAAGAAATGATCTCATCAACAGCAGCCAACATGGTTTCAGGGATGGGAAATCCTGTGTCACAAACCTACTGGAGTTCTATGACATGGTGACAGCAGTAAGACAAGAGAGAGAGAGGGGTGGGTGGATTGCATTTTCTTGGATTGCAAGAAGGCGTTTGACACAGTTCCACACAAGAGATTAGTGCAAAAACGGAAGAACCAAGCATGGATAACAGGGAGGGCACTACAATGGATCAGGGAATACTTGTCAGGAAGACAGCAGCGAGTCATGGTACCTGGCGAGGTGTCAGAGTGGGCACCTGTCACCAGGGGTCAGTCCTAGGACCAGTGCTGTTTCTGGTATTTGTGAACGACATTACGGAAGAAATAGACTCTGAGGTGTCCCTGTTTGCAGATGACGTGAAGTTGATGAGAAGAATTCATTCGATCGAAGGCCAGGCAGAACTACAAAGGGATCTGGACAGGCTGCAGACCTGGTCCAGCATTTGGGTACTGGAGTTCATCCCACTAAGTGCAAAGCCATGAGGATTGCGGAAGGACAAAAAGACGCAGACGGGGGTACAGTTCTAGGGGGCCAGAGACTACAAACATCACTCAAAGGAAAAAGATCTTGGGGTGAGTATAACACCAGGCACATCTGAAGCGCACATCAACCAAAAATGCTGCAGCATATGGGCGCCTGGCAAACCTCAGAACAGCATTCCGACATCTTAATAAGGAATCGTTCAGGACCCTGTACACCGTGTACGTTAGGCCCATATTGGAGTATGCGGCACCAGTTTGGAACCCACACCTAGCCAAGCATGTAAAGAAACTAGAGAAAGTGCAAAGGTTTGCAAAAAAGGGCTAGTCCCAGAGTTTAAGAGGTATGTCCTATGAGGAGAGGTTAAGGGAAATCAACCTGACGACACTGGAGGACAGGAGAGATAGGGGGGACATGATAACGACTTACAAAATACTGAGAGGAATTGACAAGGTGGACAAAGACCGGATGTTCCAGAGACTGGACACAGCAACACGGGGACACAGTTGGAAGTTGAAGACACAGATGAATCACAGGGATGTTAGGAAGTATTTCTTCAGCCACAGAGTAGTCAGGAAGTGGAATAGTTTGGGAAGCGATATAGTGGAGGCAGGGTCCATACATAGCTTTAAGCAGAGGTACGATAAAGCTCACGGTTCAGGGAGAGTGACCTAGTAGCGACCAGTGAAGAGGCGGGGCCAGGAGCTTGGACTCGACCCCTGCAACCTCAACTAGGTGAACACAATAGGTGAGTACAACACACACACACACACACACACACACACACACACAACCCCAACCACCACCCCCCAAAACTTATACACACACACCCCCACATGACAAACATATAAAATACTGCGTGGAATAGACAAGGTGGACAAAGACGGGATGTTCCAGGGGGGGACACAGAAACAAGAGGCCAAATTGGAAGTTGAAGACACAAATGAGTCAGAGAGATATTAGGAAGTATTTCTTCGGGCATAGAGTTTTTAAGGCAGTGGAATAGCCTAGAAAATGACGTAGTGGAGGCAGGAACCATACACAGTTTTAAGACGAGGTTTGATAAAGCTCATGGAGCGGGGGGGAGGAGGGCCCAGTAGCAACCGGGGAGAGGCGGGGCCAGGAGCTAAGACTCGACCCCTGCAACCACAAATAGGTGAGTACAAAAAACACACACCCCAACACACATACACACATACACACACTGACAAAGCACACACACACACACACCACACACACACACACACACACACACACACACACACACACACACACACACACACACACACACACACACGCATGCACATACAACAGGCCTAGTGTCTAATCGACATGTCCTAGGACCAAATGGTAACTAACACATCACCCCACACACAACCACACACACACACACACACACACACACACACACACCACACACACACACCACACACACAAATACACGCACACACACACACACATACACACACATACACACGCGCACACACACACACACACATACATACACACCTCATCTTCCTTGGATCCTACTTGATTGCTCTTGCTAGGTTAGCTTATTTTATTTCCCTTCATATATTATTGTATGTTCACGTTATCTATCTCACACAATAATATATGTTTACGTTACCCCAAAAAATCTCATTTTTACACAAAAATTTTGCTCACGTTATCTAATTCAATAATATATGCTCACGTTATCTCACACAATAATATATGCTCACGTTATCTCACACAATAATATATGCTCACGTTATCTAACAATAATATATGCTCACGTAATCTAATTCAACAATATATGCTCACGTTATCTCACACAATAATATATGCTCACGTTATCTAATTCAGTAATATATGCTCACGTTATCTATCTCATACAGTACGGTGTACTAACTTTACACTTCTCATATATTAGAGAGTAGTATGAAATAGTGATATTCATAACCACAATTTTTAAAGGGGTTTGACCAGTAAGCCAGCGGAATGCGTCGGTCAGGTGGCCAAAAAGCTCCAGCGGTGAGTATCATGACTAAGACCCGCGTCAGGAAACACTTCCTGTTTCCTGACAAATCTTACCTAACCTAACCATACATCAGTTGCCGACGTTATTACGGACTCCTTCATCTTTCATTATTTCTTAATTCTTATTTTTTTTTGTCTTACTTATTTTAACTCTGGCAGCGACACCCAGGGAAATTTATAACGTCTCATATTCTGCACACTTTCTGTCCGGAATTACACTTCTGTCAGCTTTATTGGACTTAATTGCTATCGTTTCTCATATATTTTATAGTTTCTCTCGTTGTTGTTGTTTCTGTTGTTGTTGTTGTTACTGTAGTTTTTGTTGCTGTTGTCGTTGCTTTTGTTGCTGCTGTTGATATTTCTGATGTTGTTCTTGTTCTTGTTCTACTTCTTCTTTGTCTTTATTATTATTATTATTATTATTATTATTATTATTATTATTATTATTATTATTATTATTATTATTATTTCCTCCTCCACACACTCAATTACACAATCATTTTACTCGGGAAATGTAGTGATTGCAACAAAAGTTTTGTAAAATAGAATTCAACAAGCAATTTTAATTCACTGTGTATGTGTGTGTGTGTGTGTTGTGTGTGTGTGTGTGTGTGTGTGTGTGTGTGTTGTGTGTGTGTGTGTGTGTGTGTGTGTGTGTGTGGTGTGTGTGTGTGTGTTGTGTGTGTGTATGTGTGTTGTGTTTGTGTGTGTGTGTGTGGTGTGTGTGTGTGTTGTGTGTGTGTGTCCGTCCCCCGTCCTTAGCTAGCAATTTTCTCGACATAGTTCATGAACGAGGAAATAGAGGAAAAGAAGGAAAATGAAGAGGAAAATCAGGAACAAAATATACATAGAAAGAAATAAGAAGTTAGGAGGTAAGGAACTATGGAATATATATGGAAGATACATAACAGGGGGGGAAAGAGAGAGAGAAAGAGAGGGGAATATTTATATATTTATATTACATGCAATGACCACGAACGAGCGATACATACAAAATGCAAAACAATCACGGGGGGAGTTGAATGATAGCTCTAGGCCTTTCATGTTGCAATCATCACATCAGGAGCTTGCATTGTTGAAGAAAAAAAGAGAAATTCCTAGCAAATACGTTCAGAGAGAAGCGGGTCTACTTGAATCGAGAAGACACGCTTCCTCCGAACGTTTTTGCTTGGAATTCCTCCTTTTTCCGCAACATTGCAGGCTCCTGATGTGTTGCTTGCAAGACAAGAAACCTAGAGCTATCATACAACCTCCCCTATGGTTTTTTTTTCATTTGTACTATATATACATATAACTTTTTTTTTTAATAATTCGTATAGTGCTGCATGAATCACTAAGATTCGGGAAAGGATGTGTTGGATCATACATGAATTTACGTGATTTTGTGTGAATTTTTTGTTTTTTTTTCTGTGTATGATTCTCGTATGATTTTTTATTAGTCAGCAATATTTTCATTAATCTGTAATACATTCCATCGTTTCCAGGAGAAAGAGAGAGAGAGAGAGAGAGAGAGAGAGAGAGAGAGAGAGAGAGAGAGAGAGAGAGAGAGAATGGGAGAGTGTTGGTACCTGGGGAAGAAGTTGATATCCTTGGGGTGAAATTTGACTCCAAACTGATCATGAAGAACCACGTTGTAAATCTTGCAAACAAGGCAGCCAGGAAGCTTACAACACTTCGCCATATCTCGCCTCTGCTTGACAGTAGAGGCTGCAAGATCCTGTATGAGGCACAAGTAAGCTTACACCTTGAGTATGCTCCACTTTCTTGGGAGAGAGAGAGAGAGAGAGAGAGAGAGAGAGAGAGAGAGAGAGAGAGAGAGAGAGAGAGAGAGAGAGAGAGAGAGAGAGAGGAGAGAGAGGAGTGAGAGAGGAGAAAGAAGAGAGAGAGAAGAGAGGAGAGAGAGAGAGAGAGAGAGAGAGAGAGAGAGAGAGAGAGAGAGAGAGAGAGAGAGAGAGAGAGAGAGAGAGACGAGAGAGAGAGAATGGGAGAGTGTTGGTACCTTGGGAAGAAGTTGATATCCTTGGGGTGAAATTTGACTCCAAACTGACCATGAAGAACCACGTTGTAAATCTTGCAAACAAGGCAGTCAGGAAGCTTACAACACTTCGCCATATCTTGCCTCTGCTTGACAGTATAGGCTGCAAGATCCTGTATGAGGCACAAGTAAGCTTACACCTTGAGTATGCTCCACTTTCTTGGTTTGCCTGTCCCTCCCCTCTCATCTGCGACTGCTTGACAGAGTAGAGAACAGAGCGAGACGTCTCATCTCTTGCCTGTACCCATCCAGGCTAGATCTGACATTTCAGCAGAGCCTTCAACACAGGAGGGATGTGAGTGGCCTTACTGTTATATACAAGGCCAGTATTGTCAAAGAACCACAAGATGGGCAGAAAACAGCAACCTCACTCTGGCTGTACCCTTCTCCAGAACATCACTACATCTGAGATCATATATACCCAGGATGACTCGAGTATGGAACACATTCGTACAGCATTATGATGTCAACGAGATAAAGTCAGTTGATCAAATAAAAATGCAGGCCCACAGATGGCTCCAACTTCATCGTGTTCCCCACTTGTATGTGTCATAACAATAAAACTACTTGTATATTTCGTAACAATAAAAATGCTTTTAAATGAGCTGATGTAGGTAACAGCTCTTAGCTTGCCAATAAAGCTAGGAATCCTTAACCTGTATATAGCTTGTCAATAAAGCTTGGGATCCTTAACCTTGTCAAACCCTGTGTAAAAAAAAGAGAGAGAGTGAGAGAGAGAGAGAGAGAGAGAGAGAGAGAGAGAAAAAGAGGGGAGAGAGGAGAGAGAGAGAGAGAGAGAGAGAGAGAGAGAGAGAGAGAGAGAGAGAGAGAGAGAGAGAGAGAGAGAGAGAGAGAGAGATCCACTTCGAGAACAGCGTGAAACAAGCTTTTATGCCACAAGACGGGCAGAAAGCAGCAACTTCACTCTGGCTGTACCCTTCTCCAAAACATCACTCCATCTGAGATCATACTACCCAGGATGACTCGAGTATGGAACACATTTGTACAGGGATAATGATGTCAAAGAGATAAAGTCGTTGATCAAATGAAAATGCTGGCCCACAGTTTGGGTCCAACTTCATTTTGATCCCTACTTGTATGTCTCATAACAATAAAAATGCTTTCAAAAGAGCTGATGTAGGTAACAGCTTTAGCTTGCCAATAAGTTAGGAATCCTTAACCTGTAAAAAGCTTGTCAATAAAGTTAGGGATCCTTAACCTTGTCAAACCCTGTGTAAAAAAAAAAAAAAAAAAAAAAAAAAAAAAAAAAAAAAAGAGAGGAGAGAGAGAGAGAGAGAGAAGAGGAGAGAGAGGAGAGGAGAGAGGAGAGAGAGAGAGAGATGAGAGAGAGGAGGAAGAGGAGAGAGGGAGAGAGAGAGAGTGAGAGAGAGAGAGGAGAGGAGAGAGAGAGAGAGAGAGAGAGAGAGAGAGAGAGAGAGGGGGGGGGGGGAGCGCTTGACGGTCGCCGTAAGGCTGCAGTTCGTTGGTAAGGATTACACACAGGTATTTAATTAATTAAATTAGACCCTGCAGCAAATTTATCTAATTATTCCTTTTGGTAATTTAATGACAATATATTACTGCGTTTTTTTTTTTCAAGAAAAAGGTAGATTCGAAACTGCGTACAGCATGATTAAAGTTAAGTTGTAGATTGCATGCAACATTACCTGCGTCCCTTGCAACCCCGTTCCCTTGCAACCCATGATTCCTCACTCCTGGTATTACACCCTTCACGCGTGCTCCCCTATCCCCTGCACCACCTACTTCTGCGTCACCTACCCATGTACCACCTGCCTTCCTCAGGCTCTTCCCTCTGACACATACAACTCTCTGAAAAAAAAAATGTAAATACGAAGCCAACTACTTGAAATTTTAATCAAATAATTCACGGATGTAATCAAGTAATTCAGGAATGTACATAAAGAAGCTTACAAACTTTTACTGCTCAACACTGGACTAGTTTTTTCTCTTGTGGAATCCCAGCAACATATTTTATTTTGACGGATGAAAGAACTTGTTAAATAATTAAATAAATAAATAATAAATATATAATTATATATATTATTATATATATATATATATATGTATATATATATATATATATATATATATATATATATATATATATATATATATATATATATATATATATATTATATTATATATATATATATTTATATATATATTATTTATTTATTTATTTATTTATTCTCCATGGGGAAGTGGAACAGAATTCTTCCTCCGTAAGCCATGCATGTTGTAAGAGGCGACTAAAATGCCGGGAGCAAGGGGTTAGTAACCCCTTCTCCTGTATATATTACTAAATGTAAAAGGAGAAACTTTCGTTTTTCCTCTTGGGCCACCCCGCCTCGGTGGGATACGGCCGGTTTGTTGAAAGAAAGAATATATATTTATATTTATATTAATTCACTGTTGCTTACAGTGCAAACACATCAAGAGAGATTTACTCATTGGAATTTATACAAAGTGGTTATTGAGTGAGCTAGATTTCTGAAAAGGAGTTTCTTCAGTATTCAGATACATTTTAGAATTAGTCTGATTTCAGTTGTCGTATTCTACTCGACGCTTAGAGGAAAATGTATATTTTCATTTTTGTGCTTTTAAAATTTCGAATTTTTATTTTCCGTTCAGCATAATTACAATTATACACTGCAGAAGGTAGGGTTTAACAGATGTATTTTTTTCAATTTTTATTGCGCTTATGTCTCACTTTCTGTTTAAAGTATGACCAGGAAAAAACAGATAACCAAAGTACAAGCAGGAAAATATCAGGACTTACAAAATACGACAGGGACCTCTACGATGAGATCAGAAACATCAGTGACCTCTACACTTTCATCGGGACACGTAGATAATCCACGATACGACAGAGAAACAACAGGAGACTCCACATTGCACCCGGCACAGAAGAAAGCCTTCACAAAACGACCGGAACGCAAAGAGACTTCCACAGTACTTTCATGACACAACAGATATCAACAGAACGATTTGAAACAAGAGGAATGTACACAATGCAACCAGGAAATAACAGAACCTGAACATTACAACAAATAAGCAACATGAAGTTTTACAGTTGGTCCAGAATACATTAGATCACCCAAATATTAACAGGAACAACAGGAATCTGAACAACACGTCCAGGAAAAAATGCAATACGATCTGGTAACAGCAAGGACTTTCATTATACACCAGGATAACAACTAGGACCTTCACAATAATACTGGGAAACAGCAAGGACCTTCGCTATACAACATAATAACAGCAGAGACCTTCATAATACGACGGAATAACAGAAGGGACCTTCACAATACAACTGAATAGCAGCAGTCCTTCATAGTACGGCTGGATAACAGCAGGAACCTTCACAGTACAACTAGGAAACAACATGGGCATCCACAATACAACCTGGAAAGAGCAGGGACCTTCACAATACTACCAGGACACAATAGCTCATCCACAATATGACCAGTATATGCTGGTATCATATTGCTTTCACAGTCAGTATTAATAACATTGTGGAGAGCCCGGCACTCGATACAAAATTACGCCCCGCCACGTACTCCACATTCTCCCTTTGGGTATTGAAATTTATCTGGCGATTTCACTCATCACGCTGACAATTTATTTTCAAACCAACCGGGGCAAACGTAAATCAAATATTTGCATTCACTCTCAGGAAAATATAAAATACCTGGAAAATCATAGGGAACAATAATTTCTAATATTTATTCGATGTATATATGGGTGATGACGATGTCATAATGCGTAAGTTATTGTATTTAATTAAAAAACGTTTGGTCTGGGATGTTATCAATTCACACAGAGACAAGTAAAACAATAGGTTATATAGTGTTTGTGAGGTAAGGTCTGTCAAAGGTAGCGAGAACTGAGCAAGGTATGCAGCCTGGGGAGAGGTAGACCTAGGTCAGGGATCCCCAACTTTTCCTCCATCATTAACCCCCTCGGCTTGTTTTCTTTCCCCATTTAACCCCTTCCATACAAAAAATTTATCGCCGTCATAAAGGGACAGAAAAGCAAGAAGGTCAGGAACAAAAACAAATTATTCAGGTTTTGCATAAAAATGCATCAAATATTTACCTCTTGCCATATAATTTTTTACCCCCAAGGGGTAAATTTACCCCTTGTTGAGAATCACTGACCTACGTTATGGCTGATCGGTTTTAGATAGGACAAACTTTGCTGGAACCTCGGAACTGGTGAAAGGCCGTGATTTTTGTGAAATGATTTTGGCACTGGTGATTAAATCTGATCCTAAACACAATCTGCTACGTTATTCTGCTTCTTGGATTAGCATTCTTGCTTAAGGAAAGCTCATCATGTGTCACAGTGTACTGTGTACATGGTGCTAGTGTCGTTCCTCTGGCCTATAGCCTGATGAACCTGAAATCCACTTCCATAAACAGATCTGTTGCAAGTTTGACCTGGGAATCTAACGTATCCGATCATACTTCGACAAAGTGTTACTGATGATCCATGTCCCCAAAATTGTTGAGTTTGATTCTTCCCTATGATCAGAAACACCGTCCTGTTGCCCAACATCAAAATCAATACAAGTGTCAGACAGAGTAGATGCGAAATATAGTCCCCTCACCAGTTGTCTGCCTCTATTCCGTAGATAGATTGTAATCTCATCAGGGCAGTTAGCGGGATTACACGAATTTCGGCGTACCAGGGTAGCGCGTTGTCTCTGTTCGGCACTCTTGATGATGATTTCGTTGCATCTTTCATACCAATCTTTGAACCTTGCACAGTTTAGACCATGAAGACCATTTTGCTCAACTCCACATTTGGAAATGGATGAACAAGCACTTCCCTGTTATTGGAAGCAACACAGAGTAGTTCAGGAGCCATTCACGAGTACACAAAAATCCTCTTTTCCAGGGCTGGCTTCGGTAGGTGATGGTAAGGTACACACCACTAGCTCTTTCACAATGATAACCTTATGGTGAGAGAGAGGGGCCCTTACGGAAGCTAGTTTACCAAAACTTTAGTTGTAAGGGTAATGTAATAGTAGTAATAGTTGTAGAATTAAAAGCAACAGCAGCAGAAGCAGCAGCAGCAGAAGCAGCAGCAGCAGTAGCACAACAACAGCAGTAGAGATAACAACAGCAACAGCAGCAAGTTCAACAGTTGTAGCATTAGTAGCAACAGCAACCCCTTCCCCCCAGCAGCTGCAGTAGTAGTAGTAGTAACAGAACCACCACCACCACAATAGAAGCAGCAGCAAACCACAGAGTAGTAATACCAGTAGCACCACCACCACTACCACAGCAACAGAAGTAGCACCAGCAACAGCAGTAAGCTCAACAGAAGTAACAGTAGCAGCGTCACCACCACCATCACAGCAGCAACAGCAGCATTAATAACGAATTGAAATCCAACGTCACCATAGCCTTTAAAATATTCATACCTTCATCTTACCAATGGCTATTGTGAATATCATCATTCAACTTTTGCAGAAGACATTGTACCTGGAGAACATGGAAGACAGGGAAACAGAACTCCTGCTATATAAACCTCGCTGATCTGTCTAGCAAAGGGGCGATTACTAGAGAGTATCGTAGCCAAGGGGAAAGGTATGGAAAGTACTAGCAGGGAGAGCCACTCCCCCGCCTCTACGAAACATCGAAAACCCACACATAACAAACTCACGATATTGCAACGTATAAGCAAACACTAGGTCATATTTATCAGAAAGAAAACGTTTCGGTCCTGGGACCTTGATCACCTCACTTCAGGAGTGATCAACGACCCCAAGACTGAAACGTTCTCGAATAAATATGTCCTAGTGTTTGCTCACTTGTCTTTTTTAAACTGGTTCGGTGTCAGTGATCAATGTTTATAACATGTCAGCTTGTTTACACCTTCAGTTATTTACCATTTATCTGAATTTCCACGTCTCTCTCTCCCTCTCTCTTTTTCTATTTCTCCCTCATTTCGGTTTTATTCAGTGCGCTTCCTTACCAACATTTCCAGAGCAACTTTGTGTTTGGCAGAGACATTTAATTTGAATAGTGTCATTCCCCCTACCACCCCCATTTGTCATTTTTTCATTAAAGGGAGGAACAAAGTCCTTTAATTTCCTGCTGCCATTTTTTTCAGACCACCAGCAATCTTTCAAAAAACGTTTTTTAAGCAGTAATATCAATTTGTCGCTTCGCGGAAAGAAATTTAATTTCCCCTGGCGTTATTCCTTACGCTGATGGATAGATGGATAGAGATGGATGGATAGATAGATTATATAGATAGATTGATAGAAATGGATGAATAGAGATACATTGAAAGATAGATTAATAAAAAGTTATAGAGATGTGGACGGATTAATACATACAGAGGGTGTGTGTGAGAGAGAGAGAGAGAGAGAGAGAGAGAGAGAGAGAGAGAGAGAGGAGAGAGAAATATAAAACCCCGCAGCGAGTGGAAATAACGTAATAGTACCATCATTTCCCAATTTTCTTTTATTTCTCCTTTTTATTCGCAATAATTTCTATAATTCCCGGGGGCTAAGAATGACAGTGGGAGGCATAATCTCCAGAATTATCATTTAAATATCCCTCTGTTGTTGCAGGGATGCCTTATTTACTGAAGAATTATGCGCTCAAATCTTGAAATCTCGGTTTTAAAAACCAAAATATTTACTCTGACCACGTTTCAAGGGAGAGAGTTGCATATATTTAATCCAAATCTCTATTGATATATATATATTTTTTTTTCAGAATTCGTGGCTGTAATTCGTAGACTTAACTTGTATGTTTTATCAGAGACGCGGTGAAACTTACAGTCATTTGTGGGAGGCTGGTGGCTCTCTCTTATACATCTCTATACAGTGTGACTTGTAAATGGTCCAAGTCGGACCGAAACGTCGTCGTAAGCTCCTCTCTCTCCTTTGTGTGGGTTTATGTGTATTGTTCCAGTCACGATATTGTACCTTTTTGTTCTTTATACAGTGTGATTTTGTTTTATTTCGATTGGAAAGGTACAACGTAACAAATCACACTGTAATGAGGGATATAAAGTGTTGAATAGCACGTAATATGAAGGTCTTTCAATACGTCAGTCAATTTTGAATGTCCTTTTTCAGACGCATTTCCGAAGAACTGCGGAATATAGACGATCTTCATAAGAGTGGTGACGGGAGAAAGAAGCAATATGGCCCCCTTTTGCTTGTCTTGAGACTGACACCTTTGTGTTGTACTACTACATTTTTGTGAATTGGTCTGGGAATTTAATTCAACCGGGAGGGTTACTAGCCGTGACGCCCGTTAGTTCGACCACCAGGGAAGCGACCCGGGTCCTTTGGTATAATGGCTTTGTGTCTCTACTTTGGAAAAACCGTCTTCCTTGTGATGCTGCGGTACCCTGTTGGTGGTGACCATTGTGGTACTTCTCCCACTGCTGGTGATCTATTGTGGGACCATTGTAGTTTCCTATTGGGTACCTATTAGACACTTTTCTCTGTTGCTGGGACCATTGTGACACTTTTTCTCTGTTTCTGACCTTATTGTGACACTTTTCTATCTTTATGATTTATTTTTTGTCTTTATTCCAAATATCGTCACCTCTTCCCACTTTTTTGCCTAAAATCTTTATTAAAATATATATATATATATTATATATATATTTATATATAATATATATAATTTATATATATATATATAATATATACATTAATATATATATAATTTTATATATATATATATACTATATATATATATTTTAAAATATTATTATATATATATAATAATATATATATAATATATTATATATATAATGGAACAAAGAACTTTGTCCTTGAGGCAAAGAGGGAATGTTAATATAGTTTTTACCCGCTCTTATTGGTGTGAAGCATGGTGATGAATGTTGCAGCGAGGAGAAGCTTGAGGCAAGTGGAATGTCATGTCTTGAGGCAAAAGTGTGTGTGAAATATAATGCAGAGAATTCGTAGTTTGGAATTAGGAGGAGGTGCGGATTAAACCAAAAAATGTGTCCAGAGGATGAGAAGGTTGTGAGTGTTCGGACATGTAAGGGAATGGAGCGAAAAGATGACTTCAGAGTATCAGTCTGTAGTGGAAGGAAGCGTTAGGGTCGCCAAAGGGAAAGGGGTTTGGGGGGAGGGGTAAAGAGGTTTTGTGTGCGGGGGCTTGGACTTCAGCAGGCAAAGCGTGAGCGTGTTTGATAGGAGTGAATGGAGACCATGTTTTAATACTTGCGTTGCGTTGAGGTGAGCAAAGAACATTTATGAAGGATTCAGGGAACCGGCAGGCCGGACTTGGTCCTGGAGATGGAAGTACTGCCTGCACTCTGAAGGAGGGTGTTAATGTTTTCAGTTTAAAAACTGTAGTGGTAAAGCACCCTTCTGCAAACAGTGTGAGTGAATGATGGTGAAAGTTTTTCTTTTTTTCCGCCACCCTGCCTTGGTGGAATCGCCAGTGTGGGTATAAATAAAAAAAAAATATATATATATTATATTATATATATATATATATATATATATATTAAATTTTATTATATATATATTAAATGGTCAATTAGCAAGAACTCATTTAAAATTAAGCCCGTTCAAAAGTTTCTCTTTACGTTAAAGAATATATTTTAATTTAGTTAATGTAAAAATTAATAATTTTGTACCATAAGAACCTTAGAAAACTTACCTAACCTTATTATAAAAAGCGCAATTTAATTTAGCCTAATCCAATAATATAGTATTTTAGGGAAAATTTCGAATAATTTAATAATAAGCAAAAACAATGAAGTATATTTTTTTCGTTAGGTACAGAATGATTTTTGCGACATTATTGTATACACAAATTTTCACTTGCCTTATTCAGCAAGAAAAGCATTGCCAAAATCGAAAGCTTTACCTCTTCGGCACTTTACGTGTTCCTATTCTCTTAATTTATGCCTTTGACATTTTCTCTTCAGTTTTTGCCTCTTGTTTACTTCACCATTGTCCTTATCTCCGCTGGCTTATCCCCCTCTCATTAAACTCCTCCTACTCCTCCTACGCTGTTTCCCCTGTCCTTTCATTCCCCTTCCGCCAATCTTCTCGGCGCGAAAGTCAATAAAGAGGCTGGCGCAGGGGAACTAATCCTGCCCTGTGTGGGTGTGTGTGTGTGTGTGTGTGTGTGTGTGTGTGTGTTGGTGTGTGTGTGTGGGGTGGTGTGTTTTGGTGTGTGTGTGTGTGTGTACTCACCAAAGTTGTACTCACCTAGTTGAGGTTGCGGGGGTCGAGTCCGAGCTCCTGGCCCCGCCTCTTCACTGATCGCTACTAGGTCACTCTCCCTAAACCCGTGAGCTTTAATCATACCTCTGTTAAAGCTATGTATGGATCCTGCCTCCAATACATCGCTTCCCAAACTATTCCACTTACTGACTAGTCTGTGGCTGAAGAAATACTTCCTAACATCCCGTGATTCATCTGTGTCTTCAACTTCCAACTGTGTCCCTTGTTACTGTGTCCAATCTCGGGAACATCCTGTTTTTCCCCGCCCAACCTTGGTCAGTTCCTTTCAGTATTTTTGTATGTCTTTATTATTCCCCCTTCCTCTGCTTCCCTTTGTGGGGCAGTTTTTCTAACCTTTCCTCGTGTTTCTTTAGTTTTGGCTGGGTTTGGGGGTTCCAAACCCCTTTGGGGCAACGTTTTTCTAGTTTCTTTTAAAACGTGCTTTTGCTAGGTTGTGGGTTTCCCAATTTTTGGTGCGGCTTCAAATTGTGGGCTTAACTCACCCGTTTTTTTCCCTTTGAAGATTTTTTAAGTTCGGAATGCTTTCTGGGTTTTTGCCCCAATTTTTTGCTTTGCACTTTTTGGTGTTTGGGGTTTCCGGGAGAATGGGGCCCGGTTTTATCCACCCCAAAGATCCTTTTTTTCCTTGGTGAGGTTTTATTCTCATCCTAACGTACTGCCGCCCTCGGTTCTTTCCTTCCCTTCCCCAATCCAGACAGCATTTGGTTTGGGATTGGGGAACCCCAGTGGCCAATTGCCCAGGTCTGCACCCGCCGTCCAGACCCCCTTTTGTGCTCCTTCCCTGACGTTTCTGAATTCTTTATCCTTCCCGTTATAAACCGGGCCTCCAGTTTCTACCCCCTCTTGTGTAAATTTTCCAAAACGCCCTGGTCCTGGGAATATCCCAATCCACCCACCCCCCTCTGCTACCTCGCCACCTTCATGAACTCCGTAGTTTTGACAAGGTTTCCCCCTGACCTTTTGTGGCCCTTCTGTTAGCGTTTCCCTTTTCGGGTTTTTGCCCCAAACTCTTTTGGGGAAACTTTGTTTCAAAACCCCTTCTTGCAGGCCCAAGAAAAATGCTCACACCCCTTTTTTGTTTTTATTTTGCTTTTCCCCATGTCCTAGAACTCCATGGTTTTGGATAGGATTTGTTGAAACATGTTGGTGCGGATAGACATTTTTCTATTTAAACTTTCCCTTAATCTTCTCCATTTTTTGGATTTATAAAGGCGGGAAGGCTTGAAGTTCATGTTCGTTCCCCTTTTTAAAGTTGAGGGTCATCCTCGTTTTAGAAGGCAATTTTCCCTGTTTCAATAGGAGTAATGAAATATTTTGGAGGGGTACACATTAAGCCCTTTGTCCCTCTCTAAAATACCCATCTAGGGAAAGTTGGTTATTTGGCCCCAAAATTTGCCTTTGAGGTATCTAGCTCACTCAGAAGCCTCTTCACTTCTTCCTCGGTTTGTGTGCACTGTGTCCAGCACATGGTGGTGTGCCCCACCTCTCCGTCTTTCTGGACCCCCTTCTGTCTCCTCTGTGAACACTTCTTTGAATCTCTTGTTGAGTTCCTCACATACTTCACGGTCATTTCTTGTTGTCTCTCCTCCTTCCTTTCCTTAGCCTGATTACCTGGTCCTTTGGGACTGTTGTTTTCCTCCTGATGTGGCTGTGCAACAGTTTGGGTCAGATTTGGCTTTCGCTGCTATGTCATTTTCATATTGTCTTTGGGCCTCCCTTCTTGTTTTTGTGTGTGTGTGTGTGTGGTGTGTGTGTGTGTGTGTGTGTGTGTGTGTGTGTGTGTGTGTGTGTGGTGTGTGTTTTGTGTGTGGTGTGTGTGTGTGTGTGTTGTGTGTGTGTGTTATGGGGAGGGGTTTGGAAGGAGACACAGGGGTGAGTGTGACCTTCTTGCTCCTGAATTCAGCAGGTTCATTACCCTTCTTACTCCTCTTTCTCCTCTATCCTCATCCCTCCTCCTCCTCCTCCTCATCCTCCTTCTCCTCCTTCTCCTCCTCCTCCTCCTCCTCCTCCTCACACCTGCCTTGCGCAGCCAAGTGGCAGGAGTCTCGTCTCTATAACATCGACATTTCCCATGAGTTTTAGATATGTAAAACATTAAAGAAGATGCTCTTTAATTCCATGCGTCCTTTTTTATAAACAAAAAAGAAATACAAAGCTCATTTTCTCACAAATACACAGACATCAAAATTCTGAAGTGGTAAATTCTGTCATGTCAGCGAAACAATAAACAATCTTTTATATGTATATAATAAGAGAAACGACTATTTCAGCATATCTGTGAAATATAAACATCACTGATAACTGTGTTTTAGTTTTATGTCCAAGCGGTTTATACACGAATTTCACTTTATCTGTGCATAATAGATTAATGTGATTAGTGATTACATTCATATATAAAAAGAAAGAAAGTTGAAAAGCGCCGAATGTGTTGTGGTGTCTGACTGTGACCCCCAACGACAGTCTGGTCACACTCTCGTAAACTAGATGACCTCGTTATCCACTTCAGCTGGTGTGCAGATCTTCTGGGGTAAGTTACGTTACGGGAAGTGGATTTTTTTTTTTTTCAGAAGATTATGACTGGCGCGTTCAGAGAGAACGGGGTGAAATTGACTTTTAGTGAAATCTGTTTTTTTCCCTTTACGAGAGGAGAGAAAATATTGTGTGTGTGTGTGTGTGTGTGTGTGTGTGTGTGTGTGTGTGTGTGTGTGTGTGTGTGTGTGTGTGTGTGTTGTGTGTTGTATGTATGTATATGCATGCGTGTATGTGTATGTATGTGTTTATGTGTATACGTGTATGACCTATGTCATATATTCGAATGTAGAAGAGCGTAAAATTAAGACTACTAGCATGTAAGAGGAATAAAATTATTCAATAACTAAACTCGCAGCATTTTAATAGACAAATATAAACCCTTCATTAACAGCTAATGATGGGATCATTACCAGCTAATGATGGGATTAACATCATTAACAGAGTGTCAAATATTTGATCTAAAATTTACTGTTATTGTTGTGGTATATCATTCACAGGATGAACGTCCCAGCACGACAAAACTCGCTTCTTAGAATACAGAGTGTCTCAAAACTATGGATCCAATTTCATATATTTCGTATATCAGGGGTCAATCTCTTTGAAACACCCTATACCATAAGATGATCTCTTTCTCACTTCTCCCTTCCATATATAAAGTTAATGGCGTTGAAAAACACATACCATAATGTTTTTGTACTTTAATTAGTCTCCTCCCCACCACAGCACTATCCCTATCACATTATATGTGCACTTGTATCTACCGTTACACTGCTCATAACGATAATTTTTGTTTCTGCAACTTATACAAGTACTTGATACAACTCGTTACATACAAACACTATCAAACTCACTATGTGGCTCCTTGTCACACCACAACGTATGTCGAGTCACAATATATCACATCTTACCTCTCCTCGCCTCACCACCACAACACAAGGCACCAACAGAGACGCAGGAACAATTTCGACGCGGGACAGGGAAGGTAGCAGGTCCAATTATATTGTGTGTTGCCCTCCGGTGGCAACTGGTCCTCACTTTGCTGCCTTAGCTTCTGTTGCTGCTGCTTTTGCTGCCACTGTTGCTTGCGGCTGTTGCTGGTGATGGTTTAGGTGGTGGTCGTAGTGTTGGTGGTGATGATGGTGGTGGTGTTGCTGCTGATGATAGTAGTGGTGGTGGTGGAGTTCCGGCTACTACTGTTGTTTCTCTCGCTGCTGTTGTTACTGCTACTCTTGCTACTGCAGTTATTTCTTGAAATGCACATTCCGCATTTTATAATTAAAAAGGTGAAGGACGGAGAGGGAAGAATGAAAAAACATTTTGAACTTTTTCTCTGGTTTACTGGCCGTTTCGCTTTTGTTACTGATTATTCTGCGCCTATGTTATTATTAGCCGAGAAATTATTTTGCGGCCCTTGGAGTTAATGTATGGGTGTGAGGCATGAGTTTTAGGCGAAATGTCGTATTTGGGGTCAATATGTGATGTGATCAGGTAAAGAATTTAAAACTTGGATACTAGAAGATGTTGGGCTACCAAAAGAATTATTCAGAGGGCTAAGGAGGTGTTACTTAGTTAATTTGGAAATTAAAAGAGGACGGAGAAAAACTAAGATGATTTGGAGAATGTATGAAGGGTTAGAGGAAGGGGGTAAATGAATTTTGAGTGCAAGTGGCTTGGATATCCAGAAAGCCTGTGTGAACGTGTTAGTAGTGCTGTTGGACTGTGAGTAAAGCAACATTTGAGAAGAGATTCAGGGTAACCCGGTTAACTGGACTTGAGTCCTGGACGTGGGAAATAAAGTGCCTGCACTCTTAAGATCAAGACATAGTGGTAAACTAATTTTTTTTTTAATTTGCTACGCGTTAGGTGAGAGAATACCGAATAGTAATGACTGATTAGGATTTTGGCATTTTTGGTAGGCCTGGGTTTCAGTATATCTCTTTTGAGCCTCTATTGTATATATCATTTTTAGGTAATGATATTTTTGGTGAACCGTCTGGATTTTAGCTTGGGAGAATACACCAGCGGTAATAAAAATTCAACAGAACATCCATGTCATCAGTTCGCAGTGAAAAAAATAGCTGAGCTTTTCTTCCCTGAGTGAGAACGTTCCTCAGTGCTGGTTCCATTATTTTCTCACCTCTTGCCCAATTCTCATCGCAGACTCGACGATGAAGACGTTTTCCTTGGCTCTCTATAGTTATACCTTTTTTCTAATATGGTTTAAGTGAACTGCTGATCATAACTTGCGTCCAGAAGTTGCGGTTTCAGCCGGGCGCCAACACTTCGTGAATCAAATTAGTGCCTCGTGGTGTTAAATTACAGGGCTGAGAATAGCATGTTTTCTCCTTAGCAATCGTGTTTAGCAAATGTGAGGGGTAGCTACGTGTTTTACTAAATTTATGTGCTTGTCATTAAATTTGTTTTTCTTTTCTTTTTGTCTACTACACTCTAATACATGTCAGCTTCGCCCTGGTGTCTGGAACAGAACAAGTCAACAAGACTATATTTCAGAATTGAGTTATCAAGAAGTGATGAATCTCAATGCAGAGCGAAGCGTCGTTTGAAATAAAGGCTGGTCCTGCTGTACTCGTCTCTGTGACACTCATTACTATGACTAAACACTCTCTCTCTAAATCCCACTCACTGTGGTTAGGCTGCTTAGCCTTTCTTGCCCCTTTCTTCCTCCCTACCCACAATCTTTTTTGTTGCTCTATTCTTCCTTTTCCTCAATCGTTTCTCCTCCTCCTTCCAATCCTTTCCACTCCCCAGTATTACCAACGATCTTATGGCCAATTATAATAATAATGTCTTTATAACACCTAAGCCCTGCACAGGGAAAGAAGAACTTCCTTACATTAATTTTTTTTTCTCTCTCTCTTTCACTAATGCATTATATGAGTTGGGTTGCGTGACCCACCTGTATTTTCTGTCTGTTCTTACCTGACCTTAACCAAACATCGTTTTTCTTGTACTGATCAGGGGCGGTTTAATCTGTCTTTCTCGTTCACGCTCTGACATTAGCATTAAAACTTAAGAAGTTTCACGTGACTGACGTTGACGTGCGATCTTACAGTGAATGCCAGTGTTAAAGTGTCTGAACGTGTTTATCATTTGCGTTGACGTAGGAGCTGTCTTCTACATTGGTGCTGACGAACAGTTTTGTGTTAAAGTGCTAATGTTGATGGTGCTGACGTAGAAACGTGTGCTTTTAACACTTGTACTGACATGCTTGTGTTTAACACTTGTCTTGAGGCACGTGCTTGTGGTTAACACTTGACATGCGTGTGTGCGTAACACACTTATGTGTTTAATACTTGCATTGATGAGCAAGGTTTGTTTGACACATTTGTTGGCACATGAGTATGTATATGGGGATGATTAACACATTATTTGAATGAGAGTATTGAACACTTGTTAAATACTGTGTGTGTGTGTGTGTGTGTGTGTGTGTGTGTGTGTGTGTGTGTGTGTGTGTGTGTGTGTGTTTGTGTGTGTGTGTGTGTTTTGTGTGTGTGTGTGGTGTGTGTGTGTGTGTGTGTGTGGTGTGTGTGTGTGTTTGTATGGTTTGATGTGTGTTGTGTGTGTGTGTGTGTGTGTGTGTGTGTGTGTGTGTGTGTGTGTGTGTGTGTGTGTGTGTGTGTGTGTGTGTGTGTGTGTGTGTGTGTGTGTGTGATAGTTGGTCTGAGGTGCGAGTAATTGACTCTGCTTCTGACATACAAGTGTGCTCAACACCTGAAACACAGCAACACTTTTTCTAACTTAAGAGTGTCTTGACTATGACGCTGACACACAAACTGGTACACAACACCTGTGCTCGTCTTTTGAGTACAAAACCGACTAGTTGAAAAAAAAAAAACCACAAATGCCACAAAAATGTGGCATATGTATAGAACTAATAAACTATGACCACAATCCTGTTAAGTAAGAGCAGGAAGAAGAATGAAGGAGGGAAATGGGTGCAGGTATGGAGAAGAGGAGGAGGAGGAGGGGAATCAAAGTGGCACAACCACTTCCAAGTTTTACATGATGAGTAAGTGTGGTTTACATTTTTTTTAAACAAGATGCATACAGTAGTGCCCAGCACTAGTACACATGTACACAGGAAAGGTGTCTACTGGTATACCTGTTGCATAAGGTGTGGGTATCCTTTCTGTCATGAAACTGGAGTTCGAGGTGTCTTATCCAACGACTGTGTTCTACGTCACTACCAGGTGCTTGGAGGAATCAACTTGCATAGTACTAATAACTGCATTTCTAGATCATCGTACAGCCCTGCTTTTGATAACAAATTTATTGCAATATTGTATAAAAAGCAATTACTCTAATTCTGTATTGAGAATTCGAATAAATATTCAGTGTTAGATGAAGAAATTCTGAAATAAAAACTTTGCCAATTATAATATATCATTCTGAATAGGAATATATGTACGTCATAATGCATTTTTCGAATTGTTATTTTTTGTTCCCCAAATGTTGACATAGGCCGTAAAAATAGCCAGGCCGTTCATAACAATTAGCATTTGACAGCCCATAATGAGTGTTTGACATTTTGGCTTATATATTAGCGTTTAATTGATAATTAAACAGTATGTGGGCACATCTGCTCACACATACAAATGCACACACACACACACACACACACACACACACACACACACACATCATGAAGGTGATAGGCGAGGGGGACATGACCCAGGTGGCAAATTTTCGGAGAATTGGGTGGTTCACAAAGAAAAGGAATCGGCCTCTCAAAGTAATTTTCAAGGCAGAATCAACCCGAACCATGATCCTGCAGGAGAAAGCACGGCTGAGAGGCAAGCAGGAGTTCCGGAGTGTGTACCTCGACCGAGCCCGAACACAGGCGAAAGGAAGACAATGGGAAAAAGAGAGTTCAAAAACGAAAAAAGGAGGGAAAATGGGGGAGGAAATGAAAAGGAGAGCAGAATAACCCCGGATCAAATGGAAGGACAAGCGCACCCCCAGAAACACCTGCAGAAGGACTCCAGCCACGACACCCCCCAAGGCAACTGAACATTCAAACCATCCATCACACACCGATCCCTCTGTTTCCACCCCCCGCACCACAGTTACAGTATTAGAACAGAAGTGAAGGTTTGGTCACAAATGCAGATGGATTAACGAATAAAAGAGGAAATGGCAAGAAAGAATCAAGAGAAGTCCCGACATCATAGCAGTTTACAGAAAAAAAACTCTGGGAAAAATAAAATGCAATTTTCCCCACAAGGATACGTCATAGGAAAGATAAAAGGGGGGTAGGGGGGAGGTGGGGTTGTCGCTCGTAAAAAAAAAAGAGGGAAAAAATTCGAGAAATGGAAGGAATGATAGACAGGGGGGAAAGAGATACATAGCGGTACCCCTTCATCTGGGAACAAAAGTGGTCATTGCAGTGAGTAAATCCACCACAGAATGCGGGAGGCCAAGAGGGGAAATGAAAAGCAACAGAGAAATGGGGACACCTTGCTAAAAGGTGGCAAGAAAGCTCACCCCAGCAGAGAAAGTTGCTGGTTATGGGGGATTTAAACCAAGGGAGTTTTGAGGGAAAAAACCGGAGCCACTGGGGGCCCCCAAACTGGGGCCAGATGTTGGACGTGGTGCTGGAAAAACTCAGCACCAACTGTTTAAGGCCCTACAATGAGGGGGGGGATAAAACCACAAGATTGGCCCTTTGTTCACCTGGGCGTCAGACTTTGGGGATTCAAGTTGGGGCCCCCTAGGAGCAGCGACCACGTGGTTTGGCTTTGAAAAAAAATAGTAAGTGCAAGTGAAGAAATAAAGGAGTAGAATGGGAAAAGCCTTTTGACTAAAAAAAGGGGGGGACTCAGGGGTTGAAAGAATTTCATCGGGAGGTCCAGTGGGAAAAGAGAACTGGCAGGAAAGCCCAGTAAATGAAATGATGGAATATGTGCAACAAAATGCAAGGAGGGAGTGGAAAGGTTCATTTCCCAGGCAACAGTAACAACGGGGAAAAACCGAACAACCCGGTTTTCCCCACGGTTTAAAAGGAGGCAAAAACAAAGGCAATAGAGAATGGAAAAAAATACAGAAGGCGAGAACACACGAAAATAGGGGGATCAGTCGCAGAGCCAGGGAAAGGTCGCACAGGTAAGGAGGGAGGCCAGCGACAGTATGAAAAATGACATAGCATCGAGAATCAAGACTGACCCGAAACTGTTGTATAGCCACATCAGGAGGAAGACAACAGTCAAAGACCAGGTTTTAAATTTTAAGGACGAAGGTGGAGAACTCACAAGAAATGATAGGAGGTATTTTGAGGAGCTGAACAGGAGATTTAAGGAAGTTTTTACAGAGAGACAGGAAGGGCTGTGGGAAGACAGCACAGAAGGGAACATCAAGAGGGAATTACCAAAAAAGTGTTGGGATGACATTACGAACACTGAGGAGGAGGTGAAGAAGCTCTTAAGTGACCTTGACACCTCAAAGGCGATGGGACCGGACAACATCTCCCCATGGGTCCTTAGAGAAGGAGCAGAGATCCCCTGTGTGTGCCTCTAACCACAATCTTTCAACACATCCCTTGAAACTGGGGCAACTACCTGAGAAATGGAAGACAGCTAATGTAGTCCCCATATTTAAGAAAGGAAACAGAAACGAGGCACTAAACTACAGACCTGTGTCTCTGACATGTATTGTGTGCAAAGTCATGGAGAAGATTATCAGGAGGAGAGTGGTCAAAACATCCTGGAAAAGGAACAAGATTATAAATGAAAACCAGCATGGGTTCATGGAAGGCAAATCTTGTATCACAAACCTCCTGGAGTTTTATGACAAGGTAACAGAAGTAAGACACGAGAGAGAGGGTTGGGTAGATTGCGTTTTCCTAGACTGCAGGAAGGCCTTTGACACTGTTCCCCACAAGAGATTAGTGCAGAAGCTGGAGGATCAGGCACACATAAAAGGAAGGGCACTGCAATGGATAAGGGAATACCTGACAGGGAGGCAGCAACGAGTCATGGTACGTGAAGAGGTATCACAGTGGGCGCCTGTTACGAGCGGGGTCCCACAGGGGTCAGTTCTAGGACCAGTGCTATTTTTGATATATGTGAACGACATGTTTGGAAGGAATAGACTCTGAAGTGTCCCTGTTCGCAGATGACGTGAAGTTGATGAGAAGAATTAAATCGGACGAGGATGAGGCAGGACTGCAAAGAGACCTGGAAAGAGGCTGGACATGTGGTCCAGTAACTGGCTCCTCGAATTCAAACAGCCAAATGCAAAGTCATGAAGATTGGGGAGGGGCAAAGAAGACCGCAGACAGAATATAGGCTAGGTGGACAAAGACTACAGACCTCACTCAGGGAGAAAGACCTTTGGGGTGACCATAACACCGGGGGGGGGGGGGGGGGACATCACCGGAGGGACACATCAACCAAAAACCGCCTGCAGCATACGGGCCTGGCAAACCTGAGAATAGCGTTCCGATACCTCAATAAGGAATCGTTCAAGACACTGCACTGGGGTATGTTAGGCCCATACTGGAGTATGCAGCACCATCTGGAACCCACCCCGGGTTCAACACTCAAGAAGTTAGAGAAAGACAAAGGTTTGAACAAGGCTTCCCAACTTCAAGGGAATGTCGTCGGGGAAAAGGTTTAAGGGAAATCGGACGACGACACTGGGGGACGAAGGTCAGGGAAAAATGATAACGACATACAAGTACTGGGGGGAAATAGATAAGGTGGACAGAGATAGGATGTTCCAAAAGGGGACACAGGGACAAGGGGTCACAACGGGAAGCTGAAGACTCAGACGAGTCCACAGGGACGTTGGAAGTATTTCTTCAGTCATAGAGTTGTCAGCAAGTGGAATAGCCTAGCAAGTGAAGTAGTGGAGGCAGGAACCATACATAGTTTTAAGAAGAGGTATGACAAAGCTCAGGAAGCAGAGAGAGAGAGGATCCAGTAGCGATCAGTGAAGAGGCGGGGCCAGGAGCTGAGTCTCGACCCCTGCAACCACAATTAGGTGAGTACAATTAGGTGAGTACACACACACACACACACACACCAAGAGGTAAATATGAGTCTGTACCTAAAGGTAAACACAGGGAATTGTCATGAAACTCGTACGCAAGATTGACACAACTATGAATTACCTTCACAGACCTTAGCAAACAAATTTATTCTAGACTCCTTAAAAAAAAAATATCATTGAATTAGACTCCTAATGGAACACGAACGGAAATTCGAGAAATTCAATAGGTTAGAAACTGACTAGTAACAGCTGAGGCATCTGAGAAAAGCTTAGAAAAGTTAAACTACAGTTTGTTCAATTAAAGATGCGTCAGGGTTATGTGAACACAATGTACCTGGTATTCAGGTAGAGGCTCTCCCTGTGATCGTATTTGCTTGGATCTCCTCCTCTTTTCTGAAACATTGTGAGCTTCTGATGATGTGTTGATTGCAACACGAAAGGCCTAGAGCTATTACTCAACTCCCCCGTGGTTGTTTTGCATCTTATGGGACATGATGTGGACGCGATAGCCGACATTTGACCTTCGCAATCACGACTTGGTAAAAAAAAATCGGAGCTTTTATTTAGTGTGTAAGTTTGTTTTATCGAATATCTGTTGTGAGAACATGTACCCAAATGCGACTCAAGCAAATAATTAGTAATCACTGATGAAGTGATGGCTTTCGGAAAGTTCAAACAAGAGTGAAACCACTGACAGATGTCCGTTTGTGGTGTAATGTTTTTTTTCTGACCGCTCACGAAACTGGAGAAAAGATAAAGGTGCTGATGAAAAATTGAAAGTATCAGTGCTTTATTAAGCTCTACCCAGAATGAAACGTTGCTACAATAAAGGCTTGCTCTACACCAGGTAAGACGCTCTGAGAAAAATTAGACTTGTACATACCAGAAAGGCCTCCAATATCTCTTGGATATTGAAGGCTCTGCAGAAATTGCAGGTTCAATCAGGACGCGGAAGAGACAATGGAAGGCAGGTAATTCAAGAGAGTGGTGCATGCTATAGATGTTAGCCAGCTGCTGTCAAGCAAGTATGAATAATTCTAAATGTTCCGTATTTTGTTGGTTTTGTTTCCGAGACTCAGTTCCACGATCCGTCTGGCCATCACAGTAACATTTAACACCATAGGATTTCTCATTTTTTATCTTATTTAATTTTTTTTTCCTCTCTCTTTCTCTCTCTCTCTCTTTCTCTATTTCTCTTTCTCTCCCCCCCCCTCTCTCTCTCTCACACACACACACATTCAAGAATTCCACATGAGTTAGGATGCATTCCTGCACGTATTTTAGAAGCTAAGAGCTGTTATCATACCTCAACATATTCCAATGGTTTCTCTCCTCGCATATTCTCTCTCTCTCTCTCTCTCTTTACCTCTGTATCTCATTCTTTCCCTCTTTTCCCACCGACATAGGCCGCCGGGTTTTTCAGAGGCACACGGTGGCCATGAAGTATCATGCAAGACCGTGATCCTCCACACGGGGTCAGTGGCAGATTGAGATCAGGACATCAAAGTCTCGCTGAAGCGTTCAGTGTCTTCGAGGCCTTTTTCGTCAGGTCTCCAACGATCGCAGCCCCTCGGCGAAGAATTAATGATTTCCTAGATCTTTCAAACTACACTGAAGACTGCAATGTCTCCCTGGCCTCCGTCAGGTCTCCAGCGGTCGCAGCCCCTCGGCGTAGAACTAATGGCTTCCTCGATCTCCCGAACACACAGGCAGAAATTTCGCTGCGAGGGAACGAACATCCCACTGTTTATTGCGCGATATTTTCATATATTATCGAAAATATATTTTGGCTGTGACCTAAATTTTGAAGCCGTGTATATACCCTGGGGCTTGGAAGAGAGAGAGGTAGGGAGGGAGAGAGAGAGAACACAGAGAAGTGGAGGTTAAGGGGATAGAAGAATGAAGAAGAGAGAAATGCCGAGACGAGGACCCTCATGCAAATGGACATCTGAATACGTTAAGAACATATGCGCCTTCACGAGCATTTCCAATGTACCCCCGAGCAGTTGTTGGTCTCTTCTCTCTCTCTCCCCTCTCTCTCTCTCTCTCTCTCTCCCCTCTCTCTCTCTTTTCTCTCTCTCTCTCTCTCTCTCTCTCTCTCCCCTCTCTCTCTCTCTCACTCCTCTCTCTTCTCTTTCTTTCCGGTTCTTTGCCTACTTTTACAAAACTTTACCTCTTCCCTTTAAGTTAAACATCATTAAAAAAGGACATTACCATTTTCCGCATTTTTTAAAAAACCCACTTGCTCTTCCTCCTTACCTCTTTCTTACTTGTTCCATCTCCGATCTCCTGGTTTCTCAGTTTGTTTTAAAAGGGTTCACAAGGTTAATGCCTCTTCCCCTCTTTCAATAAAGCTTGTTTCACGCTTCTCGAGTGACCAAGTTTGGTACTTTACAATTTTGGGAAAAAACGAGTGGACCCCATTTTGGGAAGCTTTTTTTTTAAATGACTTATCCGTTTTTCAAGCGAAGGAAAGGGTTCCCCGGGTCTCCTTTTATGATCCAGAGGAGGGCGGGGGAAAGGGGACCGGTGAATTTTTGCTCCTCCCCTCTTTCTCTTTTTCACCTTCCTCAAAGTTACCAATGGGTTCCTTTACAAACCTGTACATAACAAAGGGGCCCCCCACATCCCTCCTATGTTGAAGGCTCTGCTGAAATGACAGATCTATCCAGGATGGGTCCAGGCGAGAGATGAGACGTCTTGCTTTGTTCTCTACTCTGTCATGCAGTCGCAGATGAGAGGGGGGGCAGGCAAACCAAGAAAGTGGAGCATACTCAAGGCGTGAGCGTACTTGTGCCTCTCTCTCTCTCTCTCCTCTCTCTCTCTCTCTTCCATGTTCTTTTCCTTCTCCCATTCCAATGTTCCACCCACCTGGCCCTTCCATATACAAAACAACATTGTATCTATTAACCAGCCAATAGACGCACTCGGTCTTCAGTGGGCTGAAATCACAAAAAGAAAGGAACTTGAACCCGTGGGCGACCGAGGTTTCGTCAAAACTGTGAATGGATTGTCACAATCCAAAAGGGATTTAAACCCTAAACTGCTCATCCTTCACGCTTTGTACTTTAACGATAGTGCGAAAAGTTTTCCTGGCACAAATTGCATATGTGAACCGACATTACACTGACCACAAGTGATGCTGGGAGAGAGATCAAACGTGGGTTAGGAGACTCGAAAATCCTTTTACTTTCCTTTATTGGTATGAGAGAGAGAGAGAGAGAGAGAGAGAGAGAGAGAGAGAGAGAGAGAGAAAGGCAGACAGACAGACAGACAGACAGACAGACAAAGACTCGAGGATGACTCGAGTCTGGTACACATTCGTACAGCATTATGATGTCAACGAGATAAAGTCAGTTGATCAAATGAAATTGCTGACCCACAGATGGCTCCAGCTTCATCCTGTTCCCTACTTGTATGTCTCATAACAATAAAAATGCTTTCGAATGAGCTGATGTAGGTAACAGCTCTTAGCTTGTCAATAAAGTTAGGAATTCTTAACTTGTAAATAGCTTGTCAATAAAACTAGGGATCCTTAACTTAACCTTGTCGAAGAACCCTGTGAAAAAAAAGAGACAGACAAAGACAGAGAAAAACAAAGAGATACAGAGAGAGAGAGATACAGAGATACAAAAAGATACAAAGACAAAGAGAAACAGACAAAGAGAGAATGGGAGGAAAATATCAGGAGAAGCAGAAGCTAGGGACTAGCACCAGGCACTTTAGTTACATAAATACTGGGCATTTTCTATTACGGTATATTTACCTCCTCTCTTCATCATAAACGCAATTTTCTTCTTTGTTCCTCCTCTCTAGGACATCATTTTAGCCGCGTCAGAGTTTCCTAGCGTCAACAAGACAAAACGAAAAAAAAATTACGTTGTAATACGATACAGTCATAAACAAAAAATATATTACTGAAAGCCAACGTTCTTTAAAAAACTCGCTCGAACAATATTGGAATATTGCTTACCCACTAATATATTTCAATAACAATGCACATATTGTCAGAGCCTTAATATATCACCACAATATGTCATTGACATACTATCCAGTTACTTGCATATCACCTAACACCCTCGGTATATTGCTAGATCCTCTCATATATCACCCTAACACCATCGGCATACTGCCAGAGCACTAATATATCACCTTAACACCATCGGCATATTAGCAAATGCAGTAATTTATCACCTTAGGAGCAACACCTTCACATCTATTGATGCATCCCTTCCTGTGGTTCATCTATCAACCAGCTGACACTGTTTACACGATGTTGTTTACCAGCGAAACCATTTGGTGACGCCAACCATTCAATGGCTACAATGGGAAGAAAGCAAGCAGAGGGCGGTGCTCCTGTTATGTCTGTCTCTTCCTACTGACGATGATTTGCAACCCGTTCTCATGAAGCAAATATCGATACCTTACGTATGATTTCAAGCAAATTTCTCTGTTTATGTTACTTAGGTAAGGTTGGGTTAGGGTTGATTTGGTTAGATACTCATCTATAAGCAAAATTTAACTTACTATAACATAATAATAATGCCAGTAAATGCAACAGTGCATAAAGTCGACAGAAACTTTTAGAGTGAATTGAAAAGGGACACACCAAACACACGTTAAAACTGAAAGCCCAAAAATTCACGCTTTCATTTCAATGCCACAATTACTCATTTGACGCTCTTAGCAAAAGTGATATGTTGACGTAATTATGACGAGGGACCGCTTGTGACCACCCATATAGACCATCTAATGTTTTTTAGTTTCACTTCCCACACCAAACCACGTCTGTTATTCTCAACCTCCTCCAAATAACCAGGTATCTGTTTTCACGTCTCCCACCCAAACAGGCCTTTAATTCCCCCCAACTCGGTTGATAATTTCCACATCCTTTCTCCACCCAACATAGCCTATCACGCCAACCTTCCCTCTAACCAAATTGGTCTTTTATGCCCACGTTCCATCACCCAATCCGGTCTGATATGCTCACATCCACTAGCCTATTATTTTATGTCAACTTCCCTTCACCCAAACCTTTCCGTAATGGCCACCTCCAGCACTCAATTCAGCCTTTTCTTTCATCTACATTTTTAATGATGCAGTGAAAAACTTTATTCTAGCCAGGAATAAAGAAGTCTCCGTTCCGTCTCTTTTTTAACCAGTTTTCGGACCATTAGGCAGGAGGCCTTCCAGGGAGAGGGGTGAGGAGAGAGCAGAAAGGGATGAGACTAGAGGGAGAGGAGCGGACAGCAAATAAAACGCTTGGTAATGAGGCTTCTCCACTTCAGTTGCATGAGTGCGTTTAGCGAAACTGTGATTAGCATTCAGGGACTTTAACCAAGAGGCATTAATGACTCTATGTACGTCATGCCAAGACCATTACGGACTAGACAGCAGCATGGCGCCCATATATCATAAACCCAACTATGTCGAAAAATTCTGAGAAAGTACAATGGTTAGTAACGAGACTAGTCTCAAAGGGATTAGTGTAATGATAATTACATTGTAGAAAATACTTATAAAACTTGCCACAGCGGACAGGAAAAAAAATAAGACTGTGGGAGAGTCGGAAATCTGGGACGAGGGGAAATGGATGGAAGTTAATATTAAAGCAGTGTCACATAGATGTCAAGAAATAGTTCTTCAACCTAAGGGTTAGAAAGAAAAATGACTGAAGAGGATGAATCTGTGTAGGCAAGCTTCATACACACCATAAGATTTTTTCTTTAAATGTCCCACAAGACTTAGTAAACACGGTCCAGACCGTCTCAGAGGAGGAAAGGGTTAGGAACTGAGAATCGACCCCTACAACTACTACTTGGTGAGTACAACACACACACACACACTCACACACACACACACACACACACACACACACACACACACACACACACACACACACACACACTCGCTCGCTATGGTAATCACCCTCACGCCTGAGAGCTACCTTTGGCACACCACATTAGACGATTTAACACTGAATAAATGTTTAACCCGCATAAGAACTTTTTTCTCAGTCCCGGAGCAAGTATGATAGTTTTTTATATAACATTTTTATGTTTACGAAAAAAGTATACAATTCAAGGTATCCAATTATCCGGCACAGCACATTATTTTTTATGAGTTTCTGCATATAATCCCAAGAGAAAAACCTCACCGGTTCACTGGTAATTGAATTATTAAGTGTCTTTAAACTGTTGTGGTCAGCGTATGGCATGGTGTTTGTGGGCCGGTGTGATGGTGACGGTGTTGTGGGTCGGCGTGATGGTGACGGTGTTGTGGGTCTGCGTGATGGTGACGGTGTTGCGGGTCGGCGTGATGGTGACGGTGTTGCGGGCCGGTGTGATGGTGACGGTGTTGCGGGTCGGCGTGATGGTGACGGTGTTGCGGGTCGGCGTGATGGTGACGGTGTGCAGGTCAGCGTGATGGTGACGGTGTTGCAGGTTGGCGTGATGGTGACGGTGTTGCAGGTCGGCGTGATGGTGACGGTGTTGCGGGTCGGCGTGATGGTGACGGTGTTGCAGGTCAGCGTGGATGGTGACGTGTTGCAGGTTGGCGTGATGGTGACGGTGTTGCAGGTCGGCGTGATGGTGGCGGTGTTGCGGTCGGCGTGATGGTGACGGGGTTGCAGGGTTTAGCGTGATGGTGACGGTGTTGCAGGTTGGCGTGATGGTTTACGGTGTTGCAGGTCGGCGTGATGGTGACGGTGTTGCGGGTCGGCGTGATGGTGACGGTGTTGCAGGTCAGCGTGATGGTGACGGTGTTGCAGGTTGGCGTGATGGTGACGGTGTTGCAGGTCGGCGTGATGGTGACGGTGTTGCGGGTCGGCGTGATGGTGACGGTGTTGCAGGTCAGCGTGATGGTGACGGTGTTGCAGGTTGGCGTGATGGTGACGGTGTTGCAGGTCGGCGTGATGGTGACGGTGTTGCGGGTCGGCGTGACGAACGAATATAGTAGAAAATTGCAGGGAGAAAAAAAAGTCCCCGAAATTGTGTATGAAAACTCCTCTCCCTTTGGTCTGTATTTCTCCATTCAGCGTCGCCCGTCCCTCGCCCCGCCAATCATGTCTCTTCCTCGTCCTCCTCCATACAACTCCCACCCCTTTCCCAGTTTCCCAGGCCCACCCACCCTTCATCCTTACCCTTTCAACCATATATTTTTTGATATGTTTCTCTCTGTCTGTCTGTCTGTCTGTCTCTGTCTCTGTCTCTGTCTCTGTCTGTCTCTCTCTCTCTCTCTCTCTCTTAATAAACTTTATTGCCTCTCCTCTCCTCTTCACATCTCTCTTTCAATTATTCCCTCTCCTCTTAACATTCTACCTTGTTTATCTCTCTCATTCTTTACCTATATAATCACTTTCTTGCTTCTCTCCCTTCTTACCACCGCCTCTTTCTCTTATTTTTTATTCATCCTCATTACCTCCCGTTCGTGCTTTGCATCCTTCTCTCTTTATCGTTCTTACCCGACTTTCTCCTCACTCCTCTTCAAAATTAACTCTACTGCCTTCTGTTTTTCTATTCTTCACTCTCACACACCTAGATATTATATGATAGTACTTAATCCAGATGGAAGTAGTTAGTTCCTATAGGCAGACAGCCTCGGTGTGACAGCTAAGTCCTCAGCTATCTGTTTTTCCCACGTACCTTCCCTCTTCTGTTCGTCCTTTCCCTCACTATCCTATCCATTCTTTCTTTCCCTTTCCTCTCCTCTCAGAGTATCTCTCTATCCTCCTTTCCCTCCCTCTCTCTCTCCTAGCCTCACCGTCTTCTATCCTTTTATTCGCCCACTACGATACAATGTCAACAGCGTACTTCCCAGGAATTCCATTAGGTTCAGACTTTATACACCAGGTGTATACAAGGTGTGTATTAGTTCTCTGCCGTGAGTGTATTGCTCTGGTATAGCTTTGAAGTATTTAATACGTCCACGGGAATTCTCAAGCGAACAGAACTGTCAAGCCTAGACACGTGGACTGAAGGTTCTTTCCCACTACTGGCTAACGGTGTATCGAGCCCCCAGAAATAACATCAGAATTGAAGGTCTTTTAATATTAATTTTGTGTAAGAGAGTGCCACCTCAGATCAACCCAACCCAGATCACCTCAACCCAAGTCACCACAACCCAGATCACCTCAACCCAAGTCACCACAACCCAGATCACCTCAAACCCCAAATCACCACAACCCAGATCACCTCAACCCAGTCACACAAGCCAGACACCTCAACCCAAGTCAACCCAACCCAGATCACCTCAACCCAAGTCACCACAACCCAGATCACCTCAACCCAAGTCACCACAACCCAGATCACCTCAACCCAAGTCACCACAACCCAGATCACCTCAACCCAAGTCACCACAACCCAGATCACCTCAACCAAGTC
>NC_069418.1:25216799-25279299 GCF_026875155.1 Cherax quadricarinatus
CTTATGTTCTTATATTGCATTGGTATCAGTTTAAATATACGACGCAGCTATACATGCAAATAGACCTGGGCAGAGACAAGAAGAGGAAGGAGAGAGGTACATGCTTCCTCACAACTCAGTCACAGCTGAATGAATTGGCCCATTTCCAACAAGTATAAAAATATACAAGCTGCAGAATATAGTTTAATCAGGACACAGAACAAAACGTTATCGCAATAAATATTTATCAGTATCTTCATACAACCCCGCCGAACATTAGGTGTTTCCAGTATTATCGTATGATTGAAAAAGAAATCCTCGAGTCCTCACTCTCAACAGATACTCGGCTTATCCTCACCTGATACCCGTACAGCATTGTAATTAACTCCTCTCAAATAACCGAAGTTCATAAATAAGCCTTTTACTGGAAACAGAGAATAAATCAATCACATACAACCGTTCAACATCATCCCTACCGGAAAACACATTGCTCTTCTACACATAATATTGCCGTGAAAATGAGATACCTGGGATGCGTTTAATGTTTTCGTGTAATCCTTCGTTGATTGCATATATGTTAACATTATTATACTGACAAAAAATATGCATAATCAACTAATGGATTACGTGGTAATTTTCCTTTTAATTCTGAGTAGAATTTAACATCCACTTTCATTAGGTACAAAACACCCTTGGAATATAAATTCTTTCTGTAATATAAATTCATAACACTTTTTTTTACATATGAAACAGCTTTTCCATTGGCAAGAGTGTTATGGGTGAAACAAACCCATTAGAATATGCATTTTACAACACAAAATTGTATATGTATATATATAATATATATATAATTATATATATAATATATATATATATATATATATATATATAATAATATATATATAATATTAATATATATATATATATATATATATATATATATATATATATATATATATATAATATATATATATATATACCTCTAGAACTTCCCTGAGGTCCCTCATCCTCAGAGAAAAGAATAAACTTGAAGCTGTTCGAGAATTTTCTCCTACCACCCCCTATATTTAATATATATATTATTTAAAGACAAAATACATTAACAAAACATTCACAAAAATACAATAGAAAGTAAAACAACCTAGATAACAACTCAGAGCTACATCTCGAATACATCGTCCAGCTCCTCGGCGGTGGGCCGCGTGTCCAGAACGCTGCAGGCATTTCCTCTCTGGATCGCGACAGTGAATCTCTGAAAGAGGAAGCTGGTCGCCTTGTGGTCCTTGGTTTCTATGATGAGCTTTTCACTCAGCGCTTTGAGGAACTTTAGAACACACTTGCCCATGCTCCAAGGGTCTCCGACCCTATTGGGATGAAGTTATAGCAAGGGGGAAGGTCTTCATATTTGCGGATCTTCTGGGTCTCCCTGTGGCTGGCAGCTCCACCCCTTCAGCTATGGAGTATGGCAAGTAGGTGTCTGCCAACGTGGCTGCACAGGTGTAGTCCCAGGCAATCTGCTTTCCATCCTTCCAGGGTAGCATAGTGGCTCCATCAGGACGCTTTTGACTCCTTTTCTAACTCGTTTACGTGTGTCTGATTCTAGACGCTCTACTGTACTCTACTGCTGTACATTCCCAATCTTAAGTTCTTTTCTTGAGTACGCTACTTAAACGTTAATTAAATTTATTTAAATGTTAATTGCCCCCAAAAAGAGAACAGGGTGACGACGAGAGGAAAAATTTTATGACAAACTAGTGTGGCCTAATTCGATGAAAAAGAGACGCTCGTTATGTATATATAGAGGACGAGCTCATTCATCTCATATTTCCTTTATAACTTTCAACAACTTAAACTTTATTACAAACATTTTAGCTGGTTGCTACCATACTCACAATGCCATACTTCAAGGGTAAGGAGAGGAGGAGTTTGAGGCAATCAGTCCCTCAGCCTGGAATCGATGTGTCCAGTCCATCACTCTTGTAGAAAGTACAGCATAGGGCCGGAGAAGTGGCTTATATACTGTACTCAGGTGAGTCGAAGCAGGAGGAGGCGGGATCACAGTGGAACCATCCGCTAGTGTAAGTAGGTCTTCCTCTAAAGGTTGGACAAGTGTTGAAGAATTCCTTGTACGAAGATCCCAATCTTGGGACGAAGACGTACTTACACTAGTGGATGGTTCCACTGTGATTCCGCCTCCTCCTGCTTCGATGTCTCAATCTTCAAATTGTCGGTTTTCAAAACCATTTATCACATCTATTACATTATATTATCCAGAAAGCAACTGAGAAACGTCTGGCACCGTAGTGCCTAAGCACACCCAGCAACGTCTGGCACCGTAGTGCCTAAGCACACCCAGCAACGTCTGGCACCGTAGTGCCTAAGCACACCCAGCAACGTCTGGCACCGTAGTGCCTAAGTACACCCGGCAACGTTCAAATCAACATTCATATTGTGAAAACGAAATTCTCATTTTTTACAGTTCGGCATAGCCATGATTTTTTTAAGTTTGCTAACAAGCACGATCTGCATATTAATTCAGCCTTACTCTGAATTCAGAGAGCGGCTAACTAGTGTACAAAAAACAGTTAGGGGAAATAATAATTGCGTAACACGTTCATAAACAAGGACAATACTATTTCCTTCATGTTTCAGGAGTAAGATGTGTGGAGTGAATGTACTTAAGCACTCCCGCCCCCGCACAGACTTAACTTTTTCATCCGTTGTTAATATTCACGATATTGCGATATTTAGGCTAAAATCTGTAAACTTCCATTTTCTAATAGAAAACTAACTAATACATTCAACATCGGAGTAAAAGCGCCACGATAGATGTGTTAAAAGATTGAAATAAGTCACTGTATCCATGACAGAACTCTGCTCTCGCGATGAAATCTCTTCATTCAAATTACCCTCATTTTACTACGTTACTTTTTCTCACAATATTCACAGCTGTAATTTCTGAACGTTTGCTACAACTCTACAAATACCATTTACTTTATCCTATGATGGGTTATGTTGAGCAGAAATAGATTAAGCTTGAGTTGAATCGGGTTTTGTTAGTTAACGTAAGCATAGTAATTAACCACCCAGAAAACAAAATAATAGCCGATAGCGACACATTTGGCAAGGCTGTGGTTTGGAGCCACCAGGAAACGTGCAAATCTGCACGGACCAGCAATAATCCACTTACTGTGACGGCTCATACATGTAATTGCCCCGGTGGTTTATTTAATTAGTGACAGACGACCACATACACACTAACGAAAAACAACCATACTCTTTATCTGTTGATACTGTGTACTCACCTATTTGTACTCACCTATTTGTGGTTGCAGGGGTCGAGTCCTAGCTCCTGGCCCCGCCTTTTCACCGGTTGCTACTAGGCCCTCTCTCTCCCCGCTCCATGTGCTTTATCAAACCTCGTCTTAAAACTGTGTATGGTTCCTGCCTCCACTACGTCATTTTCTAGGCTATTCCACTGCCTTACAACTCTATGACTGAAGAAATACTTCCTACTATCTCTCTGACTCATTTGTGTCTTCAACTTCCAATTGTGGCCTCTTGTTTCTGTGTCCCCTCCCTGGAACATCCTGTCTTTGTCCACCTTGTCTATTCCACGCAGTATTTTATATGTCGTTATCATGTCTCCCCTGACCCTCCTGTCCTCCAGTGTCGTCACGACGATTTCCCTTAATCTTGTGTGTGTGTGTGTGTGTGTGTGTGTGTGTGTGTGTGTGTGTGTGTGTGTGTGTGTGTGTGTGTGTGTGTGTGTGTGTGTGTGTGTGTATGTGTGTGTGTGTGTATGTGTGTGTGTGTGTGTGTGTGTGTGTGTGTGTGTGTGTGTGTGTGTGTGTGTGTGTTAGTTACCATTTGGTCCTAGGCACAAGTCGATTAGACACTAGGCCGTGTGTGTCAGTGTGTGCGTGTCAGAGTGTGTGTGTGTGTATGTGTGTGTGTGTGTGTGTGTGTGTGTGTGTGTGTGTGTGTGTGTGTGTGTGTGTGTGTGTGTATCAGTGTGTGTGTGTGTGTGTCAATGTGTGTGTGTCAGTGTGTTAGTTACCATTTGGTCCTAGGCACATGTCGATTAGACACTAGGCCGTGTGTGTCAGTGTGTGCGTGTCAGTGTGTGTGTGTGTGTGTGTGTGTGTGTGTGTGTGTGTGTGTGTGTGTGTGTGTATGTGTGTGTGTATGTGCGTGTGTGTATGTGCGTGTGTGTGTGTGTGTGTGTGTGTGTGTGTGTGTGTGTGTGTTTGTGTGTGTGTGTGTGTGTGTGTGTGTGTGTGTGTGTTTGTGTGTGTGTGTTTGTGTGTGTGTGTACTCACCTAGTTGTGGTTGCAGGGTTTGAGTCATAGGTCCTGGCCCCTGCCTCTTCGTTGGTCGCTGCTAAGTCCACTCTCTCCCTTCTCCATGAACTTCATCGAACCTCTTAAAGTTTCTTAAAGCTATGTATGGATCCTGCCTCCACTACATCACTCTCCAGATTGTTCCACTTCCTGACAACTCTATTACTGAAGAAGTACTTCTTAACATTCCTGTGACTCATCTGAATTTTCAACTTCCAGCAAGTGGCAAATAAAGTGAAACAAACATTTAATTTACATACAGATGTTGTTCCTTTCGCTATTTCATAGATAAAGAAACGAAAGAATAAGAACTAAAATACAATCTACTTATCAATATCCTTATTAATGAACATTCTCCTCAAAATTTACCAGGAAGTGTTTCTATTACAGGTTTTAGAAACTCCCAGTTATAGAATTGGGTGTGATTCTCAAAACGAGAAAACATTTTAGCCTAACTCATTGTCACATATTACAAGGCGAAAGACCTTGCTCTTATTTCAACTGTTATTTACCTCTGAAACATTTTTTTTTTGATGAAGACAAAAGGTTATCAGAGCTTAGTGATTTCTCAGAAGTACTAATGATAGACTAACTATATCAATAAATCATCGTAGTGTATGCAGTTTATTTGTCAGTCTTACAGCAAAATGTATGGTAAACAGAAACAGGAGTTTTACCTAGAGTTACGAAATCATTGTTAGAGACTGGAGGAATAATAATCAATTGTGTTCTGTTTGCCACTACACATTAAACCTTTTTTTTTTTACAAGGTCTCTGCTTCATTGTGTTTGAATTCCAGCGTAACAAGCAAGTGCATCTGTAATTAATCTGTAATTAGTTGGTTTTTTTTTTTTGGTTGAAAAGTCATCGGTTGTTAACCTAGTAACTAGCCCTCAAGTGCCTCTCTGAAAATCTAGCATTGTTATGTGTTGAACAAGCACTCTTTTGTATACACTTGTTGTATCTCTCACTGTATATACCCATTCGGAAAAAATATAGTGATACACCTCAGGGAGAATATCTCCTGCATTTATTTATATCATGCACAACTGTGGCAGGATTAAGTTCTTACTGTGTATAGAACCTAAACACCAGGATTATATTCCCTTGATGTTTTTGGCATACGTAAAGAGAATTCGATCTTACATCTTTTAAGCTATTACTGTTTGGAAATATACTTCTTTCCCTCGATTTAGCTCATTGAAGAATACTGCTCTGACCTGGACATATAATACGAAAAGCGGATGAACATTGCACCAAGGAAATAACTGAATGAGTTTTTCGAGAAAGGAAGAAAAAAAAGACAGAAAATGCCTCGGTTTTAAGAATTTTAGCGTCTGTATATTAGACAGATCAAAGCTGAACCTAATGACAATATATCCTCAGTTGGGATGTTTACGCTGAAATAGTTATGCCTTCCTAGTTTGGGTTATCTTACTAGCAGTCCTCAGTGGGTCGAATGTGGGCATTTATCCAGTGCTTGCATGAATCCACCTCAGCTAGCAGGGTCTCATTGTCTCTTAGTATTTACATATTTTTTAATTTATTTTAGTAGTTGAAACTTCTAACGCATTTGTTCGTTGATATTTTGTGTACATCTGTGTAATATTTCATAGGTCCTGATGATGGGGAATAATCAAGAAAACATTGAATATTAACAAATTAATCTCTGAAAAATTAAGAAATGTTTAATAAAAAATTTTAACACCAAGATTAATAATATACGATGTTTCATTCATTAAAAAGAGAAATGTTTAATAAGAATTTTTAAGACATGATGAAGTTTTAAATCAATCAAACCTTACCATGAAAAAAGTATTGAGGTAGAATACAAATGTTATATCTCATTTAAGTTAATTTCATGGTGTCTGTCAGGCCTGTGACCTCACCAAATTTTAGCACAAGAGGACACAGTTGGTCTGGAAAGAGATGATTATCTTAAATCTACCTTGGGTGTGAACACCATTTCATGGCGTCGCTGAAGGGGATTGTAAAAAAATCATGATGCAATACTTTGAGGTAAGCCATATAAGCTCAAGGAGTCTCTCAGAGTGAGGATTGTGTTTCTATCCAGAAATCGAGTGAATATTTCTACCATTGAGTGTGTTTACCAACAAGAAAATTAATGTTCAAATTTAAGATAAAGTCTCCAAAACTAATTTTGGAAATATCAAAAAATGGAGACGTTCAAAGTAATTCTGGAGTACTCTACTGTATTTTGGAAGTGTTCCAATATATTTTTGAATGTGCTCCAACGTAATTTCGAAATGTTCTAATGTTATCCCAATCATTTTGTTCATATTACCGAAATCGAGGGAATGTGGCTAAAAATGTGATTTATATCATATCTTAGTTGGATGTGTTCGTGATATATTTATAAAAAAATGATGGGGGTGTTCGAATGATGTTTTTGGAGTATTCAATGGTAATTGTTGGTGTTTTTGGTAGTGTTCAAAGTAAAGTGAGTTGTCTGTGTGTGTTAGGTGGTCACAGAATTTTGTGAATAACTTGGTTACAGTGACTTTAGTGGATTTGAGATGGGTGATGAGATGCATTTGTGGATGTGAAATGTGATTTTTGAGTTTGTTCTGAAGAGGTGTGTTGGGAGACGGTGAGTGGATGTGAAGAAATGTGGGTGAGATGGAGAGGGGTATGGGGAGGGTTGTATTAGAAATTTAATGAAATATGGGGGGATTTTACTGAAAATAAAGGTAATAAGGTAATGTGTGAATATTTTAAAAGAAATTATAAAAGTGAAAAGTTATGATGCATTGGAAAAGAATGGAGGGTGTAGAAACATGTCGCAGTAGTTGGGTAGTGAGATGATTAGTTGTTGTGAGTATATTATCAATTTATGTGGATGCAAGGAGATGGGTATGGAGAGGATTTTATTAGAATTTTAGTAATGTAGGGAGGAATGTGTATTACATTTCAAGATTCAATAAAAAGAAGGGGAAAAATTTGTATCGAAAGAGGAAAAAAACTGTGAACAAATTGGTAAGTGATGAGGGTTGTGAGTGTTGTTGTCGAACTAGACATACCAAAAAAGATGTTATAAGTGGGTTGTTGTTGTGGGTGTTGTGGGGTGTTGTGGTTGTGGGTGTTGTGGGGTGTTGTGGGTTGTGGGTGTTGTAGGGTGTTGTGGGTTGTGGGTGTTGTGGGTTGTGGGTGTTGTTGTCGAACTAGAGATACCGAAAAGATGTTATAAGTTGTGGGTTATTGTTGTGGGTGTTGTGGGGTGTGGGTGATGTGGGTTGTGGGTGTTGTGGGGTGTGGGTGATGGGGTTGTGGGTGTTGTTGTCGAACTAGACATACCAAAAAAGATGTTATAAGTGGGTTGTTGTTGTGGGTGTTGTGGGGTGTTGTGGGTTGTGGGTGTTGTGGGGTGTTGTGGGTTGTGGGTGTTGTGTGGTGTTGTGGGTTGTGGGTGTTGTTGTCGAACTAGAGATACCGAAAAGATGTTATAAGTTGTTGGTTATTGTTGTGGGTGTTGTGGGGTGTGGGTGATTGTTTTTGAAGGTGTTCAAATGATGTGTAAGAGTATGAAGGAGTTCTGGGAGTATTCAGTGGTGATTTGACGGTGTTCGAATGATGTTTTTGGAGTATTCAAAGGTAATTGATGGTGTTTTTGGTGTTGTTCAAAGTAAAGTGACTGAGTTAGTTTTTGTGATACTGTTGTAAAAATCTGGAGAATGAGGGAGGAGTTTGGGGGATGAGTTGTAATTTAATGAAATATGTAAGTGTAGATAAATTACAGATGTCAAATCTTATTTGGGAGTATTCAAAATGTTGTCTTGGAAATATTTTAGTGTTGTTTGGAAATGTTCAAAGGTGCTTTTGTGAGTATTCAAATGATTTATGAGAGTGTTTTGAAGGTGTTCAAAGTAAAGTGAAGTGTGTGTGCGTATTAACTTCGTAATATGTAAAATTGTGACTAGTGAATTTATCGAAAAGTGGTTATAAATTGTAAGTGTTGTGGTGACTTTTTCTGATGAAATAGTTAAAACGAGAAAAATGTCTAGACTTGTGTTGTATTTTGTAAAGAAATTGTGGATTGTTGTGGGTATTAACTGACCGCCGAGTAAACACAGGTGGGGTGACGTCACACTTGTTTAGCCCTGTAGTAAGAGAAAGTACCATGCCCCATAGGAGGAGTTCATTTGAAATGCTTACCCCCAGAGGGGGGAATCCAAAAACTCGATCCGAGGAGATGGAGGAGGAATATTTGGGGTGAAAGTGGGAGTCCATTTTGAATGCTTACCCCCAGAGAGGGGAATCCAAAAAACTTGATCCAAGGAAGTAGAGCAGGAATATTTGGGGTGAAAGTGGGAGTCCATTTTGAATACTTACCCCCAGAGGGGGGAATCCAAAAAACTTGATCCGAGGAGATGGCGCAGAAATTTTGGAATAGGGGTGGTGTTGGGGGGAGGGTGTTGATTCGAGGAGATCATAAGAAATTTCGAAACCCCATAGAGGGGGAATCCAAGGAAGTGGAGGAGAAATGTATGGTTTAGAGGGTGTTGATCCGAGGAGATGGAGCAGGAATATTTGGGGTGGAAGTGTGGTGGGAGGGGTACCCATAGGAGGAAACCCAAAAACTTGATCCAAGGAGACGGAGTCTTTGTATTATCGAGAAAAACTTGATCCGAGGAGATGGAGCAGAAATTTTGGGTGGGGGTGGTGTAAGGGAGGGTGTTGATCTGAGGAGATCATAAGAAAATGAAATTCAAAAAAAAAATCGAAAAAAATTGGGATGGGGTGAAAGTGGGAGGGGGAACCTCAAAAGTTTGATCCAAGGAGATGGAGAGCACATGAAATTCAAAAAAAATCGGAAAAAAATTCGGGGGCGGGGGCGTTCCGGACGACGCTGCAGAAGGCGCTGCAGAAGGCGTGGGGTGGGCGCTGGTCGGGCGGGGCGCTGGTTGGGCGGGGCACCGGTCAGGCGGGCGCACAGGGCGCGGGGGGGGGAGTGGGTGGGGGGCGTGGGTGGGGGGTTGAGGGCGAGGTGGTCGAGGGTGAGGTGGTCGAGGGTGAAGTGGTCGAGGGTGAGGTGGTCGAGGGTGAGGTGGTCGAGGGTGAGGTGGTCGAGGGTGAGGTCAAGGTCGTGGGTCGGCGCGGACGGGCAGGTGCTCGGGCGGGCGCGCGGGCACGCGGGGCGCGGAAGGAGACCGCTCATGAGGGACCGCTCAGCCGCACCCCTTTCAGGAGGGACCACTCAGGAAGGTACCGCTGAGCCGCATGGACCGCTCAGCCGCAGAGACCACTCAGCCGCCTTCAGCATTACTTAAATATATATATATATATATATATATATATATATATATATAATATATATATATATATATATATATATATATATATATATATAATATATATGTGTGTGTGTGTGTGTGTGTGTATATGTATATATATATATATATATATATATATATATATATATATATATATATATATATATATATATATAATTTAACACGACGGCCGTCTCCCACCGAGGTAGGATGACCCGATAAAAAAAACGCATTCATCATTCCTCACTCATCACCGTTTTGCCAGAGGCGTGAAGACACTACTGCTTTGATGCCCCTCCAGACTGCAATAGCCCCACCTCTCCTTCAAAGTGCTAAGTTCCATATTTGCCATCTTCAGGACTCAAGTCCGGCTAACCGGTTTCCCTGAATTCCTTCATAAATTCTGCCTTGCTCACACTCCAACAGCACTTCAAGTCATAAAAGCCACTTACCTCCACGTCTTTCGAATTAGCACATGCTAGCTGGATGTCCAAGCCCCTCTTATACAAAAGCTCCTTTACCCTCTCCCTCCAACCTTTCCAATGACGACTCCTACCCCTCCTCCCCTTCACCGCAGATTTATACACCCTCCAAGTCATCCGTTTTTGCTCCATCCTCTCTAAATGTCTATATCACTTCAATAACCCCTCCGCACCTCCTTCCAATCTCCAAGCTACGAATTCTCCACGCGCGCGGAACACTTTGAAGCCCTTATGAAACCCAAGGGTTTCGTAGAACGAGGACTGAGGAATCCACATATAGATATACATAAGTAGGTCTGATAATATCTTGATTGCCAGACCTGGCGTAATCTCGATGAATTGGTCTGGTGTTTTTGCTGATCAGATCTAGTGAGGCTTTATGACCAGGTCTGGTGTGGCTGTGATCAATAGCCTTCCAGTCTCTCACTCGAGTCCTTCATCAAATAACACGACTGTTTTTTTCACTCTTATAGGTACCTCTGAGTTATTATTCCTTGCCAGGGCTGAGTTATGTGAGGATGCAACTCTAGGTATTTGCTGGTGACTAGGAGGAAATCTCAGCAGCAGACAATTGACAAGCGAAAACCACTTTACTTTTTGACAGATAAATTGCTGGCGTACTCGCTTTTGATCGAAGGTAAACATCGCTCTTAACACTCAAATCAGTGTTAGCACAGAAATTCACTGAGAACATTAGCTGGAAGATTAGCTGATAGATAAGATAGTGTGATCAGACTGAAAGGCACAAGCAGTGATTCCTGTCAAAGAGAGAAAAGAAACAGCGAAGACGTAAACAACCATTTGACCTTTACCTGTTTTGTCAGACATGTTACCTAACTGTGACATTATTAATGACTTTAGATAAAGGTTGCCATTAATTGTTGATTTGCGTGGGAGAGGTGAGTGAGGGATTTGTTGTAGGGTGTTATGGATATGGAGACAGATTTGGAGATGGAAGGGGGAGTGGGGAAAGATTAAGAGGGACTGAGACAACTTAGTACGGTCTGAATAAACATAGGAAAAAATAGATAAATACGTGCACAAATGGAAAGAAATAGAACAGATGGGAAAAAACTGTTATTGAAAGAATTTTTTGATTAGGACAAGGTATACTTGGGAATGATAAAAGCGTGGAGTATATTAAGGGCGAGTGGGGATGACTGTAGGAACGGGAGGATAGGAGCATGGAGGGAGTTAAGGGGAATGAAGGATAGTCAGCAGTTGAGGAGGAGAGGTCCAGACTTTAGATGAAAGGGAATAAGATAGCGGGAAATGATATGATAAGTGTTGCGCCGGAAGACAGATACGAATAGGAATGAGGTAGATACTCAGGAAAAAGTATGAGATCAATAGAATAGTGTTAAAGGCATGGGTGCAAGGGTGAGTTAGAGGAATGGAGGGATTCGGATAGCAAAATGGAAGCATATAGAGTGACGTGATGAGGCAACGTAGGAGGGAAAGGAAGGGAAACTTGGGAAAGCGTAGTCTAATCAACATTCTTGACGTATTTTCCCGCATAATAACTCGACTAACCCTCCCCATACTTCCTTCTTACCTCCCTCCCTTCTACCTCCATCGCCCCTAACTCTCGTGCCCTCTTAGAATTTAGTATGTTTTTATCCACTCCAGGTAATGTACTAAAAGAACCGGGAAAAATTTATTAATGTACAGTTGTTATGGATTCCATCACACACTGTATTACTCCTTCATGATAAAGTTGATTAGTTAACCCAAAAAAGTACCCCGAAGGAAAATGTAGAATATAAGTTCGGCGTATTTATTTATTGCATTAGCAATAATATCAGGAGAGAAATAACTTATGAAACAATGTTAAAGGAAGGCAGTTAGAAGCCTGAGTATATCCATCACCCACTATGATAACTTCAACGTAGATAAGTACGTTTATGGAGCAACTTGCAATGTGAACAGACTGACTGATGTAGTATCCAGGCTCAGGCTTGGTTATAAGTGTTTCTGACAATTTGGCTCACACACAGATGATGACCAAAACAAATGCAAAGTATGTGGCCAGCCCTATGAACACTATTTTGAACATTATATGCTTAATTCTCATTTACTAAAGAATATAGAGACACATATTATAATAATCTATGTGATATGTCAAGATATTAACGACAATAATTTACCAGGCATATTAAGCAAATTTCCTAAATTTGCTTACAACAAGAAAGTCAACTAGACACTTAAATCCAGATGTACTACTGTTAACCCATTTAGGGCCTAGGATGGATATGAGATGCACAATAAACTAGCCGCTTCGACGGCAAAATCTTATCAGGTAATGTATACACAATAATTTATTCTTGCTAAAAGTTAAGAATCGAGATGTTTAAGTTTAATGTTCATACGTTTTACTGAAAGCAGATGTGAACTAGATTTTTCACTGAGTTTTAAACATTTATATGATATTCAAAAAGGAAAAAATGCCAACTCGTTCACTAATAGTCAAGCACTAATATATGAAAAAAATACACAATTTCAAAAAGAACACATAAAATGTGGCATAAAATTGGCTTTTGTCAACCAGATATATTTAGAGAAAAAATATTTGTCTTTCTTCAGTGAGCTCAAATTATGTAATGTAACAGAGGATATAATCTCACTTCATGCATTTAAATGGATAAATTGTCTCTTTGACAACACTCAAAAGGGTTGTCAAAAGTCTCTGATTTTTTTTCAATAAAAAAATGTAGATATATGCTTTGTGACAGTACAAGTTTATCTTTTCTTGAACTATCTATAAATTGTTCAGCACAACACTTGTATTTAAAGATATTTATTGAGTTACATTATAAAGGATTTTTCTTCGTGGATGTCTACACTTTCTTCCACATCACTCGCTGCCATGCATCCCTTAAGGCTTAAGGTGTGTATAGACCCCAGCCACTCTGGTGTGATCGTGCTTCCTCAGGATACACAACTTTGAATTTTCTTCAACGTTTGAGTGACAACGTACGCTCGAAGAGGTGCGGTACCCATATTTTCGTTTGATTAATTAGATATAAATACAAGGTTGATATTCATTAGCTTAACTAAATATATCCAAAACTAACGTAACCAAATCGAGAACAATTCATATATATCACAAAATGGAAACATTCGAAGAGAATGAAGATTTAAGAGGCAAACAGTTGGGAAAATTCGATAACTGGGATATCGATTCAAAGGTATAAGAGGACCATCCCCAAAGGTATGAAACCATACCGTTCTCGACGGTATGAAACACATCCATCACATACATAAAACGCATGAACTTCCATTCGCTTTGCTGTGGGAGGCTGTCCCACAGTGTTTTATGGCAGATAACCAAACAAAGCCTAACCCTATAGTCACATCATGTAATCACGTTGTAAAATCTAGCCAATGAAAACATATCCCCCTCTCGCAGCTACGTCACAACATATAGCCAATCTCCATTGAGATAACCAAAACAAACTACCCAACAGCGTGAGCACAGTAAACAAGATGACACGATAACATAGTGTACTACAGATTACTCAACCGCTCCATTTATTTAGAGGAAAGTATATAAAAGAGACAGGTCCATTATGAAAATTGTGTCCAAAATAATGTTAAAAGCACTTAATTAAAAAATCTATTTGAATGGTAATTAATGTTTCAGGGCTCACTTCCGTGCCCAACAAACTCAGATAAAATATACTTTCAAATTTTCTTTTGCATGTATTTATTCCTGGAAATGTACTAAAAGGTTAGATATACTTAAAACACACACACACACACACACACACACACACACACACACACACACACACACACACACACACACATATATATATATATATATATATATATATATATATACATATATTTTATTATCACACTGGCCGATTCCCACCAAGGGAGGGTGGCCCGAAAAAGAAAAACTTTCACCATCATTCACTCCACCACTGTCTTGCCAGAAGGGTGCTTTACACTACAGTTTTTAAACTGCAACATTAACACCCCTCCTTCAGAGTGCAGGCACTGTACTTCCCATCTCCAGGACTCAAGTCCGGCCTGCCGGTTTCCCTGAACCCCTTCATAAATGTTACTTTGCTCACACTCCAACAGCACGTCAAGTATTAAAAACCATTTGTCTCCATTCACTCCTATCAAACACGCTCACGCATGCCTGCTGGAAGTCCAAGCCCCTCGCACACAAAACCTCCTTTACCCCCTCCCTCCAACCTTTCCTAGGCCGACCCCTACCCCGCCTTCCTTCCACTACAGACTGATACACTCTTGAAGTCATTCTGTCTCTCTACATTCTCTCTACGTGTCCGAACCACCTCAACAACCCTTCCTCAGCCCTCTGGACAACAGTTTTGGTAATCCCGCACCTCCTCCTAACTTCCAAACTACGAATTCTCTGCATTATATTCACACCACACATTGCTCTCAGACATGACATCTCCATTGCCTCCAGCCTTCTCCTCGCTGCAACATTCATCACCCATGCTTCACACCCATATAAGAGCGTTGGTAAAACTATACTCTCATACATTCCCCTCTTTGCCTCCAAGGACAAAGTTCTTTGTCTCCACAGACTCCTAAGTGCACCACTCACCCTTTTCCCCCTCATCAATTCTATGATTCACCTCATCTTTCATAGACCCATCCGCTGACACGTGCACTCCCAAATATCTGAATACATTCACCTCCTCCATACTCTCTCCCTCCAATCTGATATCCAATCTTTCATCACCTAATCTTTTTGTTATCCTCATAACCTTACTCTTTCCTGTATTTACTTTCAATTTTCTTCTTTTGCACACCCTACCAAATTCATCCACCAATCTCTGCAACTTCTCTTCAGAATCTACCAAGAGCACAGTGTCATCAGCAAAGAGCAACTGTGACAACTCCCACTTTATGTGTGATTCTTTATCTTTTAACTCCACGCCTCTTGCCAAGAACCTCGCATTTACTTTTCTTACAACCCCATCTATAAATATGTTAAACAACCACGGTGACATCACACATCCTTGTCTAAGGCCTACTTTTACTGGGAAATAATTTCCCTCTTCCCTACATACTCTAACTTGAGCCTCACTATCCTCTGCCACATTGCCCCCCTATCCACCCTGTCATACGCCTTTTCCAAATCCATAAATGCCACAAAGACCTCTTTAGCCTTATCTAAATACTGTTCACTTATATGTTTCACTGTAAACACCTGGTCCACACACCCCCTACCTTTCCTAAAGCCTCCTTGTTCATCTGCTATCCTATTCTCCGTCTTACTCTTAATTCTTTCCATAATAACTCTACCATACACTTTGCCAGGTATACTCAACAGACTTATCCCCCTATAATTTTTGCACTCTCTTTTATCCCCTTTGCCTTTATACAAAGGAACTATGCATGCTCTCCTGCCAATCCCTAGTACCTTACCCTCTTCCATACATTTATTAAATAATTGCACCAACCACTCCAAAACTATATCCCCACCTGCTTTTAACATTTCTATCTTTATCCCATCAATCCCGGCTGCCTTACCCCCTTTCATTTTACCTACTGCCCTCACGAACTTCCCCCCACACTCACAACTGGCTCTTCCTCACTCCTACAAGATGTTGTTCCTCCTTGCCCTATACATGAAATCACAGCTTCCCTATCTTCATCAACATTTAACAATTCCTCAAAATATCCCTCCATCTTCCCAATACCTCTAACTCTCCATTTAATAACTCTCCTCTCCTATTTTTAACTGACAAGTCCATTTGTTCTCTCATTTGCTCTCTTTTTACATTGCTTCACCACTCTCTTAACCTCTCTCATTTTCTCCATATACCTCTTCCCTCCTTGCATCACTTCTACTTTGTAAAAACTTCTCATATGCTAACTTTTTCTCCCTTACTACTCTCTTCACATTATCATTCCACCAGTCGCTCCTCTTCCCTCCCGCATCAACTTTCCTGTAACCACAAACTTCTGCTGAACACTCTAACACTACATTTTTAAACCTACCCCATACCTCTTCGACCCCATTGCCTATGCTCTCATTAGCCCATCTATCCTCCAATAGCTGTTTATATCTTACCCTAACTGCCTCCTCTTTTAGTTTATAAACCTTCACCTCTCTCTTCCCTGATGCTTCTATTCTCCTTGTATCCCATCTACCTTTTACTCTCAGTGTAGCTACAACTAGAAAGTGATCTGATATATATGTGGCCCCTCTATAAACATGTACATCCTGAAGTCTACTCAACAGTCTTTTATCTACCAATACATAATCCAACAAACTACTGTCATTTCGCCCTACATCATATCTTGTATACTTATTTATCCTCTTTTTCTTAAATATGTATTACCTATAACTAAACCCCTTTCTATACAAAGTTCAATCAAAGGGTTCCCATTATCATTTACACCTGGCACCCCAAACTTACCTACCACACCCTCTCTAAAAGTTTCTCCTACTTTAATATTCAGGTCCCCTACCACAATTACTCTCTCACTTGGTTCAAAGGCTCCTATACATTCACTTAACATCTCCCAAAATCTCTCTCTCTCCTCTTCATTCCTCTCTTCTCCAGGTGCATACACGCTTATTATGACCCACTTCTCGCATCCAACCTTTACTTTAATCCACATAATTCTTGAATTTAAACATTCATATTCTCTTTTCTCCTTCCATAACTGATCATTCAACATTACTGCTACCCCTTCCTTTGCTCTAAATCTCTCAGATACTCCAAATTTAATCCCATTTATTTCCCCCCACCGAAATCTCCCCTACCCCCTTCAGCTTTGTTCGCTTAGGCCAGGACATCCAACTTCTTTCATTCATAACATCAGCAATCATCTGTTTCTTGTCATCCCCACTACATCCACGCACATTTAAGCATCCCAGTTTTATAAAGTTTTTCTTCTTCTCTTTTTTTAGTAAATGTCTACAGGAGAAGGGGTTACTAGCCCATTGCTCCCGGCATTTTAGTCGCCTCATACGACACGCATGGCTTACGGAGGAACGATTCTTTTCCACTTCCCCATGGACAATAGAAGAAATAAAGAGGAACAAGAGCCATTTAGAAAAAGGAGAAAAACCTAGATGTATGTATATATATATGCATGTGCGTGTCTGTGAAGTGTGACCAAAGTGTAAGTAGGAGTAGCAAGATATCCCTGTTATCTAGCGTGTTTATGAGACAGAAAAAGAAACCAGCAATAATACCATCATGCAAAACAGTTACAGGTTTCTGTTTCACAGTCATCTGGCAGGACGGTAGTACATCCCTGGGTGGTTGCTGTCTACCAACCTACTACCTATATATATAAATATATATATATATATATATATATATATATATATATATATATATATATATATAATATATATATAATATATGCATATATATATATATATATATATATATATATATATATATATATATATATATATATATATAATATATATATATATATATATATATAAATATATATATATATATATATATGTGTGATGTCGTGCCGAAAAGGTAAAACTTGCGATTTTAGCTTAAATAGCAACGCTCTTCTTGCCGAATAAGCAAGCGAAAATTTGTTTATGCAATAATTACGCAAAAATCATTCTGAAATTAACAAAAAAAAAAAATCGATGTGTTTGTTTATTATTAAATTACCAAAAACTAAATATCCCAAAAACAAAACAAACCAAATCAAAACAATTCAATAAATCACAAAAGGGAAACATTCGAAGAGAATGAAGATTTAAGAGGAAAAACATTTGGGGAAAAATTCGATAACTGGGATATCGTTTTAAAAGGGTTTAAAGGGGAACCTTTCCCCAAAAAGGTATAAAACCCATACCTTTTCCGACGGTTTTAAAAACACATCCATCCCATACAAAAACCCGCATGAATTTCCCATTCGTTTTGCTGTGGGAGGCTGTCCCACAGGGGTTTTTATGGCAGATAACCAAACAAAGCCTAACCCTATAGTCACATCAGGGTAATCACTTTGTAAAAATCTAGCCAATAAAAACATATCCCCCTCTCGCAGTTTACGTCAAAAACAATACCCAATTCCCATTAAATTTAACCCCAAAAAAAAACTCCCCAAAAAGCGTGAGCACAGTAAACAAGTGACACGATAAAATAGTGAAACTAAAAGTTACACAACCGCCCCCTTTTTTTTTTTTAAAAGGAAAGTATATAAAAGAACAGGCCATTATGAAAATTGTGTCCAAAATAATGTTAAAAACCCATTTAAATTAAAAAACCTATTTAAAGGGAAATTAAGGGTTTAAAGGGCTCATTTTCCCGTCCCCAAACAAACCCAAAAAATATACTTTTTAAATTTTCTTTTTTCTGTATTTATTCCTGGAAATGTACTAAAAGGGTTTAAAATACTTAAAAAACACACAACACACACACACACCCCAACCCCACACACAACCCCACACACACACACACACCCACACAAATATATATATATATATAATAATATATATAAAATATATTTTAAAAATTCACACTGGGGCCCATTTCCCCCCAAGGGAAAGGGGGGCCCGAAAAAAAAACTTTCAACAAACCCTCTTTACTCCACCACTGTCTTTTCCAAAGGGTGCTTTAACCCCTACGTTTTTTAAAATCAACATTTAAAACCCCCCCCTTCCCGAGTGCAGCACTGTACTTCCCATCTCCCCGGGCTCAAGTCCCGGGCCCGCCGGGTTTTTTCCCTGAACCCCTTTATAAATGGGTTTCTTTCTCACACTCCAAACAAACACTCAAGTATTAAAAAAACCAAAAATTTTTCTCCATTCACCCCCTACAAACACCTCACGCATGCCTGCCCGGAAGTCCAAGCCCCTCGCCCCACAAAACCCCTTTTTCCCCCCCCCTTCCAAACCTTCCTAAGGGGCCCAAACCCCCACCCCCCCCCTTCCTTCCACTACAGACTTTAAAAACTCTTTAAAATCATTCTGTCTTCTACATTCTCTCTACGTTTTCCGAACCACCTCAACAACCCTTTCCCCAAACCCTCTGGGCAACAGTTTTGGTAATCCCGCACCCCCTCCTAACTTCCAAACTACGAATTCTCTGCATTATATTCACACCACACATTGCTCTCAGACATGACATCTCCATTGCCTCCAGCCTTCTCCTCGCTGCAACATTCATCACCCATGCTTCACACCCATATAAGAGCGTTGGTAAAACTATACTCTCATACATTCCCCTCTTTGCCTCCAAGGACAAAGTTCTTTGTCTCCACAAGACTCCTAAGTGCACCACTCACCCTTTTTCCCCTCATCAATTCTATGATTCACCTCATCTTTCATAGACCCATCCGCTGACACGTGCACTCCCAAATATCTGAATACATTCACCTCCTCCATACTCTCTCCCTCCAATCTGATATCCAATCTTTCATCACCTAATCTTTTTGTTATCCCTCATAACCTTACTCTTTCCTGTATTTACTTTCAATTTTCTTCTTTTGCACACCCTACCAAATTCATCCACCAATCTCTGCAACTTCTCTTCAGAATCTACCAAGAGCACAGTGTCATCAGCAAAGAGCAACTGTGACAACTCCCACTTTAATGTGTGATTCTTTATCTTTTAACTCCACGCCCTCTGCCAAGAACCTCGCATTTACTTTTCTTACAACCCCATCTATAAATATGTTAAACAACCACGGTGACATCACACATCCTTGTCTAAGGCCTACTTTACTGGGAAATAATTTCCCTCTTTCCCTACATACTCTAACTTGAGCCTCACAAATCCTCTGCCACATTGCCCCCCTATATCCACCCTGTCATACGCCTTTTCCAAATCCATAAATGCCACAAAGACCTTTTTAAACCTTATCTAAATACTGTTTCACTTATATGTTTCACTGTAAACACCTGGTCCACACACCCCCTACCTTTCCTAAAGCCTCCTTGTTCATCTGCTATCCTATTCTCCGTCTTACTCTTAATTCTTTCCATAATAACTCTACCATACACTTTGCCCGGTATACTCAACAGACTATCCCCCTATAATTTTTGCACTCTCTTTTATCCCCTTTGCCTTTATACAAAGGAACTATGCATGCTCTCTGCCAATCCCTAGGGACCTTACCCCTTCCATACATTTATTAAATAATTGCACCAACCACTCCAAAACTATATCCCCCACCTGCTTTTAACATTTCTATCTTTATCCCATCAATCCCGGCTGCCTTACCCCCTTTCATTTTACCTACTGCCTCACGAACTTCCCCCACACTCACAACTGGCTCTTCCTCACTCCTACAAGATGTTGTTTCCTCCTTGCCCTATACATGAAATCACAGCTTCCCTATCTTCATCAACATTTAACAATTCCTCAAAATAATTTCCCTCCATCTTCCCAATACCTCTAACTCTCCATTTAATAACTCTCCTCTCCTATTTTTAACTGACAAGTCCATTTGTTCTCTCATTTGCTCTCTTTTTACCCTTGCTTCACCACTCTCTTAACCTCTCTCATTTTCTCCCATATACTCTTCCCTCCTTGCATCACTTCTACTTTTTTAAAAACTTCTCATATGCTAACTTTTTCTCCCTTACTACTCTCTCTTCACATTATCATTCCACCAGTCGCTCCTCTTCCCTCCCGCACCAACTTTCCTGTAACCACAAACTTCTGCTGAACACTCTAACACTACATTTTTAAAAACCCACCCCATACCTCTTCGACCCCATTGCCTATGCTCTCATTACCCATCTATCCTCCAATAGCTGTTTATATCTTACCCTAACTGCCTCCCCTTTTAGTTTATAAAACCTTCACCTCTCTCTTCCCTGATGCTTCTATTCTCCTTGTATCCCATCTACCTTTTACTCTCAGTGTAGCTACAACTAGAAAGTGATCTGATATATATGTGGCCCCTCTATAAAAAATGTACATCCTGAAGTCTACTCAACAGTCTTTTATCTACCAATACATAATCCAACAAACTACTGTCATTTCGCCCTACATCATATCTTGTATACTTATTTATCCTTTTTTTTCTTAAATATGATTACCATAAAAACCCCTTTCTAAACAAGTTCAATCACAGGGTTCCCATTATCTTTACACCTGGCACCCCAAACTTACCACCCAAACCCCTCAAAAAGTTTCCCTACTTTAATATTCGGGTCCCCACCACAATTACTCCTCATTTGGGGTTCAAAGGCCCTAACATTCACTAACACCCCAAAACTCTCTCCCTCCTCTTCATTCCTCTCTTTTTCCAGGTGCATACACGTTTAAAAAAAGACCCACTTCTCGCACCCAAACCCTTTACTTTAATCCCATAATCTTGAATTTAAACTTCATTTTCTTTTCCCTTCCATAACTGATCATTCAACATTCCGCTACCCCTTCCTTTTCTCAAACTCTCAGATACCCAAATTTAACCCCTTTTATTTCCCCCCCACCAAAACTCCCCCACCCCCCTTCACTTTTTTTCGTTAGGGCCAGGAACCAACTTTTTTTCATTCATAACATCACAATCACTTTTTTTCTTGTCATCCCCACTACATCCACGCCATTTAAGCATCCCCATTTTTATAAATTTTTTCTTCTTCTCTTTTTTTTAGTAAATGCTACGGAGAGGGTTACACCCATTTCTCCCGGCATTTTAGTCGCCTCATCGACACGCATGGCTTAAAGGAGGAACGATTCTTTTCCCCCTTTCCCCCTGGACAATAGAAGAAATAAAGAGGAACAAGAGCCCTTTAGAAAAAGGAAAAAAACCAGATTTTGTAATATAATCATGTGCGTGCGGAAGTGTGACCAAAATGAATAGGGGTACAAGATATCCCTTTACTCGTTTTAGAACAGAAAAAGAACCACAAAATACCATCATGCAAAACAGTTTCAGGGTTTCTGTTTCACAGTCCCCTGGGAGGGCGGGAGTACAACCCTGGGTGGTTGCTGTCACCCAAACCCACAATAAAAAATATATTATTAAATATATTATAATATAATATATAATATAATATATATAATATTTTATATATATAATATATATATATATATATATAATATATTATATAAAAATTTTTAAATTTAAAAAAAATTTAAATAAAAATATAAATATATAATATATTGGATGTCGTGCCGAAAAGGTAAAACTTGCGATTTTAGTTAAAAAGCAAAACCCCTTCTTGCCGAATAAGCAAACGAAAAATTTTTTATGCAATAAACGCAAAAATATTTTGAAATTAAAAAAAAAAAAAAATCATGGGTTTTTTTTATTTTAAATTAGTGTAAACTTTTCAAAATAATTTATCCCGGGTTTGGTAAATTAAATTGCGCCCTTGCTAAAAAAAAGGTTTGGTAAGTTTTTTAAGGTTCCTTTTGGGACGAATTTTTTAATTTTTACATTAACATACTAAAAAAAAATCTTTTAAAAATAAGGAAAATTTTTTGAAACTTAATTTTTAAAAAATCTTGCTTATTCACAAATTTTACTTTTGAATAAGGTGGTAAGTTATTAAATGCGTAAAGGTTTTTATGAGGATAGTGAGGCTCAGTTGGGTGTGTAAAGAGAGGAGACTATTCCGGTAAATAGGTCTTAGACAGGGATGTGAATTCACATGGTTTTTAATATATTATAGATGGGTTGTAAAAGGAGAAATGCAGGGGTTGGAGAGGGTGGATAAATATGGGAATCAAATTCAAAAGGAATGAACAGTACTTTTGCTGATGATCTGTTGCATGGGAAGATTCTAAAGAAAAATGCAAAGTTTTTTAGTGGGAGTAGTTTGGGATGTTGTGTTAAAGTAAAGTTGAAATGATCATAGAAAAGAGATAAGTGATGAGGGGTCAAATGATTTAGATAAAGAAATAATTGGATATAAAAATTGGTGAAGGAGAGTATGAAGAAGTGAATGTTTTCAGATACTTTGGATTTACTGCGGCGATGATTTATGATGATGAGGTTAATCATAGAATTGATGAGGGAAAAAAGGTGAGTGTGCGTTGAGGTATATGTGGAGTCAAAAAACGTTATCTATGGAGAAAGCAAGGCGAATTTTATGAAAGTATAGAAGTACCAACACATCTCTATGGTGTTGTTAAGCTTGGGTGGTAAATGCAGCAAGCGAGAGAACGGTTGAGGCAGCGGAGATGTCCTGTTTAAGGCAATGTTGGTGTAAATATTCATGCAGAAAATTCGAGTGTGGAAATTAGGAGAAGGTGTGGAGTTAATAAAAGTATTAGTTCAGAGGGCAAGAGGGTTGTTGAGGTGGTTTGGTCAGTTATAAAATGTGATCACAGTAGAATACATGGAAAGCATATAAAATCTATAGGGAAGGAAGCGGTAGGGGTCGTCTCGATAAGGTTTGGAGAGATGGGGTTAAAGGAGGTTTTGTGGTAAGGGGCTTGATATTCTTCCAGCAAGGTGCGTGAGCGTGTATAGATAGGAAGTGAATGAGACGAATGGTACTTGGGACCTGACGATCTGTTGGAGTGTAAGCAAGGTAATATTTAGTGAAGGGATTCAGGAAACCGGTATTTTCATATAGTGGTACTTGATTCCTGAAATGGGAAGTACAATCTGCATTTAAGGAGGGTTTGGGAATATTGGCAGTTTGAGGATATAGTTTAATCTTTATATGTTTATGCTTCTAACTGTTTATTTGAGCACCTCGCAAAAACATGATAATGTGCGATTGTGGTGAAAGTGTTGAATGATGATGAAAGTTTTTTTCTTTTTGGGATTTTCTTTCTTTTATTGGGTAAACCTGCTCGGTGGGAAGAAAGGCCGACTTGTTTGAAAAAAAAAAAAAAAAAAAAAAAAAATATATATATATATATATATAAATATAAAGCAATAAGATCGCAGTAAACAGGTGATTTTATAATATACAAAACAACTACTGTGAAAGAGTAGTGAAATTCCAAGCGCTTTCGTGACTACTCACATTGTCAAGGAACTATGACAATGTTCCTTGACAATGTGAGTAGTCACGAAAGCGCTTGGAATTTCACTACTCTTTCACAGTGGTTGTTTTGCATATATATATAAAATATTATAATATATATATAATATAAAATATATATAATATATATATATATAATATAATATATATATATATATATATATATATTAATATATATATATATGTTATATATGTGTGTGTGTTGTGTGTGTGTATGTCGTGCCGAATAGGCAGAACTTGTGATCTTGGCTTAAATAGCAACGTTCATCTTGCCATTTAAAACAAGTGAAAATTTGTGTATGCAATAATTTCGCCAAAATCATTCTGAACCTAACGAAAAAAATATATTTCACTGTATTTGTTTAGTATTAAATTAGTGTAAACAAATCTAAAATATATTTTAGTTGGGTTAGGCTAAAATAAATTGTTCTTGTTATAATAAGTTTCGGTAAGTTTTCTAAGACTTTTGGAGAAAAATTAAAATTTTTTACATTAACACTAATGAAAAAAAATATCTTTAAACGTATAAGAGGAAGTTTCAGAAAGGACTTAATTAATCTTGCTAAATGACCAGTTTTACATATTCGGCACGACATATATATATATATATATATAATATATATATATATATATATATATATATATATATATATATATATATATATATATATAATATATATATACATATAATATATATATAATATATATATATATAATATATATATATATAAAATATTATAAAATATATATATATTATATATAATATAAATGTCGTGCCGAATAGGCAAACTTGCGATCTTGGCTTAATTAGCAACGCTCATCTTGCCATATAGCACAAGTGAAAATTTGTGTATGCAATAATTTCGCGAAAATCATTCTGAACCTAACGAAAAAAATATATTTCACTGTGTTTGTCTAGTATTAAATTATTGTAAACAAATCTAAAATATATTTAGTTGGGTTAGGCTAAAATAAATTGTTCTTGTTATGATAAGGCTAGGTAAGTTTTCTAAGTTCCTTTTGGTGCAAAATTATAAATTTTACATCAACATTAATGAAAAAAATATATCTTCAAACGTATAAGAGAAAATTTTAGAGACGATTTAATTTTAAATGAGTTCTTGCTAATTGACCAGTTTTGCATATTCGGCACAACATATATATTATATATATATAATATATATATATATATATAATATATATATAATATTATAATATATATATATGATATTACATTGTTTATTTTTTTATTTATTAATGAACAATGATAAACGGGTGGCTTGAATTCAAAGAGAAGGCAACTCTACATATACGAAAAACTACTCTAATCGCCAAAACTGCTCAAATAATAAAGAAAATCGCTAACTACAAGTGCCCCTCATAAGTAGTGATGAGTATCACACACGCTTCATAGATGCTGAGCCAAAAACATTAACATCTAATATGGCAGATTTAAAACTAAAGAGTTGATACCACGAACATGGCTCTGCGTCTGTAGCTGCAGCATAACACGCTACTAGTCTCCTTTCTGTCTACAGTCACCTCCCAAGTTCTTCCTCAGTTCTAAAACTGTCAAAGATATAAACAGGTAACGTTGCATGTTATTTTTTTCCCGTCATCTACATTATGCCTGTGATCTCGGGAGACCAACTTAGACAGTCGTATTATAATTAAATTTACATATAAAGATCTTTCGATCTCTAAGCTTAAGTCTTATTGTTATCAAAAGTTCGGGTTTTGGGTAAAAAAAAATATAGTACTTACAAATGCTCTTTATTAGAGATTGTTTTCCCATAGGGAATTTTGATTTTTTGTATCATATTTGGGGGTTTGGGTGGAGGGAATTGAGTGGGAGTGGGGGGAGGGGGGAGAAAACCACTCGTTTGGGGGGAGGGGGAGGGGGGGTAAGCACTCGTTGGATGGAGGGGGGAGGGGGGGTTAAACCACTCATGGGAGAACTACTGGAAATTTTTTCATAGTGCCTGGGGTAAAAATTTTTTTTTGAAGAATTATTTTTTTTTTAGGTTTGGGCAGTAAAAAAATATTTAATGAGTTGCCTTAATTTTCCCCGGACGATAGTATCACCCTGGATGTTAGGTTTCCCCCTTTACCTTTGGGGGGTAGCTCCTCCCTGGGGGTGCAGCTGCCCCCGGAGAGTAGCTGCTCCCTGGAAGTAACTGCTTCCTGGACTGTTTGGGGCTTTCCGGTTTTGTAAATGCTTCTGGACTGTAGCTGCTTCTTGGGGAAAAGCTGTTCCCGGACTGTAGCTGCTCCCAGGACTGCAGATCCCCACTTGACCCGGGTTTCTGTCTACCAAACCCATGTATTATTTTATTTTTTTATTATTATTATTAAAAATTTTTTTATTATTAGTTTAAAAAAAAAATATTATTAATTGTATAATTTAAAAAAAAATATAAAAATTATTACATAAACACACCAAAACCCCCACACACATTATAAAATATATATATTAAAAAATTTATAAATATTTATATATATATATTAAAATTTTATATTTATATTTTATATATATATATATTTATATATTATATATATATATAAAATTTTTTTATACACACTTTTTATAAAATTTATATTACCACATATATATATATTATTTTTTATATTATATATATTTTATATATATTATATATTTATTATGTATATACACATTTATATATATATATATATTAATTTATATTTATATATATAAAATATATTTTATATAATTGTATGTTTTTATATATATAAAATTTTTTTTAAAATATATATATTTATATTTATATATTATATATTAAAATTTTATATAAAATATATTATATATAAAAATATATATACCCTTTTTATATATATTAATATATTAATATATTATATATTTTATTATATATATATTTATATTTTATGCAAAACAACCCCTCTGAAAGAATAGAGAAATTCCCAAACGCTTTCGTGATCAAAAGGGAAAATTTGATAGTTCCCTTTATAATGTTTAGTGTTTTCGAAAAACGCTTGGGGAATTTTTCTATTCTTTCAGATGGTTGTTTTGGGATTTTTTGAAATCACCTGTTTACTGTGATCTTATTGAATATATATATTTTTTAAAATATTATTATATATTTTATTTATATTATATATATTTATATTATATATTTTATGCAAGGAATTCGCAAGAGCAGGCGAAATATAAAAAACACTGATCTTGGTGAAGGAGACTCGAAAATACGACCCCTTTGGGAAAAAAGGGGCGCAGTGTTTTTCCCAAACTTCCCCCACTGGAAACCCTTTCCTTTGGGGTCCAGCTTTCGCTAGACCCTTTTATCCAAGGCAGCCAGCTTTTAGGGAGAAGGCCCTTTCAGCTTTTCATCGCATCCCCAGCATTTCATCAGCCCTTTTAGAGATAATTTAAAAATGCAAGGAATTCGCAAAAGCAGGCGAAAAAATCCAAAAAAAACTGTCTCTGGTGAAGGAGACTCGAACCTACGGAAACCCTTTTTAACAAGGTACGCCCGTGCTTTCCAATTTTCCCACACTAGACCCAATTTCCTTGGAGCCAGCTTGAGCTTTGAAATTTTATCCAAGGGAGCCAGCTTTCAGGGGGGAAAGGGTTAAGCTTTCATCTCATCCTCTGCATGCGGGCAAAACCTTACTAGAGTATTTTAAAAATGCAAGGAAATTTGCAAGAGCAGGCGAAATATACTCAAAAACAGATCTTGGCTGAAGGGGGGACTCGGAACCCGCGAAATTGGAAAAGGTTTCGCAGTTCTTTCCAAACTACCCAAAAATGGACCAATACCCTTGGAGTCCAGCTTGCGTAGGCTTTTATCCAAAAGGGACCCATATTTTTATTTATATATAATATATTATATATATATTTTTATATATATATATTTTATATATTTATTTTAATTATATATATTTTATATTATATATATATATATATATATATTACATTTTTAAAAATATAAAATTTCAAAATAATATATATATATATATATATATATATATTAAAATTATATTTTATTAAATATTTTATATATATTATATTTTATTTTTTATTATATTATTTTTTTATTAACTCACGGGGTGATTCCCACCAAGGCAGGGGTGGCCCCAAAAAAAAAAAACTTTCCCATTCACTCCAAACCCCCTGTCTTGCGAAAAGGGGTTTCTTTCCCCTACAGTTTTTAAACCCGAAAATTAAACCCCCCTATATATATTTTATATAATATTTTATATATATATATTATATATTTTATATATATTATTAAAATATTTTTTTATATATATATATATATATAAAATATTTTATTTATAATGTTAATGGGGAAAAAAAAACGGAGCATTTTTTAAAAGATATAAGCTACACCCGCATGGGGCGAGCTGCTCCCCTCGGGAAAAAACAATATTATTTTACATATTAACCCGGAAATCATTGCTAAGATTTGAGTATCATTTATATTCTGTTAAGGGGGGCCAAAAAAAAAACAAATAATTTATGTATTTATCGTTAATTAGTGATATTTTTATAATGAATATATTTTTTTTCAGTTTACTTTTGAAATCAAGTTTGAAGCTGGGCACCCTTAACGTCCCCTGAAATTAACTGAACAGTGGTTTCAAAGTCTGCTTTAAAATTTAAAAATCTTTCGAATTTGAGATAAAAAAAATTTTCGGGAAAAGAGAAACCCCGAGAAAAAAATAGGGGGGAGTTAAAAGAGGGGAGATGATAAAGGCAGGGAAAGGGGCAACTTGATAAAAAAAATTTCCCACAAAACCCTTTTAAGAATGGGGAAATTTACTTGTGTGATATAGGGCGCTGTGGAAAAAGAATCTGAAGTTTTTGAGGTAAGGAAAGTTTCATTTTAAAGTGTTTAAAGACGTGTAATCGAAATTTCCAAATGGGCTGTCTCGCCCGTCGTCGATCGTGGGTTTTGACCTCAAAGGTGACTGGATATTTCTTATGCGCAAATGGGTTGGGTTTTGACTCTCGGTTATGGCCAGACTGGTTGATTTCCATCTTTCCTGCGACTAAAAAGCTGCACTATCGCACTGAATAGGGAATAAAACTGATACCTCTGCTGAGCGAACCTGCGTCCAATTAGGGCGCTTTGCTGCTAGTATTAAAGGCGGAGTGTTATGCTCTGTATCTTCAGCCCTTTTCTATAATACTCTGTTATCGTATTTTGTCTGATGTCTCCTCAACAAACGGCAGGAAGAAGAGCTACGAGAAGAATTACTTCCCCTCTCCTGTCCCCTCTCTCAACTCAAGAGGCAATGTGATATGACGCGATGACAATAGTTCTTGGTTAAATTGTTGTTTTAAATTTTACACACACACGCATACACACAATATATATATTATATATATATATATATATATATATATATATATATATATATAATATATATATATATATACATATAATATATAATATATTATATATATATATATATGTATTATATATATATATATATATATATATATATATATATATATATATATATATATATATATATATATATATATATATATATATCATATATATATAATATATATATAATATATATATAGATAGATAGATAGATGTATTTATTTATTATTTCCTTTCAATTGATGGTCTGTCGGGCGACATTTCCAAGCACTGTCCGCTCGACAATCCTGCCTTTAAAATTTTCTAGCCAATCTGCTACCTAATGTAGCCGTGGAATATGGTGGAAATGGGGTAAGGGATTCAATACTGTACAGATATGCATCTGTCAATAAATTCATTTCAAATATTTCTTGCAGATCTAGAGAACTGGGGCGATACCACAGGCATAACCGTTCAGCACTGCAATACTGAGACGATGGAACAGCGAACTAGCTGCTCTGAGATACTGTAGTTTTCCCTACGAGTCTTTTGGCTAACTGCTTCAGGAATTTGGCTGCCCTCTTTTCCCTTGAATCCTCTGAACATACTGGAACGAAAATGTAAGGCTGAGATAGTTTAAGTCTTGTAATAGTTCTTGCAACTTGCTAAAGATGACAGTTGCACTTCTTTCATCCCTGTTGTACTGGAGGTATGGCAGGTGTCACAGCGACTATAGATGCACATGTGTTCTCGCACACCTGCTTGTCATCTGTTCTGGCCAGCGGGACAATTGGGAATATAGTGACTAGGATTTTGATTTTGTATTTGGGCTGTAACATAATCAGGTTCAGTGTGATTAACTTGTTGCGATATTATGATTGATATGCAATATGTTTGGGTTGCCATATACTGAATGGGTTGTGATTAGAAAGAAAAATCATGGTACAAATGAATTGGCATTTCCGGAAGGAATTTCAAGTCTAGGAGGATGCCTAGAATAATACAGAGGGACTGGCATGACTGGATTTTAATGGCAAGAGTAAGATGGACTGTCTCTTTTGGCCGATCTGTTAGTGTGTATGAAAGACTGTGTAGTCTTGTGTAGTATCCTAAGGAAAAGCTTGACTGCGTGAGTAGCGTGTTTGTCTTCTTATAAGGGGATGAGAGCTAGAGTCAGTACCACGCCTTGGAACTTTAACGACAAATTGTATGTGTTGTGTACCAGGTATTCACCTTCCTCCCTCTCCTAGTTCTGGATTACCCCACACAATTGAGAGTTTGATACAAATATATCAACATAATAATCGACAAGAATGGGTTGTTTCGACACCAGTGTGCTGCTACCACTCGATGCTCTGAGACCCAAGTGGGTTGTCGTGGTGACACGACAAGAAACACACACAGTAACGTGACAGCAGCCTCTCTACAAACAATACCAGTGGTCCAACATCAATGCAAGTAACGCTAGCGGTCCAACATCACTACTGAATTAGCAAGGATAAATAGCCACTATCATGAGGCTATTATAGCCAGCGATTATACCGCGTTTATCAGTTGAAACGTCGCAAAATATAAAATGATAATTTTCATATTACGTGGTCCGGGAAAATTTTGTTCCAGCATTAACGGCAAATTCTAATTTTATGGACATTAATAGGTTCGCACTTGCATGGCAGTGAGTCTTCTGAAGCATTTGTATTCTGTTTTTAGTTAGATAAACACTGCCTTTGTTTTTTCTTCAGTTAAGCGAGAAATATGAACCTGCTGACGCATCGTCCTTGTATCAAATAACGCATTTATAGACTTAAATTTCATCAGGTTATCATTATAAAATCATTTATGACTGATTTTTTTTCCAGTTAGATATAAAAATGGCTTAATTACACTCTGAAAGGCTTTTATGTAAACGATGCTATTATGTTAGTATGCGGGTTTTCAGCGTGTGTTATTTCATTAGGTTGCGCTGTTGCTGTAATATTTCCTTGACCATTATCTTTTTTTTCAACTTGCACGACAACATTTAGAATTGTTTTCGTAATTTCTACACCTTTAATAAAATTTCACATAGGAAAGCAAACCCAAACACTATTATCACTTACTGGTTCTTTTTGTTTGGGTGGGATTTGCAAGTACATATATGTTTCTATTTTCATCAATACGACCAGAAATTTAAGGGATGCTACTCTATAATGCTCAGTGTCAAAGCGTGACGATCCAGAACGGTAACGCCCTCTGCGTCATCTTCTCAAAGAAACCAGAAGATATTCGCAAATCCTGATTTGTTACTGTAGTCTATTTGCTATTGTTGTCTCTTTTTCATCTCACCCACACTGCACTATATGAACAGCAGTGTAGCTGAGGTGAATATGATAACGGTAAATAATAGACAAGTTGACATGTAAGATACACGTTCAACAGTTAAGGTAACTTTATTTCGAAACGTTTCTCCTACACAGTAGGCTTCTCCAGTCGAGTACTGCTTCTGCTACCTCCTCGTTACTCAACTGAAGAAGTCTACTGTGTAGGAGACGTTTCTGAATAAAGTTCCCTAACTGTTGCACATGTGTCTTATCAAATATAAATGTACAATGAAGAAGCTTTCAGATTTTTTTCGCATTCTTACAATTCTTTGCTCCTATGCCACTGGTCTTCAGTAACTTTACAAGAGTTTAAACTATACAGTGTATTTTTTCAAATGATTCCACCCACTGCGAATGCACTCTGATCCGATTCACGTTACATCATTACAAGGCCGAAAAATCCCTGGCTGGTTAAGGGAAATAAGTCAGGGATGTATTGTACCCACAAATCTTGTTGTCGAATATAACAGAAATAAACAATAACAACGTAGTGGAAAGGTGGGAACTGACAATTAGGTGGAGTGGCCATGAACCAGCATAGGAGTATGGAGATCGAGAGGACTGATGACTATTGGAAAACTGTTTGTAAAATATATAGAGAAGAATATGGATGTGTATCCTGCATGTAAATATGTGTGTGAACGAAGATAAGTGATAGCAGTGACGATGGTCACGGGCCTTGTCCCACAGGACCACTAGGAGAAAGAGGCAAAAATATGTTTTTAGAGAAGACTAGGCAGGTGTGCAACTCTAATAAGGAAAGAGAAAGACTTTCCACGAGGGTGTGGATGGTAGTCGTGTTGCATTAAGGAAATGTTTCATATGGAGGGCAGTGGATATGTTCTCTTCTTTCTCACACTTTATCTCTCTCTCTCTCTCTCTCTCTCTCTCTCTCTCTCTCTCTCTCTCTCTCTCTCTCTCTCTCTCTCTCTCTCTCTCTCTCTCTCTCTCTCTCTCTCTCTCTCTCTCTCTCTCTCTCTCTCTCTCTCTCTCTCTCTCTCTCTTCCCTCTCTCTCTCTCTCTCTCTCTCTCTCTCTCTCTCTCTCTCTCTCTCTCTCTCTCTCTCTCTCTCTCTCTCTCTCTCTCTCTCTCCTCTCTCTCTCTCTCTTTCCCACGTTCCTTGCCCTCTGTTAAACACTTGCCCTTTTCTTCATAACCTCTGCATTTTTCTTTAAATTTTCTACTCTTTATCCCAGATTCTATTTTCTTTTCATTCTTGCCCCTTGCCTTCTTTTTTTCGTGGCCTTTTGTTCGATTCTTTCTGACCTCTCGTTCGGCTCTTCCTCACCTCTCGTCCGCTTTCTTCAGACTTCTTGTCTTCTTCTTCCTGACTTCCTCGCCCCCTTGGTTCTGGCCTCTACGTTCCATTATCTCGCTACTCCACCTGCTGCTCACGCCCCAACCCTCAACACTTTCCACACTAAGAGAAAATTGTGTTGTAGTTTTTCTTTCTTAAGAGATCTTGGTGAGTACGTCATCAGGGTCCACACGAAGGTTATATTGTTACTGTTGCTGCTACTGCTGCTGTTATTGGTGCTGTTATGGTTACTGCTGCTGTTATGGTTACTGTTGCTGTTATGGTTGATGCTGCTGCTACTACCGCTGTAGTAGCTGCTGTTACTGGGGCTGCTGCTGCTGCTTTTGTTGTAACATTTGTTATAGCTGCTATTAAAGTTCATGACACGGCTTATGTTACTAGTAATGTTGATGCTAGTGCTTCTGCTACTGATGCTATTAGTGACGTTACTCTTGATAAGGCTTTTGTTAACATTGCTGTAACTGCTGTTATATTGCCAGCTATTTACTGCTGATGCTACTGATCTGACTTCTATTGCTGTTCCAGCTACTGCTGTTACTGCTGCTGCTGCTGCTGCTATTGTTATGGCTGATGTTTCTTTTGCTATTGCTAACACTTTTATAATGAATGCTCTTATATCTGCTGCTGTGGATATTATAGTCCAGGGGAAATATCAGTCAACCTAGAAGTAATTGCAGAAGAATATGTTCTATTATTTACCGCTGATAGTTACTTAAGGAACATTATATCCAAAATGAAGACAAAAGAATTTAGTGCAATATGAATAAAATAAATAATATTCTTAATGGTTGTAGAGTCTGTGAAGTGGTTCACGTTTCCTCATTATGTGCCACACAGACATAGGCTTCACTACAGGTACACTGCGTGTGCGCTTATTCGATGTGTTTTGTAAAAAAAAAAACTTTTCTTTTGGTATGCCCCTCATGGAAGGTTCCTTGATGTTGGTGAGGGGCTCTTGATTTAAGGAATTGGATCTGTGCTCCAGTTCCCCGAATTAAGCCTGAATGCCTTCCACATCCCCCCTCCCCTGGGCGCTGTATAATCCTACGGGTTTAGCGCTTCCCCCTTGATTATAATAATAATAATAATTCTCTTGGTATGAATTTTTGAGGGTTAATTCACGTTGAAAAAAAAAAAACTACCGAAAATTTTTCACTACATCACATAGCCTTGTTAACAATTGACGGCGTAAAGTGATGTAGTTTATATAAAACTTTCGAAATATTTTATCCTATTTGGGCGAATTTTTTTATATTCAGTTTTTGGTTGCCCTTCAAACAGGATAACATTTACAACCGGCAAGTTTAAGTTAGTCCTACATTTCCAGTTGCGTATTTATTAAACTTGAAGATTCGTTCGTGGTTACAGTCGCAAGTGACTGAACATATCTCTTCTGATATTAGCTGTTCTAATGTCTCCGTGTTCGTATTTCAGACTTCTTATTTCAGCTTAACAAACACAAACAGACATTGCTTGTAAGAAACATGTTACACATCTTAGTCTAAGTTGACCCTGACCTTAATTTTAACTACTATTTTTTTAATACTGTGACTTTACCTGCAGACTACACTGTCTCCTTTTGTCTGTGTTAATTGTATATGACAGCACTCATAATATATTAATATAACATATACTAATGTATATTAATATAATATACAAGGTGTCTACAAAAACACTCCCTGATTTCAAACAGGTATAACATGTAACTTTATTGTAATAATCTTTCACAGTTAGTAGTTTCAGATGCAGGATTTCATTCAGTTTCATGTGGTATAGAGTAGCATTAAAGGCACCCTAGAGAGATGTCACAAATAGTTAGGTCCGGTGACTTCTCTAAGTGGCCTGCGAGGTCACCGAACCTAACTATTTGTGACTTCTTTCTTCGGGGGTACGTGAAGGGCACAGTTTACGTACCATCACTACCTGCAACCCTGGAGGAGCTGAAAATTTAGATCACTGAAGCAGTTCGCATGATAACACCAGACATGCTGCAGAGCGTCTGAACCGAACTGAACTATCACATCGATGTTTGCCGAGCAACCAGAGGGGCGCACATTGAGTGCCTTTAATGCTACCCTATACCACATGAAACAATGAAATCCTGCATCTGAAGCTACTAACTGTGAAAGATTATTACAATAAAGTTGCATGCTATACCTGTTGGAAATCAGGGAGTGTTTTTGTGGCACCTTGTATATTAATGTATATTAATATAATATATTAACAATTAAATAATAAGATTATTGTTGAATGCAAGGGAAAAGGATCGCTTTAATGGGAGGAAGAGGTGAAGATAATAATGATCCAGAATAATTTGCAAAATTCTCCTGTTGTGAGTTCGGTCTGTCTTCTTTAAAACAATTTAACATTCATCATTTTTATTGTCCTCTTCGCTTCTCGGCACTCATTGAGGTTGTTTACTACCCAGGCAGCTACGTTTTTACCTGAGTTGAGGAGGCGTGATTCCTGTGTGTGTTCTTACCTATATTGGTTGCAAGGGGAGAATGTCGCTTCTGGCCCCGGCCCCCTTCGCTCTTGTCAAATTTTGAGGTTATGCAAGGATCCCGCCTTTTTCCTCCTTAATTTAAAAAAAAATATCGTAGCCAGAAGGGTTCATATCCACTTGTAAGCTATCCACAAGTGGCTTAGCTCCCGCTGACGAGTGGTTTTAAAAGGCTAAGCCACCGTCTGGACAGCTTCCTTGTAGGTTTGAATCCGCGACGCAAAATTTTCTGTAAATTATATATAATATTAATAATATATTAATATTTTAAATATATATTATATATAATATTATTATATTTTTAAAAATATTATATAAAGTTTAAAAAATGGGGGTGGTAGGGGTGTGGAATATTCAAATGGCTTCAGGAAGAAATCCAAATATTCTTCCTTTAAGCCTTTTTATCCACGTCTCCGAGGCTATGGGTCCCACAATTTACACCAGAGGTGGACCCATCATATATCACATATATATATATATATATATATTTATATATATATATATATATATATATATATATATTATATATATATATATATATATATATATATATTATATATATATACATTTACTTATTTATTTATTTCTCGCTCAACAGGAACCCCAAGTACAGAGGTCTGACGGAAATCAAAAGCGCCATGATGGAGCCACTATGCTACCCTGGAAGGATGGTAAGCAGATTGCCTGGGACTACACCTGTGCCGCCACATTGGCAGACACCTACTTGCCATACTCTGAAGATGAAGGTAGTGGAGCCGCCAGCTACAGGGAGACCCAGAAGACCCGCAATAATCCCTTGCTATAACTTCATCCCAGCAGGGTCGGAGAGCCTTGGAGCATGGGACAAGTGTGCTCTAAAATTCCTTGAAAAGCTTGGTGAAAACTCATCACAGAAACCAAGGATCACAGAAAGGCCAGCTTCTTCTCTCAGAGACTCTTTGTTGCTATCTAGAGGGAAAATGCCTGCAGCATTTTGGGCACGCGGCCCACCGCCGGGGAGCTGGACACAGTATTCGAGATATAGGTCTGAGATGTTATCTATGTTGTTCTACTCCCTATTGTACTTTTGTCAATGTATTTTGTCTTTAAATAAAGTCTACTTAGAATATAGAATATAGGGGGTGGTAGGAGAAGACAATATTCAGACAGCTTCAGGGGAGAACCTTGAGTTTTCCCTGAAATAAGTTTATTCTTATCTTTGAGGATGAGGGTCCCCAGGACAGTTCCAGAGGTGATATATATATATATATATATATATATAATATATATATATATATATATATATATATATATATATATACATATATATATATATATATATATATATATATATATATATATTATATATATATTATATTTATATATATATATATATAATATATATATATATATTGCAATAAGATACAGTAAACAGGTGATTTCAAAATATGCAAAACAACCACTCTGAGAGAATTGAGAAATTCCAAGCGATTTCGTGGCTACTCACATTATCAAGGAACTATGAAAGTAAAGCATCCAAGGAAGCTATATAAGGGGTCTGGCCAGCACCTCACTATCAGATCCCACAACGGTTAAACACGTGACGCGCGCCGACCCAACTTGGATAGGTCCTTTGCGCAATAATGAATTCAAATTTAAAATTTACAGAAAACCTACAAATAACTGTTCCTATGTCCACTATTATTCCTCGCATCAAGATAGAGTCAAACTGTCTGTTTTCTCATCAATTTTTTTGAGAGCTTTACGAATTTGTAGTCCTGAGTTCATAGATGAGGAAATATCCAAAATTTATGAAATAGGTAATGATTTAAAATACCCAAGAAATGTAATTGATAAATCTTTTAAAGTTGCTAGAAATACTTTTTGCAATCCAAAAAGGGACAACCAGCCTTATTCAACTAAAAATATGTTGGTTCTCCCTTACCATGAAAACTTGGTTGATATGCCTTCTCTTCTTAAGACTTTTAATATTAAAGTTGTATTCAAAAATCTTGATACAGTAAAAAAACTTTTGATAAAGAATTCCCCCCAAAATACTGATGGATGTGTCTATAAGATTCCTTGTAAAATTTGCGATAAAGTTTATTACGGTCAAACTGGTAAAAATCTCGAACTAAGATTAAAACAATATAAATATAACATTAGAACTGGACAAGATTCCAATGCTCTATTTATTCATGTAAGAGATTTTAACCATCCAATTGATTTTCAAAAAGTTGAGAAAGTAGTATCAAGCAAGTCCATGGTCGACAGGAATATAATTGAATCTTGTTTCATAAAAAGCAGTTTTGACAATAATATGAATATTTCCTTTGGTTTATATAAATTAGATCCATTTATAATTAATAGAATTTGGGAAGATTTAATAATACACTGGACAAATAATAATTTTTAATTTTCTTGGGTAGAATAGTTTGTGGTGTGAGTTGTGCAAAGGACCTATCCAAGTTGGGTCGGGCGCGGTCATGTGTTTAACCGTTGTGGGATCTGATAGTGAGGTGCTGGCCAGACCCCTTATATAGCTTCCTTGGATGCTTTACTTTCATAGTTCCTTGATAATGTGAGTAGCCACGAAAGCGCTTGGAATTTCTCTATTCTTTCAGAGTGGTTGTTTTGCATATATATATTATATATATAATATATATATATATATATATATATATATATATATATATATATATATATATATATATATTATATATATAATATATATATATAATATATTAAAATATATATATATATACTTTTATATATATATATATAATATATATATATATATATATAATATATATATATATATATATTATATATATATATATTTATTTCAAAACTCTTTTTTGTAATGTTCATTATTTTAATAGCCTTTCTATTCTACTGGAGCTGAGCTAATTGCCTAATGTATAATAGGTGACCGTTTTTATCTCTAAATTAGTTTGTGACCAGGGAGCTCATGCATTGTCTGGCAAACAAATTGCACTCAAGTTAACTGGAGTCTGTCTTGCTCAGGTGTTGGCTTGGTATATGAATACTGCAGTCAGCCTGTTGGGTAATCCTTTTATGGAGAGGGAGCACTGCAGTAGGTCTGGAGTCGGTCTGCAGGCTTAATCCTTCCCAGTGGAGTGTAAGCAGGACGTTTATTCAAGCACCTCGTTTTGTTCCTGTATATTAGCATACTTTACTCTTTCCTGTTAGAGCGCCTCTGAAGATGTTGATGTATTAGACGAATGCTCTCAGGTTCTCTAATTTTCTAAGCTCAACAGATGCTTGCTTTTATTTTACTTGCTTAATAAGGAAAATATTACCACCAGTTAATGATGCAAGTAGTTTATTTCCGTTTAACTTGGCGCATGCGATCAAAATCTGACGTTATTTCATGTGCGTGCGGATCTATAGGATAGACAATCCTGTAAAGTCTGTTGTCTCCTTGTGCTCAAGAACACTAGTACATAATGCGCTGAAAATCGTAAATATGAACAGTGAAAATATAAGTGTATTCCAACTTTTTATGCGAGTAATTGTGTTGTATATTAAATTTCGGTCATGTACACATCCATCCTCAGGAGCCACATTTTTTTTTCTATACTATTTAGAGTGCCATGGACCTACAGCAAGATTTTTTTTTCAACTGACACAGTGATACACGCACCAACATTGTATCACAGAGCATCAAACAACACTCATACTTGCTAGCTACAACCCTAAAACCAAGTCATAATAACGAAGAAAGATGACGCTTGCTATACTGAGAGTACTTTCAGTCGAAACAAACGTCTCATAAACATTATGACGAATCAGAAACACTTTTATGTGAGTCTCTCTCATTCCCCTCAAAGAAAATGCTCAGCACCCACATCTGAACGATCGGTGGGTAAAATTTAACAAAACACTGATAACAAGTGTTTACTTAGCTAACAAGTGTTTATTTAACCAAGGCTGCGTAAGTTTCGGTATTAAAGGATAAGACGATAAGCTGAGAAGGGTTAGACTGATTCTCTTGATCTCATGACGCAGGGACTTCACTCTCGAACACAATGACGCAGGGGCTACACTGGGCGCCATCATCGGAAAGGTCTTCCCTCAGTTTTTTTTTCCCTCGAGGAAGTCATTACCGCCATAAGGAACCCTTCCTCTGGGAGACATGTTGAGTGGACTCCAGCAGGCCACATCCGCTGGAAAAGAAGGACCTATGCCTCTCTGCGACAAGTATAGAAGTAGTCGTTACCATTGAGAAAGACCCTTTTCCTGTAGAAATAGTTGAGGGTCATTACCACTGAGGGGCGGAGGAGGAAAGGAGGGAAGACTCCTCCCTCTCTCATTTCCTCTTGCTTCATCTCATTGATTTTATAGGCACATCTGGGAGTCATCTGGGGTTACCTAGTGCTGGTCGGGGAGTTCGGCTGAGGTCCTTTACGGCCGTGTGGCTTCTAGTGGAAGGTTAAGGGAGGCGGAAGGAAGCGAGAGACTGAGGGGCGGCCTCTATTACTCCACAGAAAAGATTTTAAGTGGCTAATGATGGCTGGAGGGAGAAGCGGGAGGGTAGAAGGTGAGAGACAGGGGGGTAGGGAAAGGGAATTAGGAGAAGGGTGAAATTAGAAGAGGGGAGTGTGGAAAGTTCGCTGCAGAGGAATACGTTGTAATTGGCTGTTGAAGGAGTGGGGCAGAAGCACTGGACGAAGGTAATGAAGAAGTTAAGATGAGGGTATATGAGACTGTATAGAATCTCAAGTGTAAAAAAAGTGAAGAACGAAGTGAGGAAATGGGAATCGAAGATAGCAAGAGAAGAGAAGACGATAAGCATCTTGAAGATCTTAAGGCTTACATAAAGGCTTACATAAAGCTTACAGCACTTCGCCGTATCTCGCATCTGCTTGACAGTAGGGGTTGCAAGATTCTGTACGAGGCACAAGTACGCTCACACCTTGAGTATGCTCCACTTTCTTGGTTTGCCTGCCCACCCTCTCATCTGCGACTGCTTGACAGAGTAGAGAACAGAGCAAGACGTCTCATCTCTCGCCTGGACCCATCCTGGATAGATCTGTCATTTCAGCAGAGCCTTCAACATAGGAGGGATGTGGGTGGCCTTACTGTTATGTACAAGGCCAATATTGTCAAAGTACCACACTTGGATCCACTTCGAGGACAGCTTGAAACAAGCTTTTATGCCACAAGACGGGCAGAAAGCAGCAACTTCACTCTGGTTGTACCCTTCTCCAGAACATCACTCCATCTGAGATCATATATACCCAGGATGACTCGAGTATGGAACACATTCGTACAGCATTATGATGTCAACGAGATAAAGTCAGCTGATCAAATGAAAATGCTGGCCCACAGATGGCTCCAACTTCATCCTGTTCCCTACTTGTATGTCTCATAACAATAAATGAGCTGATGTAGGTAACAGCTCTTAGCTTGCCAATAAAGTTTGGAATCCTTAACCTGTAAATAGCTTGTCAATAAAGCTAGGGATCCTTAACCTTGTCAAACCCTGTGTAAAAAAAAAAAAAAGAGATATTATTCTTAAGACGGTCAGAGTGTGTATACTGTTCCTCATTATTAAGAATTTAGCAAAGTGCGAGAGCTACTGACTTCCACAACGTTTATACATGATCTTAAGTGAATTTGCATGACATATATTTATGAATAAAGCCCTCACTCAGCCTCTTGGAGTCTTGAGAAGAGAGCAAGCGAGACTGAAGGACTACTTGCTTATATGCTAGAGTGTTCAAATTTAGGCTGGTGTGTAAAATAACCACTGTGAAAAAAAAATAGTGAACTTCCAAGCACTCTCGTGATTTCTCATATTATCACAAGTCCCTGATAATGTGAGAAATCACGAAATTGCTTGGAAATTTACAATTTTTTTCACAATGGTTGTTTTGTATATTATGATATCACCTGTTTACTGTGATCTTACTGCATATGTAACCTAGTGTGTTGGAAACAACATATTAATTTAGATGCAGTAGTGTCCAGAGTTTTGAATAAAAACCTAAATGTGTAATACGTAATGAAAATTTGGCACTTTACCTCTGTGTAAAATTCTTTAAAGATTTACGGGTACGTTAGGTGGAAATGTGAAGACACGTTTAATTCTGGGCGATCAAGGTGGTCTAGACTCAAGGGGCAGACCAGGTAAACAACATCTCCGACATTGTAACCACAGAAATAACCTAGTTCCACGAAGTTGGTAGTAGTGGTGCAGGTCCTCCGTCTCCTTGACAGCAGGAATGTTTCGTTCTTGGAGAAGAAAGGATAAGAGAGACAGAGAGAGAGAGAAAGAGGAAGAGAATTGTGAGAGAAGTTAATGGAGAAACATAAAGAGTGAGGAAGAAAAACAGAGGGGGAGGAGAAAGAAAGGCAGAGAGGAAGAGAGATAGACATCGAAACACACACACAGGTATCCAGACTATAATATGCATAGGTGGTCTCGAGAGCGCTATATTATTTATGAAAGTAAAGTGGTGAGCATCCTCGACACCAGAATCTTCTGCATCCAGCACCTCCTCAAGCATCCGGCATCCTTCTCAAGCATTTGGCATCTTACTTTAACATCCCGCACACTCCTCTAAGCATCCGGCATTTCTATCGCTTCCTGCAATTCCATCGTTTAGCTACACTTCTCTCTAGGCTGAGCGGAGCTTGGCTTATCGTTCATATCGATGATTTGATTACCTAACTTCGAAGTCCCAGTCTATCAATTCTTTACTAACAGCCATTCTTCCTGTCCTGGGAGTCTCAGCATTCTCCGGTAGGAACTGTGACACTTTTTCTGTGTGCTCATCTAGTTTTATTCACCTGTTTGTAGTTGCAGGGGTCGATTCACAACTCCTGGTCCCTCCTCTTCGTTAGCCGCTACTAGGTCCACTCTCTCCCTGCTCCAAGAGTCTTATCGTACCTTTTTAAAAGTTATGTATGGGTCCTGCCTCTACTACCTCATTCTATAGATTGTTCCACTTTCTGACAATTCTAAGGCTGAAGAAATACTTCCTAACATCCCTATGACTCATTTGAGTTTTAAACTTCCAGTTATGTCCCCTTATTATTGTGGCCATCTTTGAAACATTCTGGCCCTCTCCTCCGTGTATGTGTGTGTGTGTGTGTGTGTGTGTGTGTGTGTGTGTGTGTGTGTGTGTGTGTGTGTGTGTGTGTGTGTGTGTGTGTGTGTGTGTGTGTGTGTGCGTGTGTGTGTGTGGCTTTCTCTCCCCCACACACAGAGAAAATAAACACTTGTGTTTATTTTCTGTCTCCATGGAGACAGAAAATACACACAAGTTGAAATGGCAGCCGTATCACTTAGGTTTGTATTCTCGTATTTCTGTCGAAAAAAAACTACAAAAGCTCTTATGTTTTATCAGACTAATTACACACACACGCACGATGTAGTGGAGGCAGGATCCATTTATAGCTTTAAGGAGAGGTATGATAAAGCTCATGGTGCAGGGAGAGTGAGCCAGTAGAGACCAGTGAAGAGGCAGAGCCAGGAGCTATGAATCGACCCTTGCAACCACAACTAGGTGAGTACATACACAACACACACCACACACACACACACACACACACACACACACACACACACACACACACACACACACACACACTTGTGCTCTATTTCTCTTAATTCCCGAAAATCCAAGGCTTCGTTTTCTTTTTCTTGCCTGTTATATTATCAACGTTATCATTTAAAGCGCTAATGGATGGTAGAATTTTATTACTACACATAAAGCATTCACGAGCAGACGCTTTCAAACATATGACTGATACTCTAATGCAATATTTATGTTAATGTCTCATTACGTAATAGGTCTGTGTATATTATGCTGTATAATCCCTATAGTTAATATTATAATATGACCAGTACTACGCCAAAACTATTTAACAGTTCATGAGTTTTTTTTTATTCATTTGGCCACTCTACGATTTTCGTAATATATTCATTTTACTGACAATTCATGGTGTATTCATGCAAATTCCTCACAGACTGTTTGTACAATTGGATTTTCATGTACAGTATTTTGTAAAATGCATTTTTATCGAAGAAATGTCGACAATGTCGTTTTTTAAATGTATTTAATATTGATGCCTGTATTATCATGACAGTTTTAATTGATGAAATCCCAAATGCAAGACGAAAGTGTAATCACCATTTCCTATTTCCATTGGACAGTAACATTATTATATTATACTTAATTACTTTCACGTGGTGATGAAAGTTGATTAATAATGGCTATTGTTGATTTTGATTTAAGATAAATCACCTGTGTTGAGATTAAAGGTTGGATTCAACACTGTCGCGGAGAAACAGAGGCATTGATTTGTTTGCTACTGAAGTGAGGCATCGCCCAGCATAAAAAACTATTCTAACCAGTTAGGTGGAGTTGGATTGTCTGGAACAATCTGCAAGAAGTAGAAAAAAAATGGTGTTCAGGAACTCCTCTGGCACTAACGCACTAACGATAACTTCTTCAAAAGACGCAGGTGTAGAAAAAACGGGAAGAATGCCACAAACAATGGACAGAACGACGTGAAGAAAACAGAGAATGCCATCAACAGTAATACAACATACGTACGCGTGCCTGCAGGGTAGAGTCACCTCGTTCACACTAAGCAGTAAACAAAATAATTACTCTAACGTGACAGTGACCATACAGAAGTTCCTACTTAAATTAATTGCCGGCACAAATTAATATTAGTATACATATGACTTTTCACTTAAAATAATTGTGTCTGGTACACATGTGTGACGGTAAGTTCTACTGCAAGTGACTTTTTTTTTTTTTTATTATCACACCGGCCGATTCCCACCAAGGCAGGGTGGCCCGAAAAAGAAAAACTTTCACCATCATTCACTCCATACTGTCTGCCAGAAGGTGCTTTACATACTAGTTTTTAAACTGCAATATTAAACCCTCCTTGTAGATGCAGGCACTGTATTCCATCTCCTGGACTCATAGTCCGGCCTGCGGTTTCCTGATCCCTTCATTATAATGTTACTTTGCTCACACTCAATCAGCACGTCAGTATAAAAAAACCTTTGACTTTTATTGTTAGTAATTAATATAAAATGCAACATTTAATGGCATTAACACTGGAAAAGTAATCTTATATGGTGACTGAGATCTATGTCAGAATTGTGCTTTTGACAATTGTCCATATATGTTGTACTAAGATTGTATATTCAGTTTTTGAGCCATATTTTTCCGATGGTGATTCATTGTATATATAATATAGGCTTATACATTACAGTAGTAGACACTTGTAGTTATTCTAATATAATTAGAATATTAAATAATCCTTAAATGGGATGCAAGATGAGAAGAACCTTAGGACTTCATGCAAGGAAAGGTTTTAAACCAACCACATCATGTACTAAATAACGTTTGAGCAACGGTCTGGCGTGTAAATGCTTATAATTGCGTAGGTGATACCTTTATCTATTTGAAATTGCAGGATCATTAAATGAACAAGGGATGAAAGCGTTCAGAGAGACGCGAGGGATTCAAGAATGGACTGAATTTGAGCCGATGTGAATTTTTAATCTGATGTTGCTGACTGTGAAGATGACTGTACATAACGAAGTCTGAGGAGAAATGAAAGGGAGTTCAGAGGTTTTAATTTTAAAGGAAACTGCATTGAGAGAAATATGCATAGTATATGACCAAAAAATTGAGAGCTAAGGAAATTTATTGAAAATTAGATTGTGTATGAAAGTCAAAATGAAACTTGAATGCAGACTTTCAGTAACAGATGAAAGTAAACAGTAGAGTAAACTGTATATAGAACAAGAGTGTGAGGCGTAGGTTATCATGATTATAAATACGGAGTAGGAAAAAAAGCAGAAAGTGAAATGGTGGGAGAAACAATGAGAGAAGAAGAAGAAGGAGGAGGAGGCTGGTGAGATCACGTGAATTAAAGTCACCATCTCCAGGATGCTACTCATCCAGCCCCTGGGCTAACTTTCCCTTAATTAAATATACCACGCACAACTTTCTTTTGAGCTGCCACTGTGCATTTAGAAAATATGAGAGGCTCTATGAATTTGAAAAAAAAAGCTGTGACATTGAATGAATAAGTTATTATGAGTATGTACGAGAGGTTCGTGCACGAACATGTGCGTGCACCTACGTCAAATTTTTAACGTTAAGCATTTATTCCGATGCAGAAAGTTCATGTGTGTAAAAATTTCTTCATTAGAAAAAATATCTCTATCATGTTAATTAGCTAAACAAGGAATGTTGCTGGTGCACCTAAGGCCAGTTATTTCATCAAATATACATATATACAACAGGAAAGCCTCTATCATACTTCAGTATTTTATATTCATGTTTTCTCTTCACCTCTTTTTGTATTTTTAAAGTACTACTATAGCAAAATTATTATCTTTTGGTATTTTACTCACAGGTTATTGTAAATTTCAGAGCATTTACCTGACCTTACTTCTAAACTAGAATAGTTATTGCAAACACTAGTACATTAAATGCTGGACAGAATGTAACCCTGTGTATTAATAGCTTCAGGTTCACCCAGTGGTCGATTAATAATTCTTGTAACCTAATATCTGTCGAGTCTTGTATTTGTGTAGCTAATTCCCGTAGACTACGTAATTACAAGAGATGTTACTCACTGGTGAACTAGGTTATTATTGATCCTAGCAACAGGTACAGTCCGTAATACCTTCATATTTCTAGTAGCTTCAGATATAATCGCTAATATTCGTTGTTCATTTTAAATTTTTAGATGTGGGTCTATTTTATTCGGTTCAAATGACGTTTTAAATCAGTGTGGCTGAGAAAAAGTAAGGGTCGAAAAGTAATAGTGCGCAGGTTACTGTAGATTACCAGCAATTAAAGAAAAATTATTAAAAACAAGATATATACAAATTATTATATATATATTTTTATATATATATTTATATATATTATATATATAAATATACATATATATATATATTTTAAATTTATTTTGCCCTGGAGAAGAGAGAAGTGAGAGGAGAGAGAGAGATTTTGGGAAATTTTGGTGAATGCGTGGGGATTTTTGAATCAAGTGTGGAGTAATGGTGGGGGGGTTTTCAATGTAAAGTGGGTAAAAATGTTTGGAGGGGTTAGGGAAAATTTTGGGGGGTTTGCCAGGGGTAATGTAAATGGGGGCTTTAATTGGATGTGTAGAAAGAAAATTTGGAAAAAAGAAATCCTATTTTTGAAAAAGAGGATAAAAAAATTACAAGGTAGTGTACACGTAATGAAAGAAAGTTTTTTGATTATGTTTGGTGGAAAAAAGGGTTTGATGGGTGGTCAGGATGACATTTTTATAGGGGGGGGCAACTGATATATGGTTTTTTTTAGTTGTAGTTTACAGTTAGAGAAAGAGGTAGATGGGAAAAGGGAAGGTGGAAACAACAAGAAAGGGGAGGTAAAAGTGTATAAACTAAGGGGGGAGGAAGTTCGGGTGAGATATAAGCGACTATTGGCAAAAAAGGGGGCTGTGAAAAGTGAGAGTGGGGGGGTTGAAGGGGGTTTGGATAGTTTTAAAATGCAGTATTAGAATGTGGGGCGAAGTTTTTGGGTTATGGGGGTGGGGCGCAGGAGGAAAGAGGAGTAAAGGTGGAATGAGAAGTAAAGGGTGTGATAAAAGAGAAAAGGTAGCTTAGGGAAGGTTTTTAAAAAGCAGAAGTGTTATAAGAAGAGCGGGTATTGGAGAGAAAAAGAAAGGTAAAGGAGTGGTGAGAGAGTGCAAAAGGAGAGCGGATGTGAGTGGGGGGGCACTGTCAAGAATTTTAATGAAAATAAGAAAAAATTTTGGGGATTTAAAAAAGTTGGAAACCCTGGGAAAATATGGTTTGTCAGTTAAAAACGAGTAGGGGATTTTAAGAAATGGGGAGATGGGGTTTTGGGTAGATGGCGGATATTTTGAGGAATTTTTAAAATTTTAAAGGAAGAAACAGAGGAGTAATTTCATGCATGGTCGGGGGTTACCATTTTTAGGAGTGAAAAAGGCAAAATGTAAGTGGGGGGGAGGTACGTGAGGATTAGTAAAAATGAAAGGGGGTAAAGAGTGGAACTGTGGGATCATGACAGAAATGTTAAAGCAGGGGGGGATATATGTTGGGGGTTGGTACTTTTTTTAATAAATTTTATAAAAGAGGGGGAAGGTACCTGGGGGATTGGCGGAGAGATGTATAGTCCCTTTATAAAAAGGGGAAAGGGACAAAAGGGGCTGAAAAATTATAGAGGAATAAGCTTATGGGGTATCCCGGGAAAAAGTGTTGGTAGGGTTTAAATTAAAAGAATTAGAGGTAAGACAGAATGTAGGTTGCGGATGGAAGGAGGTTTCAAAAGGGGGGTGGGGATGTGAGTCAAGGTTTACATTAAAGCTTTAAGTGAACAGTATTTGAAAAAGGGTGGGGAAGTTTTTATTGCTTTATGGATTTAAAAAGGCATATGATAGAGTGGATAGGGAGAAATGTGGCAGTTGTTGAAAAGTTATGGAATAGGTGGTAAGTTAAAAATGCTGAAAAGGTTTTTATGAAGATAGTGAGGCTCAGGTTAGGGTGGTAGAAGGAGGGAGACTATTTCCGGTAAAAGTAGGTCTAGACGGGGATGTGTAATGTCACCATGGTGTATAATATATTTATAGATGGGGTGTAAGGAGTAAATGCTAGGGTGTTTGGGAGGGGGTGGGATTAAATTATGGGGAATCAAATTAAAATATGGAATTGACACAGTACTTTTTTGAGTCTGCTGCTTATGGGAGTTCAAGAAAAATTGCAGGAGGGCTCTTGGGAATTTGTAAAAGAAAGTTGACATTTGAATGAAAAGGTTATTATGAGTTGTCAAAGTTTAGTAACGAAAATTGGGATATCAAATTTTGAAGGAGTTAAGAATTTATTCCGATGCTGGAAGTTGATGTGGGGGGTTAAAAATTTCATAAAATTAGAAAAAATAGTGGTCTATCATTTTAATTAGCTAAAAAAATGTTTCTGGTGAGGCTAAGGCGGGTAAATTTATCAAATATATTTAGTACAACATGAATAGCCTGTATAACTTCGGTATGTTTATATTCATGGAGACCTTCAAATGCCCTTTTTAGTGAAATTTTTAAATATTATGCAAAAATTCGGATCTTTTGAATTTTAGCAGAGGTTATTAATAAAATATTTCAGAGGCATTTTACCTGACCTTCTTTCTAAAGAAATGTTATCAAACACTAGAAATAATGGAAAGAATGTAAACCTATGGGGAAAAGGGCGGGTGGGGTCTCCCAGGGTTGGATTAAAGGAGGTTTTGGGGGTAAGGCTATATTTTCCCGAAGTCTTGAGTTTGTGGAGGAATTTGGACTACGAATTACTTAGAGTTTGTTAGCAGGGGTGAGCGGGGTTTTTATTTAGTGAAAGGTTCAGAACCGGGTTATCTTTCATATTTCGGTTAGCCTGAATATAAATCCCCCTAAAAATTTGTTTTGATAGATTGTTGATATTTTCAGATAGTGGTTTCTAGATTTTATTCGGCACCTCTGACAGTGTTAATTCAGTGTGGTTGAAAGTCATTGAAGGTGAGAAAAGCTAATGTTCGGGCTCTGGGTTACTGTCGGGGGAACGGCGACTTTTGAAAAAAAAAAAATAAAAAATATATATATATATTATTATATATATTATATATATATATATATATATATATATATATATATATATATATATATATATGTCGTGCCGAATATGTAAAAACTGGTCAATTAGCAAGAACTCATTTAAAATTAAGTCCTTTCTAAAATTTTCTCTTTTTACGTTTAAAGATATATTTTTTTCTTTAAATTGTTGATGTAAAAATTTATAATTTTGCACCAAAAGGAACTTTAGAAAACTTACCTAACCTTATTATAACAAGCAAAATTTTATTTTAGCCTAACCAACTAAATATATTTTAGATTTGTTTACAATAATTTAATACTAAGAAACACATGAAAAATATTTTTTTTCGTTAGGTTCAAAATGATTTTGGCGAAATTATTGCATAAAAAATTTTCACTTGTGCTATATAGCAAGATGGGCGTTGCTATTTAAGCCAAGATCGCAAGTTCTGCCTATTCGGCATGACATATATATATATATATATATATATATATATATATATATATATATATTTTATATATATATATATATATTATATATATATATATATATATAATATAAATATATATAAAATATTGTCCATTAAAAATACAACAGTCTTATTTCTCTAGACCACAAACAAATTGTTAAGATTAGTTGTTGAGTAATGACAAGCGCATAAAGTTCTATTGAGGTTTTTCAGTCATGTGACTAAAATCAACTGATTTACACTTGCCATTTATAATGAACGTGACTCCGCGTGAATTTGCATTGATAAGCAATGCTATCAATTCATTAATCATATCAAGACTTGGGGAACAATAGCTCTTCATTAGAAAAGATATGAAAGCCTACAAATGCCTTGATACAAGCCAGTACGTTGTTTGGAGTTGGATAAGAAGGTTATGTCATTAACACGTATATTAACACCCATAGAGCTTTGTAGAAAAGAACACATAAAACAGACCTTTTATTGTATTTGACAATTCATCTACAAGAAAAAATCATCTGTAAGTAAGATCATTCAAGTCATTCCCAATTTACTCTTCTTCGCGAATACCATAACAAAATTCATGGATTTACAATCCATCCATTATCGAAATTATCGCTACATTAATTAGAGAATTGAAGGAAATCTCTGTATAAACACTACACATAGATCACTGTATCTCACCCCTGACCTAACTGAGCTGGCTGTTGCCACCAGCGGCAATAACCAGCCAATAAATGCCTTCGCAGAGGTCGACAAGGATTGCCTAATCATAATTGCTGTAAATGGCTTGTGACATAAAAACTTTTACCCAGATTACAAAGTAGGAGCTGCAACTCCTATCGGTGTACAAAGAACGACAGGTTTGCTTACTTTCACCGTCATTGTACACGACAACGCCATACTCATTGTTTTTAATTTTCTAGCACTGCAACCACAGAGACTGATGAGCCTAAGTTCAGCGTACCTGACGATGTGACGGGTTTCCCTCGTAATAACTACGAGTGATATCTTTAGAGAGCTGTTGTTGCTGAGGTTATCGCTTTTTTTGTGAATATTATACCAATAATAATGTTGGAAGTTGTTGATAGTTTCTGAATCATGCATAAGGCATTAAGGACATAAATTAACATGGTGTGGTCTTTGAAAATGAGACTTATAAAGTAGCAGACTGAAATAGTTGACACAAAGTGTACGCATTCTTGCAGGGACAGCTGCATTTCTAACTGGTGCGATGTGGAGTGAAAAATGGAACTACAGGCACATAGAGATAACTACGACGCTAACTACAGTGCATTTGCTGATAGTGATCGCAAACCCATTAACGTTTTAGAAAACCAACTTCTATTGTAATTTTCCCCTATATCTTGTGAGGTAATGAAAGCATTCACTGCAATCAAGTTCAAGTTATTAATATTAGGTAAATGGACACAGATGCAACTAATGTGACATTTTATTGTGGCAACGTTTCGCTCTCCAGGAGCTTTGTTAAGTCGTTACATTTTGTCGGTAATTCTAGGAAGGTTGAGATGATTTTTTTTTTTTTTTTTTGGCAGAAACTGATGAATGGTCTTTAGAGTTGGTGGCTCTCTTCCCTAAATCTTGATGGATTTTGTACGGTATTCTAATGTTAATTGAACTGTAGCCATATCAGAAAGGAACTCTTTGGCGGTTTCTGGCCTTTAATAAAAAATCAATGTTCTCATGTCTCAGCTGTGGAAGTAATTGCTTGATAACTTGGCTGACACTGATTTTACGGAAATTTTCCCCAAGTTAAAGATGAAGAAACTTCATTGGAAATATATCGAGAGGAAAAAAAAAGTCATGGATTTATAATACACAGTTTCTTTTAATTGAGAAACATCTGGAAAAACTAAATTACGATAGACGTACATCGTTTTCATTCTTGTGCAAACATATACATGAGAGCATACCTTGTAAATGATTCCTGGCGTATAAGAGAATTAATTTTACGTAATAATACAAATGTTCACACAATCTGTGAATGTTAAGTGCTCCAATAATTTGGCTTCGATAGCAAATGTCCGACAACATTCCTTCATGCGATAGATGATAATATATTGTATACAATATATTAGTAGGATACAACTCCTTTCAAAACAATAAAATATTCAGTCTTTCTATATCCGAAGTACGTAACGTTAATTTGTGTTACTATGACTGTAACTTCAACAAAAATATTCCAAGGAAAATCGCGACTAAAAAAAAAAAATTCTGTGGAACGTGTCATTACTGGAACTGAACAAGGAGTAAAAAAACAAGACTGCAGTCTGGATGAGAGATCTGGTAAATATTACGTTTATAATTTAGTTTAATATTGAATTTCAGCACATGAGTTGTTAGGTGCTCTGCGTGTGTACTTTATGTATTATAAATTCTACCTATAATGGTTTCCTAGAACACAGCGTAGGTTCCGCTGGGTTGGTGTCACTGTTGACCTGCCCGCAGCTGTAACTACTCGCTGCAAAAAAAAAAAAAAATAATGTATGTATAAATAATAATAATCCCTTGCTACTGATGTCACGTTTTGGCTTTGTAATATTTAATTATATTTACATAAACCATCCTCGGATCTAATATTTTCGGTATGAAATCCTGCTCAAAATTACATAGCATGACGTCGAAACTATCCTAGCGTATTATTTTTAGTGGTATAGTAAATTTGTATATAGCTTATAGTTGGTCATTATGTTTGAAAACTTTTATTCGTTATGGATTGATATGGTTAAACAAAGATGGTCATGAATTCAAGAAAATAAAGCAAATACAAAGTAATGATATATATTTTTTTATGGTGGAACCTAAATACTTTACGGTCGAGAATTGGAAACTGGTGTATAGTATATCATGAACATCAAAATGGTATACAATACCGACAGGTTGGTAGGTAAGACACATAGTTGCCTAACTGTTGCATATGTGTCTTACCTACCATAGTATATCATAAATATATTAGTGATAGTCTAATCTTATTCAATAACTAGCCCACTGATTGAAGTAGTATACAACCGTAATTATTTACGTGGTCTACATCGCCAGGAAGCCTAATCCTTCCTTTAATCGCTGAGCAATTAGGAATAATTTATTTTCATCTATTTAGAAAGAACATTGGTAAGTACTAGTACTGGTTTTCTAATAAAGATTCCCATATGCTGCATAAGTGTCTCAATCTTCAACTTGTCGGTTTTTCAAACCATTCATCACAAAAAGTAGGTTCTTTTACTAAGTCTTATAATGTCTTAATTCTGATTATTGCAGAGCCTTGAAATTTTCGTGCAATTTCTGAAATTTTCATTGTGCATGGTGTTCGACTATAGCAGGAAGTCTTGCTATTTCGCCCACAAAAATATTGTCTCATAATTACAAACTTTCGACGCCACCTTGAATGTTTTCGTGCTCTGTGCAAGACAGAAAACACGCGGAAGCATGTTTATTTCCATTACAAGATCGTTTTCTACCACCTCTGGCAGACCAATGAGATGTATTTCTGATTTCGTCTTTGTCAATACTGAGTTTATTGATATAAGAGATGTAATCTCAGAAGAGCGCAGACACAATCAACTCGCTTATCGTATCAGATCTAACTGAACCTTTATGTTCACAACCTTAACTCACATTTCTCTGCTGCCCAACTCTTCTTTCCTGCCGGAAGACACACACACACACACATATATGTATACATATATATATATATATATATATATATATATATATTATATATATATATATATATATATATATATATTATATATATATATATATATATGCTTAAGGCTGAAACATCAGACAGGGAGACTGCCCATCTCCAAGCTGTGAGTGCACATCACTCTGAGGACTTCCGAACAGTTCCCATATCGGCAATGGGAACACCCCTCGACCCTAAGCCCTCCGTATTGCAGTGGCTCTCCGCCTTGCTGCCCTAGTTCACACGGAAAATACATGCATTTGCGGCAATGCGCAAGCCAACCAGTATGGTCTTCATGGTCATAATTGTTACAAAACCAAGGACACAATGAAGTCAACGACATCATATAGAGAGCCCTTGCTAAAGCTGGATGCCCAGCCGAGAGAGAGCCCCGATCACTAGCAACCAACAATACCCACAACCCAGCAAACCGCCCCGACAGTATCATCAACTATCCTTGGGAGAATGACGAGCCCTTAGGAGGGGACTATACCTGTGTGTCGAAGCTGGCTGACAACTACATCCATCATAGTGTTGGGCGACAGGGAAGAGCTGCTTATCATAGGGAGGAGTACAGGATCAGCAAGTACAGAGACATAAGCCAACAGTATCAGTTTGGACCAGTGAGATCAGAGACCTTGGGATCATGGGGTAAAAATGCCACACGTTTCCGTAAAGAACTAGGTTCCAGACTCATCGACACTACCAGGGACCCAAGGGCAGCCATTTTCATGTTCCAGCGCCTCAGCGTGGCCATCCAGAGATCAAATGCATGCTGCATACTGGTCTCGCATCTGGCTTCGAAAGAGCTGGAGAAGATTAATAATCTTCGATATATTATACCAATGTAGTTATGTTTGTGTTTTCTGTCAATGTATTCTGTATATTAACAAAATTTCATATAGAATATAAAATATAGGGGGTGGTAGGAGAAGAAAATATTCTAACAGCTCTCTGGGGAGAACCTTGAGTTTTCTCTGAGGTACGTTTATTGTCTTCTCTGAGGATGAGGGTTCCCAGTCAAGTTCTAGAAGGTGGTACTTCCCTATATGTATGTATGTATGTACATATATATATTATATTATATATATATATATATATTATATATATATATATATATATATTATATATATATATATTTAAATATATATATATGTCGTGCCGAATAGGCAGAACTTGCGATCTTGGCTTAAATAGCAACGCTCATCTTGCCATATAGGACAAGTGAAAATTTGTGTATGCAATAATTTCGCCAAAATCATTCTGAAGCTAACGAAAAAATATATTTGATTTGTTTCTTTAGTACTAAATTATTGTAAACGTATTTAAAATATATTTAGTTGGGTTAGGCTAAAATAAATTGCTCTTGTTATAATAAGGTTAGGTAAGTTTTCTAAGATTCTTTTGGTGCAAAATGGAATTTTTTTTCATTAACAATAATGAAAAAAATATATCTTTAAACGTATAAGAGAAAATTTTAGAAAGGACTTAATTTTAAAGGAGTTCTTCCCTTGTAATTCACCGGTTTTACATATTCGGCACGACATATATATATATATATATATATATATATTATATATATATATATATATATATATATATATATATATATATATATATATATATATATATATTTTTTAATATTTATAATATATATATATATATATATATATATATATATATATATATATATATATTATATATATATATATATATATATTATATATATATATATATATATATATTATATATATATATATATATATATATTTATTATATAATATATTATATATAGATGTCTTGGAGGTTTCTGAGGTTGTGCCTTACCGATGACGTGAGGTGGATCAGGATAGCGTGTGGGACGCCCTTTAACTGAATTAACGTTAGTCTGCCAAGGTGACGGCCAGAAAATGAGCTTTCCAGTCCTTAATTACTTCAGATGTAATTATATTTTACATATATCACGCACATTTTGCAGCCTTCCCCCTCAAACTTTACATAAATTTAGACTATTTCGTGCTTGCCATGATAAAAATTAACTTAAATCTATGTTCTTAAAGATATTTTTAAAGATATATCTTTTCCAGAGGAAATCGATTTTTATGCAAAAGTTTCATTAAAGACCATGTTATATATATTGCATTAATCGGCTTCTTATGCTCTATTATGTATCGCAGTTCGCTCGGTTAGGTTTAATTTGCAAGCATGCGGAGGAAAGGTGGCAATGATGAACGCTCAACACGTTCAATTTTTGTCCTGCAGAATTTCTTACCTTAAAGAAGAGGGAAGATGGTACGAACCTCCCGTTTCTTCATTTTTCTTCTTCCTGTTTCCACACACATACAGGTAGAATGATTTCCACCTTGGCCACTCACAGTCCTCTACAAGCAGATTAAATCTGGAACTTTCTCCCAGGTCTCGTTGCCCATGAAGCGCTTCTTGCAGTCTTGATATGATGTTGAATAACCTCGAAATTTCTTACATTTACATTGTGTCTTGTTTTCTTTTCTTTTTAATTTGCATTTTCGTGATAAATGTCCAACAGAAGGTTGTAAAACGGTCATGCTTCAAATACTGGGCCAGTGATTCTTTTATGCCATGAATTATTGTGTTAGAGTTAGTGCTATATGAGTATTAGCATGATTATGTATCTTGACGATGAGGAATGAAGATGATCACATGCGTTTTGTGATAATGGAAGTAAGGCAGAAATTCCTGCTTCTTCTCAATTTATAGCGACCAGTTGGCCTTGGTTAAGCACAGGTTTCGGAAGGTACGATACAGGTTAAGTATGAGGAATATCTGTGAGAGCCATTTCCATCTAGGTCAGTGAAATAATTTATACTTAATATGATACCCCATAAAAATGTATACATAGGGAACAAAACAGACGTAATACAGTGACTGGAAGAATGCACAAATAATCAACACATAGGAAAGAGAAGCTTAGGGCGACGCTTCGGTAAAATTTGAACAATTTACAAGTCACAGCGTGACCGGAACGTCCTTATAAGCTTCTCTTTCGTTTGTACGGGTTATTTGCGTCATGTATACATATATTTGTCAGCATTATGATGCTCAGGCTTTGATTAAGACTAGAATATATTTTGCAAAATCGTAGCTGTTGTAGCAGAAATTATAGAACATTATCTACTCTAGTAGAATTTACTAAACAACTCTTGTTATATAAGAAAAGACAAAACAGTGCCCGTTAAAGCATATTAACTGCCACATTGCTCTGGAGTAATGGATTCTTAGGTAATCAACTTACAGAATTCTTGCTGTTATCCATTGGTGTTTATTTTATAGCTGCAAGTTTGTGATCATTTTTTTGTTAATTCCCCTTAATTTTCTAACCCTGAATTGTTGCTAACAGACTAGTGCAATCTTTGATTTATTGCATGCTGAGCAGAATATATGGGCTCTTCTAACACCTGTATGTATGCAGAACAACGTGAGAAATCACGAAAGCGCTTGGAAGTTTTCTCTCCGCAGTGGCTGTTCTCCATATTGTAATATCACCTGTATATTGTAATATCACCTGTATATTGTGATATCACCTGTATATTGTGATATCACCTGCATATTGTGATGTCACCTGTATATTGTGATATCACCTGTATGTTGTGATATCACCTGTATGTATGAATGTCTAATGTATTCTTACATTTACCTACGAGTGCTCGTAATCTGTAATCTGTAATTCATGATATGCATACATTACCTGGATATTTATGTAAATATAATGTAAAGTATTTTCCGGACTGTACTAAAATAATCGACATTAAAAATAAAAGAAAAAGCTTGAAATTAACATGAGTTACTAATTATAAAGACTTGGAAATTATAGATATTCAAAGGAAAACTTTGTAACCACAGAGATTCAAAGGATGACTTCGAAACCACGAGAGCTAAAAGAAAGACTTGGAAATTGCAGGTGGCTTGTATCTAGATTAATGTATAGACAGAAAACTACCATGGGTAGTTCAGTGCAGTTAGGAATTAATTTATATTATTTACAAAATGAACACTACATATCAACTCAAGATTGTAAGAATTAAATTGGCAAGTTAATGAGTGATTTGAACTCAGTAAGAACGATTGCAAAACTAATCTTGGAGGGATGATCAGTACAACGTAAAGTAAGGCAGCGGTGCAGTAATACACACAACTCTTATATATTTTAGGTCACGATAGTACAAAATGGAGGCAAATTCTCTTGGAAGCAGACAGAAAAGAATGACATAAATTTGTCGCTCTAAATCATTTGTCATTACTTATGTTCTTCTTTGTATGTTGCGTTTTTTTTCTTCTATGTCATATATTTAATGTTTTACGTTGTGAGTTAAAATTATACGAGGGTAAACATAATGCTGGCTTATAAACCATAGTACATATGTCGGTTTTACGTTTTAGTCATCCGGTCACTTCACTTTCAGAGGAGTCAAATTTACTGTTGTAAAGACTGGCTCTTTAATGTGTATCGAGCAGAAAATTTATGCACAGCATTAGCATCATGCGCCAATCCACATTTGTGTTGGTGCTTCTTTCTGTGTTTTTACTGCCGAACATTCTGTTGCATCCACCACCAGCGTGGGTTGCAACAGGCAAAACAAACAAAGAGGGCAACAGGTATGAAGTCATTAAAACGGAAAATCATTAGATAAGCGAACTTCTTGCAGGCTGATCAAGAGTTTCATCTCTCGGGTAATTACCTCTGAAGTGGAACAGTCAACTTCAGAAAGTCTCGGGAGAGAGGAGTATTGACCAACCTTGCCAAAGTTATCTGAGCTTAACTTACCTTAAATGTCAAGGAACAAGATGTCTTCTGGCCACAGTAATGTTGAGTCAAGTACAGTCTTGGGTTGTTACTGGTGTCAGTTGAAACAGAAGGATTATGATTAATGAGGATATTTGGCTCGTAACTTGGTAAGTATTGTCTTCTTGTAGTTTTACTGTATACAAGTTGTGTATTCAGAAAGGAAAGTGATTGTTCACTGAGTTCAAATCACTCATTAACTTGCCAATTTATTTCTTTTATTTGCTTGTTTATTACCTTGAATATGTCATGAACACAGACGAATGTTCAACCCAACAGTGTAAATCCCCCACCAAAAAAAAAAAAAAAAATCATCAAATTTTAATTGTTTAATCTTTTTTCATATATATTTTTTGTATAATATGTAATTAGTTCCATTAAATGTTTTAATTCAAGTAATTTTTACGTTTTCTTCAATTATACAGATTATATATACAATATTAAATTAAATGAAAGATGAAACGAGGAACTAACACTTCAAAATTCATTAATTTACAAATTTAAATATTCCTGCCACCAAATATTAGCGATTTTCTTCTCTTAAATATATGTAAATTTCAAAGCTTAATTAAACCCTGAAATTTTCCTAATTTAACGGCAAATTTTTAATAACTTTTTCAAAAGAAAAAATTACCCATTAAACAGTATATATAGTCAGCGAAGACGCAAGCTGAGGTGAAGATTCATATAGTATTTATCAGGTCACAGGGACTGTTTGGTAACACGCGAGTCGTCGTGCTAGACCCAGCTAGAGGGAAGCTACCCTTGTTCTGGATGATGTCACTGGTGCGGATGAGAGCCGATTCAAGACACTCTCTCTTATTTCTCTCTTGTTCTAAAATAATGAGTTTAGCTTTTGCTCAACCCATGTGGCGTTATTGCAAAATGCTTTGGTTAACGTATGCATTACTAGTATTACTTGTGTAGCAGGCACATGTCTGTTGACTGACGAACGTCAAGTCCATGACTCTCGCCTACATACGAGTATACCGTGTTGTAACTGATACTGGGACTCGTGTAGGTAACGATGGCAGTGCTTTTTTCTGGTCTTTCCATATAGCTTGAGTTTGTGGGAGCACTGAAAGTGGGAAAATATGAGGGATATGTTGTTGTTCATTTATTGAAAATCCTGCTTCTACGGACACAAATGTCCAGCTTGGATGTAATATTATTGAGAAACTGTAAATATATAATACTGAAACTGGGGCATGCAAAGAGTATGTTATAATTTATTCGGCGTATGTCACACTCCCATATAGGCTGCCACCCAACCAGCAAACCGGGTGATAAGGGTTTAACGATCAATAGGGTACCTGTCGTTAAATCAGTACTTTGGTTCATTGACCAATCGCAGGCAAGCCTGCCAGAGCTTTAGCAACGTGGTTCACTTGCGGTAAGCATTGGCAGACTTGCCTACCTGCTGGTTGAGTACGGTGCACTCTCTCTGGCTTCTGCTTTGCTATCGGTCATCGTAGTGTACACTTATTATTATTCTTTCTGTACATATTGTACATACCTGTATATAGTGGGTGAAAACAAAATATACATTATAATCTACTGCTGAGTTTGTTTGCTCCAATTTCCATTACGACCAGGTCTCATAGACCATTCATTACCTGTGTTCGTAATAGGAACGTAAATATAGTTTTTTTTAAAACATATCTGAATTGGACTCAAGCATGTCATCCAACCTCAGTGACTGAAATGGTCGATGATTCTAGCTGTATAGTTTATCTTTGTAGTCAAGAGGTAATTTGTGAATAACTGCAAGTTCTTATGATTAATATTGAAATTTATATTTGCGAATTTACGCTTAATTATTGGATGATTGCAAAACAAGAAATATAAACAGGGATTTGATGGCAGTTTCTGTTAGTTTCACAAATAATTAATAGAAAAATTATAATCAATATGAAGATAATAAATATATGAGTATTGTAGGAAATCATATTCCCGGAAAGCTTTTTTTTTTATAGTTATTTCATAATATAACAAAAAGCAGTTCGTACACTAATTGCAATATAAACAAAATGCTTTGCCGAGAGGCATTTTCAAACAATAACTAATTATATTGTAAATGTCAAAGTTAAAATAACACTAGTGATGGCTGTCGTTCCGACCAGCCCTTGTCATTCATTGGTCATTTAAAACGGCGCTTGCTCCTCTCTGTGTGTCTTATTTATTTTGCTGTATTTCACTTGCTTTCCTCAGAGTTGTTCTTTACTTGCTTTTCTTACGGTTGTTCTTTACTTGCTTTCCTCAGGGTTACTGTTATTCACTTGCTTTCCTCAGGGTTGTTCTTTACTTGCTTTCCTCAACGTTACTGTTCTTCACTCGTTTTCCTGAAGATTGTTCTTGCTTTCCTCAAGGTTGTTATTCTTCACTTGCTCTCCTGAAGGTTGTTGCCATTCATCTGCCTTCCTGAAGTTTGTTGTTCTTCACTTGCCTCTTTTAAAATTGTTGTTCTTCACTTGCCTCCCTTCAAAATTGTTGTTCTTCATCTCCTTTGCTTAATTTTGTGGATCTAAGATTGTTGTATGTGTAGTTTATCATTACAAAAAAAAAAATTATTTCAGACTCATCTGTTGTTTCCCACAAAGTTATGGTGACCGGAGAAGATATCACACATATCATCCAATGTACTCGAGCCATATTTCCAAAATGTGGACAGACGTCACAAGTAAACTGACCCATCGAACCATAACATTCTCACCTGTGCTGCCACTGTACTTCAAAACCCTGTGTTCCCAAGCTCGGTTAAGTGGTTCCCAAGCTCGGCTAAGTGGTTCCCAAGAATCTCTTCATTATGTATACCCTGGTGTGTGCTAGTAGTCCCAGAACTAATAAACTGTATTGTAAGAACTCGTAAACTGTGACTTCAGATACAAAACTCTTCATAGATTCACTTGATCTTTGAATTTGTTAGCTCTTCCAATCTTGCAAACACTTAGTGGTTGCAAGGACCTCTCTTGTGGCTCTCTCGTCTCCCCCTTCCCCTCCTTAGTTGCTGTCAGGACCCCTCTTGCGGTTTTAACGTTGCCAATCAATAAGGTTTACTTGTAACTCACAAGTTTTTTTTTTTTTTTTTCTGCGTTCCTTCCAGCGTTCCCTGTCAGATTTCACGTGTCAATCTCGTCAGCCAAAATGTTTTAGGGATTAAAACTTTCTCACTAAAGTTAGAAATTTAAGTTTCTTCTTACTCTTCAAACTTAATTTCCCAAAATATAAAGTTTCTTCATGGCTCAAACTTAATTTGACGGGTCCGCCAGAGTCTTTACGTTTTAAACTGGGTATTTATTAATATTTATTTCTTTAGGCTTTATGAATGTAAATAATTTTTTCATCAACAATCCTGCCGTCAAAAAATCTACCTAGCTTAGAATTTTGACATGACCAAAATAAAATTTATTAATCAAGTTTAGATGACTTTAAGCGTTGTTCTATTGATTTACATCACAGGTAACTGAAAAAAATAGAATTTATTGGAATATAAATATAAATATCTGTAAATAAATTCGCAAAAATTTTCTATGGTATAAAAGTTTGTGTACATAGATTTACATGTTCTCCATATACAGATGTCACATTGGTATGTATTGTTATACATTGATTACTACCCGATCTAAGCTTCTACGATGAATAGTGAATATATTATTCTAGGTTAGATTCTACTAGGATAATGTAAATTAACCTGCATTTACGTAAAGTTAACTAATAACAGCAAAGTAATTTAAATGACTAGTTACATTCAGGCAGAGAAAGCAGTAACGGAATTCTTTAGTGCGTTGAATTTCCACGGTCGCTCTTTAAGTTGGAGGTTGCACTGGAAGATCAGTTGCTGCAGTTATCAAATCCGGGAACACGCACGGTTGTGGATTACATGAGGAAGGGAAAATAATCTCCGTGAAACTTCAGTGGAAAATATATACGGTAATAGGCAGGTTTAGTGTAATAGGCAAAATGCTATGGTAATGCGGTACATGGAGAACACAGGTAGATAGACCTTGCCTGAAATGTATAGGTACTGACAAGATCTGGGCTAGTAACCCCTTCTCCTGTAGACATTTACTAAAAAAGAGAAGAAGAAAAACTTTATAAATCTGGGATGCTTGAATGTGCATGGATGTAGTACGGATGACAAGAAACAGATGATTGCTGATGTTATGAATGAAAAGAAGTTGGATGTCCTGGCCCTAAGCGAAACAAAGCTGAAGGGGGTAGGAAGTTTCGGTGGGAAGAAATAAATGGGATTAAATCTGGAGTATCTGAGAGAGTTAGAGCTAAGGAAGGGGTAGCATTAATGTTGAAGGATCAGTAAT
>NC_069418.1:25284299-25286799 GCF_026875155.1 Cherax quadricarinatus
AGATGGAGAGAATATTTTGAGGAATTGTTAAATGTTGATGAAGATAGGGAAGCTGTGATTTCGTGTATAGGGCAAGGAGGAATAACATCTTGTAGGAGTGAGGAAGAGCCAGTTGTGAGTGTGGGGGAAGTTCGTGAGGCAGTAGGTAAAATGAAAGGGGGTAAAGCAGCTGGGATAAATGGGATAAAGATAGAAATGTTAAAAGCAGGTGGGGATATAGTTTTTGAGTGGTTGGTGCTATTATATTAATAAATGTATGGAAGAGGGTACGGTACCTGGGGATTGGCAGAGAGCATGCATAGTTCCTCTGTATAAAAGCAAAAGGGACAAAAGAGAGTGCAAAAATTATAGGGGGATAAGTCTGTTGAGTATATCTGGTAAAGTGTATGGTAGAGTTATTATTGAAAGAATTAAGAGTAAGACGGAGAATAGGATAGCAGATGAACAAGGAGGCTTTAGGAAAGGTAGGGGGTGTGTGGACCAGGTGTTTACAGTGAAACATATAAGTGAGCAGTATTTAGATAAGGCTAAAGAGGTTTTTGTGGCATTTATGGATTTGGAAAAGGCGTATGACAGGGTGGATAGGGGGGCAATTTGACAGATGTTGCAGGTGTATGGTATAGGAGGTAGGTTACTGAAAGCAGTGAAGAGTTTTTGCGAGGATAGTGAGGCTCAAGTTAGAGTATGTAGGAAAGAGGGAGATTATTTCCCAGTAAAATTAGGCCTTAGACAAGGATGTGTGATATCACCGTGGTTGTTTAATATATTTACAAATGGGGTTGTAAGAGAAGTAAATGCGAGGGTCTTGGCAAGTGGCGTGGAGTTAAAAGATAAAGAATCACACATAAAGTGGGAGTTGTCGCAGTTGCTCTTTGCTGATGACACTGTGCTCTTGGGAGATTCTGAAGAGAAGTTGCAGAGGTTGGTGGATTAATTTGGTAGGGTATGTAAAAGAAGAAAATTAAAAGTGAATAAAGAAAAAAGTAAGGTTATGAGGATAACAAAAAGATTAGGTGATGAAAGATTGGATATCAGATTGGAGGGAGAGAGTATGGAGGAAGTGAATGTGTTCAGATATTTGGGAGTGGACGTGTCAGCGGATGGATCTATGAAAGATGAGGTGAATCATAGAATTGATGAGGGGAAAAGGGTGAGCGGTGCACTTAGGAGTCTGTGGAGACAAAGAACGTTGTCCTTGGAGGCAAAGAGGGGGATGTATGAGAGTATAGTTTTACCAACGCTCTTATATGAGTGTGAAGTATGGGTGATGAATGTTGCAGCGAGGAGAAGGCTGGAGGCAGTGGAGATGTCATGTGTGAGGGCAATGTGTGGTGTGAATATAATGCAGAGAATTCGTAGTTTGGAAGTTAGGAGGAGGTGCGGGATTACCAAAACTGTTGTCCAGAGGGCTGAGGAAGGGTTGTTGAGGTGGTTTGGACATGTAGAGAGAATGGAGCGAAACAGAATGACTTCAAGAGTGTATCAGTCTGTAGCGGAAGGAATGTGGGGTAGGGGCCGGCCTACGAAAGGTTGGAGGGAGGGGGTAAAGGAGGTTTTAGTGTGCGAGGAGCTTGGATTTCCAGCAGGTATGCGTGAGCGTGTTTGATAGGAGTGAATGGAGACAAATGGTTTTTAATACTTGACGTGCTGTTGGAGTGTTAGCAAAGTAACATTTATGAAGGGATTCAGGGAAACCGGCAGGACGGATTAGAGTCCTGGAGATGGGAAGCACAGTGTCTGCACTCTGAAAGAGGCGTGTTAATGTTACAGTTTAAAAGCTGTAGTGTAAAACATCCTTCTGGCAAGACAGTGATGGAGTGAATGATGGTGAAAGTTTCTCGTGTGTTAGTATTTTATATATATATATATATATATATATATATATATATATATATATATATATATATATATATATATAGTATATATATATACATATATATATATGATAATGTGAGTGGCCACGAAAGTGCTTGGAATTTCTCTATTCTTTCAGAGTGGTTGTTTTGCATATTCTAAAATCACCTGTTTACTGTGATCTTATTGCATATATATATATATATAATATATTATATATATATATATATATAAAATATATATATATATATATATATATATATATATATATTAATATATATATATATATATATATATATATATACACATATATATACATATATATATATATATATATGTCGTGCCGAATATGTAAAACTGGTCAATTAGCAAGAACTCATTTAAAATTAAGTCCTTTCTGAACTTTTCTCTGATACTTTTGAAGATATATTTTTTTCATTAATGTTAATGTAAAAATTTTTAATTTTGCACCAAAAGAATCTTAGAAAACTTACCTAACCTTATTATAACAAGAGCAATTTATTTTAGACTAACTCAACTAAATATGTTTTAAATACGTTTACAATAATTTAGTACTAAACGAACACAATCAAATATATTTTTTTTCGTTAGGTTCAGAATGATTTTGGCGAGATTATTGCATACA
>NC_069418.1:25291799-25314299 GCF_026875155.1 Cherax quadricarinatus
AGAAAGAAAGTTTGTTTTGTCATTGTGAAAAACTCTCAAATGAGGTGTCAGCTCAATCTCCACTGCATCATGTTATGTCAGTCATTTCTTCCGTGTTTGGTTCTTTCCAGTACCAGTTTTATCGTTAAATAACTAGAAGTCAAAGGGCAAATTTATATCGATAATACAAAGACAGCGTCATATTATTAATGTTGTTCACTATCGACTAGTTGATGAGAAGCATGTACATTTACGTTGAAACATATCCCCTGCGTAGCAGGCTTCTTCAGTCGAATACAGTTTAGAGGTTCTCACAGTCCACCATACTTGGTACGGAGTGATCAGTCCCTCAAGCCCGAGGGACTGATTAACTGCAATCTATATCTTTTTTTTTATGCGAGCATTGAGGTACAGGGGGCTGGGATTATAGAATATGAGGATACTTTTTCTCCGGATCATTTACGTAGATGGGGCTGTGGCTCGTGTGGGATCCGGGGCTAGCTTTCTGGGATGATTGATGTAGAGGGGACCGAGTCTATGGGTTTATGGAGACACCTTTCATAGTACAACCTAAATGTAGAAAGGACTTAGCTTAAAGGATACGGGAATGTGCTTTGCGCATCTCACAGCCATGGAAGCACATCTCATTAAGACGACGTTTCTCCCAAGAATAGCTTCATTGTTAATAAAACATGTACATGTACACGTACTTGTAGAATTAAAGATTATTATTATTATTATTATTATTATTATTATTATTATTATTATTATTATTATTATTATTATTATTAGTGAGAAAACGTGTCGTAATCCAGGGACTTTTTTCTTCCCCGGTGGGCGAAACGTAGATCCTCCGTGTTGTTTTCAGCAGACGGAGGATCAATCCTCCACCACGTCTCCCACTGACACACCCTCATGGGTTTAGTGTTTTACCTGAATAATTTATTTCATGAATAAAATGGCATCAACCTCACATTATCTTATTAACATATCGGTATACAATGCCATTAATATGTCATGACTTCGGCCATTGAGTAATTTACATAGAGACTAACCTCATTTCTAAATGTCTTCAAATTAGACATTGCTCTTAAATGATAATTAGAACAAATTCTAAGGAGACTTGATATGAATATAATGTCTCTTCTACAATCAAAGAAGAAATAAGAATGTCAACATTACAATACAATTTTTTTTTCAACTCGGGGTTGATGCCCCACAGCTGTTGTGTGTTTAATTGGGCCGGGATTTTTCGAGCCTCGTTAACTCCCGCTCAGTGGAAAATTGTTAGCGAAATGCGACAAGTGGAACCTTGGAGAATTCTCTCTTTATTTGACACCAATTAATTTCTTTCTCTCTCTCTCTCTCTCTCTCTCTCTCTCTCTCTCTCTCTCTCTCTCTCTCTCTCTCTCTCTCTCTCTCTCTCTCTCTCTCTCTCTCTCTCTCTCTCTCTATCAGTGGTATACCGATATACAATAGAGAGAAAAACAGAGGGACGGAGGAAGAGAGAAAGAGAGAGAGAGGTCAACTCTAGAGCCACATTATCTAAACCCAAAAATGACCGGCCCACAGAAATGAAAAAGAGAGAAAAAAATTGTTTTCGATTATTGTGGGATTTACTCAGAGATTTTACCTCTGGATTGTAGTTAATGATCGTTGCTTGCCACTTTTTTGTGATTTACGACTGTATTTTCCTTCTTTCATAAAGATCGCCAGCTTTTCCCGTTCTAGTTAGTTGACTGCGGATCAGGAGATTCAAGCAACAATCTTCTGTTTACTATGTTTTGCCTCACAGATTTTCCTATTTCCAGAGAATTAAAGAGATATTTCTCATCCTTATGATTCATGACTGATTCTAGGTTGAGGGACTGATTACCTTCACTTTTATTGTTTATTTTTTGTTTATAATTCTGCTAGACTGAGGTATTCATTATCTAATCTTCAATCTTTTGTTAATGTCCATGTATTGAACTGATAAAGCCACTGGATGGAGAAGGTCTTCAAAATAAAGATGCCCAGATATTGTACATGTATCTAATTCTTCAGCTTGTGAGTAGTGTATACCACTGAGACGGTCCTTTGGGAACGTTCTTTCTTGGACATTCACCTGTTTTCTGCAATTTTGCAAGCTCCTGATGATTTGTTATTTGCAACTCGAAAGGCCTAAAGCTATCATTCTACTCCCCCCATGGCTGTTTTACACACACACACACACACACTATGTATATTATATATATATATATATATATATATATATATATATATATATATATATATATATATATATATATATATATATATATATACATACATATTGACTCGTGTGAGGTTGTGCAACAGGGACACCCTCTCGCCCCCTTTCTCTTCTGTCTGGTCATCCAGGAAGTCACAGAAGCACTCTCCAGTGAGCTCAATATCTGGTTCTTAGATGATGGTACCCTACCTGGCATTACAGAATCCCTCCTAGAGGACATCAGAAAAATTAAAGCCATGGGAGAGAGCCTGGGCCTGTCTTTAAATCCCACAAAATGTGAAATAGTTTTTACCAATCGACAGATGATTCAGAATATTAGTGCTGTTTTATCAGGAGCACGAGCCATTGATCCAGCCAACAGCACTCTCCTTGGTGCTCCTCTTGGGTTCAATGCTATCCATCTGATCATAGAAAAAAGTATCAGACCTCCGGACGATGGAAAGCAGGATGAAAGGCATCGATACACATGATGCCGTCTACTTACTCACCAGATGCCTGTCAATCCCAAAAGTTACCTACTTCCTGAGATGCTCCCCAGCCTTCAGCAGTCCGAAACTCAAGGAATATGATTCTCTTCTTAAGACCATGCTAGAGAATGTATTGAATCTTTCCCTCGAAGATGGACAGTGGTTGCAAGCCTCACTTCCCGTCAGGCTTGGGGGGCTGGAAGTACGCAAATCCTCCCAGATTGCCCTACCAGCTTTCCTATCCTCTTCCATAGCATCAAACGAGTTAACAAAACAAATTCTTCCAGACAACTTCTGTGACTCAGCAGGAATACAGGACCCTACCTATGTCAGTGCCATCACTGAATGGGAGACTCTTGCTGCTCCATCACTAAAACCTAGTGCAGCACTGGCCTACAAACAGTCAAGTTGGGATGGCCCAATCGCTGAAAAAATGCTTGCCAACATGCTTAGGGCTGTAACATCAGACAGGGAGACTGCCCGTCTCCAAACTGCGAGTGCCCCTCACTCCGGGGACTTTCTCCAAACAGTTCCCATTTTGGCAATGGGAACACGCCTCGAGCCTAAGACACTCCGTATTACAGTTCACACGGAATACATGTGTATTTGCGGCGATGCGTAAGCCGACCCATATGGTCTACATGGCCTTAATTGTTCCAAAACCAAGGGTTGCCATGCAAGACACAATGAAGTCAACGACATCATAAAGAGAACTCTTGCTACAGCTGGATGCCCAGCCGATAGAGAGCCCCGAGCACTAGCAGCCAACAATACCCGCAACCCAGCAAACCGCCCCGACGGGATCACCATCTATCCTTGGAAGAATGGCAAGCTCTTGGAATGGGACTATGGTTGACGCTGGTTGACACCTACATCCATCACAGTGTTGGGCGACAGGGAGGAGCTGCTGACCACAGGGAGGAGTACAAGCTCAGCAAGTACAGGGACATAAGCCAACAGTATCAATTTGTCCCAGTGGGATCAGAGACCTTGGGATCATGGGGAAAAAAATGCCACACGTATCCTTAAAGAACTAGGTTCCAGACTCAACGACACCACCAGGGACCCAAGGGCAGCCTCTCTCATGTTCCAGCGTCTCAGCGTGGCCATCCAGATAGGAAATGCTTGCTGCATACTGGGCTCGCGTCTGGCTTCGGAGGAGCTGGAGGAGATTCATAATCTTTGATATATTAATAACAAAAAAAGGCACAATACCGTGACTGGAACGATACACAAATAACCCGAACATAAAAAGAGAAGCTTACGACGACGTTGATATATTGCATCATTGTATTCATGTTTGTGTTTTCTGTAAATGTATTCTCTCTATTAATAAATTTTCCCATAGAATATAAAATATATTCTAACAGCTCCGGGGAAAACCTTGAGTTTTCCCTGAGGTACATTTATTGTCTTCTCTGAGGATGAGGGTCCCCAGTCCAGTTGTAGAGGTGATACCTCCCTATATAATATATATATATATATATATATATATATATATATATATATATATATATATATATATATATATATATATATTATATATATATATGTATGCAAAACAACCACTCTGAAAGAATAGAGAAATTCCAAGCGCTTTCGTGACTACTCACATTATCAAGGAACTATGAAAGTAAAGCATCCAAGGAAGCTATATAAGGGGTCTGGCCAACACCTCACTATCAGATCCACAACGGTTAAACACCTGACGCGCGCCGACCCAACTGGATACGTCCTTTGCAACTCACCCACAAACTATTCTACCCAGAAAATTTAAAAATTTATTATTGTCCAGTGTATTATTAAATTCTTCCAATTCTATTAATTATAATCGATCTAATTTATATAAACCAAAGGAAATATTCATATTATTGTCAAAACTGCTTTTTATGAAACAAGATTCAATTATATTCCTGTCGACCATGGACTTGCTTGATACTACTTTCTCAACTTTTTGAAAATCAATTGGATGGTTAAAATCTCTTACATGAATAAATAGAGCATTGGAATCTTGTCCAGTTCTAATGTTATATTTATATTGTTTTAATCTTAGTTCGAGATTTTTACCAGTTTGACCGTAATAAATATAGCATTAGAACTGGACAAGATTCCAATGCTCTATTTATTCATGTAAGAGATTTTAACCATCCAATTGATTTTCAAAAGCTTCCTTGGATGCTTTACTTTCATAGTTCCTTGATAATGTGAGTAGTCACGAAAGCGCTTGGAATTTCTCTATTCTTTCAGAGTGGTTGTTTTGCATATCCTGAAATCACCTGTTTACTGTGATCTTATTGCATATATATATGTACATATATATATATTATATATATATATATATATATATATATATATATATATATATATATATATATATATATATATATATATTCTTTCTTTCAACACACCGGCTGTATCCCACCAAGGCGGGGTGGCCCAAAAGGAAAAACGAAAGTTTCTCCTTTTACATTTAGTAATATATACAGGAGAAGAGGTTACTAGCCCCTTGCTCCCGGCATTTTAGTCGCCTCTTACAACACGCATGGCTTACGGAGGAAGAATTCTGTTCCACTTCCCCATGGAGATAAGAGGAAATAAACAAGAATAAGAACTAGAAAGAAAATAGAAGAAAACCCAGAGGGGTGTGTATATATGTGCTTGTACATGTATGTGTAGTGTGACCTAAGTGTAAGTAGAAGTAGCAAGACGTACCTGAAATCTTGCATGTTCATGAGACAGAAAAAAGGACACCAGCAATCCTACCATCATGTAAAACAATTACAGGCTTTCGTTTTACACTCACTTGGCAGGACGGTAGTACCTCCCTGGGCGATATATATATATATATATATATATATATATATAATATATATATATATATATATATATATATATATATAATATATATATATATATATATAAATATGTATATATATACTATAAGTATGTATATATATAACAACACCAGTTCGTCGAGGAATTGATTCATATAGCACTTGAACAGTATCCAGGGGAATTTTGAGCCATTCCTCAAGCAACACCTCAAGCAACACATGTACATATATATGTATATATACATACATACATATATATACTCGTTTTCCTTAATGTCATCGTAGCAGTGTTCTTGCACTCCCACCTCTTAACCCTCTTATTCTGAGATCTTAACCACCATAACTCCGAATGAAATATTGATAATTATGATACAGGCCCATTTTCATGGCACCTTTTCTCCGTCTAGCTACTGCACCTTCAATAGTGATTGCATATATCAGAGAATTTCGGGTTTTGCTTTGTATGAACAATTATATTATTACTGTAATCATGGGGAGCGCTAAACCCGTAGGATTGTACAGCGCCTGTGGGGGGATGGAAGGTACTCAGGCTTAATTCAGAAAACTGGAGAACAGATGCAATTCCCTGGATCAAGAGCCCCTCACCAGAATCAAGAAACCTCTCTTGATTGGTGTGTATGAACAAGAATTAAATATATCTAGATTTCAGAAGCAGCATACAATATTTATTAACTTCTAAATGATAAAACTGTTGTTACAGTTATTCATAGACTGACCACAAAAGTAATGAATACTAATACTCTTTCATATGACAAATTCTAAATTATGTAGATAGCAATGGTATAATAAACATGGTAATTTTAATAATCTAAAGATCAATTGGAGCGCTATATCATGAGATTTTGAGTCAAAAAGATTTACTGATATAATCGAGGATAATTTCCTGACAAGGTAATGACTCAAACGTCATGTAAAAATATTTTGAGACTAATTTATTCCTGTTGATGCAGGTGAAAAATTAGACCTGAGAAACCATATCATTGCTCAGTTTAAGGTAAACTTTAATTTTTATATATAAAACCTATGTTTACAGACTGCCAAAATGCAAAGTGGGAGCTCTGAAAAGATACATCGAGAAATTAGCAAATTAACGGGAATCGAGCATTCAGATATATGTCACACTATTGTGACTGGAACAATTCACGAAGAATCCATCCTTTGCAAATAAATCTTATGACGACATTTCGGTTTGTTGTCGATAGTTGTCAAGTCACTCCAGACCTGTCTTCTGGTTTTCTCTGTTGTACTCGCTGCTAGTGACTTGACAATGGTCCAGGACGACCCGATACGTCGTCATAAGTCTCCTCTCGTAATTACTGATCATGTGTGAATTTAGATACAAACATATGTCGAGGAAATGGGTAAGAGATTCGAGAATGAAACACGAACTATTGAGGGGGAACAATATCTTAACTTTGTTAAAACGAAATAACGAGAAAACTCTAAGACAGTGTGGATAAAATGTATTAAGTATATAAGATCACATGTATAATGAAAGATATTCTTTAGAGCATGTAAAGATGATATACTACCTTCAGTAGATGATAAAAGTAGAATATTTTTTTTATAATTAAGAATGCCATCACTACTTAATACAGCTTGACAAATAATATTTTCAAAGTCGAAAGAGACGCAGGCAGAACGAAATAGATATTTGCTTCATGATTCAGAAAATAGCACACTGTATATATATATATATATATATATATATATATATATATATATATATATATATATATATATATATATATATATATATATATATATATATACATGTATATATATATAGGGGATCTACAACTGGTGAAAACAAAGGGAGAAGACTTGGGACTCATCCTCAATCCCTCCAAGTGTGAAATCATCACAGCGAACCAGGAAATAATCAATGCTGTGCGAGGAATCCTCCCGGAAGTCTTTACTACCATTCCGTCCAAAAGTACCCTCTTGGGAGCACCGCTGGGTCACCAGCCCATCGACACTGTCCTCAAGGACAAATTGAATGACCTGATGAGAAAGGAGAGAATAAGCAATCTTGATGCCCATGATACTCTGTATCTCCTCACAAGGTACCTTACTATTCCAAGACTTACTTACTTCTTGAGGTGTGCACCCACTTTTGACAACCCAACACTCGACGAATATGACGCACACCTGAGATGAACTTTTAAGAAGGCACTGAGCCTGTCACTAGAGGATGAGCAATGGAATCAGGCAACCCTCCCAGTGCGACTGGGAGGTATAGGGGTGCGCAAAGCAACGCATGTTGCTTTACCTGATTTTCTGTCTTCGTGTTTGGCTTCCAGTACATTAGTCAAGAAGATTGTTCCCGAACGCTAGAGAGACGTGGTAGGAGCTCAAGACCCCAGGTTTACTGAAGCAGCGATTCGGTGGGACATCCTTACAGATTCCTCCAGTAGACCAGCTCCTCCCAAAGAACACAAACAGTCCCACTGGGACAAACCGATCATGGAAAAAATCGCCAACACAATGCTCTCCAACGCCTCAGGAAAGGACAAAGCTCGCCTCCTGGCAGTGAAGGCACCACACTCAGGAGATTTCCTATTAGTTGTTCCCAATTCCTCCTTGGGCACTCGACTAGACCCACAGGCCATTCGGATTGGTGTTGCTCTTCGCCTAGCCGCCCCCATCCTCACCGAACATAGGTGTATTTGCGGCAGGGCGACAACTGATGAATTTGGACTTCTTGGTCTCGTGTGTCACAGAGCAGAAGGGAAGTATGCCAGACATGAGGAGGTCAATGACATCATAAAGAGAAGCCTCGCCACAGCCCGTTGCCCAGCTCAACGGGAACCCCAAGTGCAGAGGTCTGACGGAAGTCAAAAGCGTCCTGATGGAGCCACTATGCTACCTTGGAAGGATGGAAAGCAGATTTCCTGGGACTACACCTGTGCCGCCACATTGGCAGACACATACTTGCCATACTCCGTAGTGGAAGGGGGTGGAGCTGCCAGCCACAGGGAGACCCAGAAGATCCGCAAATATGAAGGCCTTCCCCCTTGCTATAACTTCATCCCAATAGGGTCGGAGACCCTTGGAGCATGGGGAAAGTGTGTTCTAAAGTTCCTCAAAGAGCTGGGTGAAAATCTCATCATAGAAACCAAGGACCACAGGGCGACCAGCTTCCTCTTTCGGAGACTCAGTGTTGCGATCCAGAGAGGAAATGCCTGCAGCATTCTGGGCACGCGGCCCACCGCCTGGGAGCTGGACGAAGTATTCGAGATGTAGCTCTGAGTTACCTATGTTGTTTTACTTTCTACTGTATCTTTGTGAATATTTTGTCAATGTATTTTGTCTTTTAAATAAAATATATATTAAATATAGGGGGTGGTAGGAGAAAATTCTCAAACAGCTTCAGGGAGAACCTTGAATTTTCCCTGAAGCAAGTTTATTCTTTTCTCTGAGGATGAGGGTCCCTAGGACAGGTCTAGAGGTGGTACCTCCCTATTTTATATATGTATATATATATATATATATATATATATATATATATATATATTATATATATATATATATATATATATATATATATATATATATATATATATATCGTGCCGAATATGTAAAACTGGTCAATCAGCAAGAACTCATTTAAAATTAAGTCCTTTCTGAAATTTTCTTTTATACGTTTAAAGATATATTTTTTTTCATTAATGTTAATGTAAAAAAATTTAATTTTGCACCAAAAGAATCTTAGAAAACTTACCTAACCTTATTATAACAAGAACAATTTATTTTAGCCTAACCCAACTAAATATATTTTAGATTTGTTTACAGTAATTTAATTCTAAACAAAGACTGTGAAATATATATTTTTCGTTTGGTTCAGAATGATTTTGGCGAAATTATTGCATACACAAATTTTCACTTGTCCTATATGGCAAGATGAGCGTTGCTATTTAAGCCAAGATCGCAAGTTCTGCCTATTCGGCACGACATATATATATATATATATATATATATATATATATATATATATATATATATATATATTTTATATATTTTATATATATATATATATATTTCACCCACCCCCTGCAGGACAAGCCACAGGGGAGTGGGTGGAAATCTTTAGCTTAAGTACTAAAACACTTCTCAGTGCGTCATCAGCAGCTATGCAATGTTGCAAGGGAGCAACTAAAGCAGGGGGGAGGTCTCAGAGTAGCGTAGGTGTCACCGTCCACGGTTACCTTAGACTAAGGGTAACCGTGGTTGCCCCCTTGCAACATTGCACAGCTCCTGATGACTCACTGAGAAGTGTGAAAGTACTTGAGCTAAAGATTTCCACTCCCTCTCCCTCCCCCGTAGCTTGTCCTACATAGTTAAGATCTCCCGTTACGATTGCTTGCATATATATATATATATATATATATATATATATATATATATATATATATATATATTTTTTTTTTTTTTTTTTCAACAAGTCGGCCGTCTCCCACCGAGGCAGGGTGACCCAAAAAAGAAAGAAAATCCCCAAAAAGAAAATACTTTCATCATTCATTCAACACTTTCACCACACTCGCACATTATCACTGTTTTTGCAGAGGTGCTCAGAATACAACAGTCTAGAAGCATAAACATATAAAGATACACAACATACCCCTCCAAACTGCCAATATCCCAAACCCCTCCTTTAAAGTGCAGGCATTGTACTTCCCATTTCCAGGACTCAAGTCCGACTATATGAAAATAACCGGTTTCCCTGAATCCCTTCACTAAATATTACCCTGCTCACACTCCAACAGATCGTCAGGTCCCAAGTCCCATTCGTCTCCATTCACTCCTATCTAACACGCTCACGCACGCTTGCTGGAAGTCCAAGCCCCTTACCCACAAAACCTCCTTTACCCCTCTCTCCAACCCTTTCGAGGACGACCCTACCCCGCCTTCCTTCCCCCATAGATTTATATGCTTTCCATGTCATTCTACTGTGATCCATTCTCTCTAAATGACCAAACCACCTCAACAACCCTCTTCTGCCCTCTGACTAATACTTTTATTAACTCCACACCTTCTCCTAATTTCCACACTCCGAATTTTCTGCATAATATTTACACCACACATTGCCTTAAACAGGACATCTCCGCTGCCTCCAACCGTCTCCTCGCTGCTGCATTTACACCAAGCTTCACACCCATATAAGAGTGTTGGTACTACTATACTTTCATACATTCCCTTCTTTGCCTCCATAGATAACGTTTTTTGACTCCACATATACCTCAACGCACCACTCACCTTTTTTCCCTCATCAATTCTATGATTAACCTCATCCTTCATAAATCCCTCCGCCGACACGTCAACTCCAAGTATCTGAAAACATTCACTTCTTTCCATTACTCCTCCTCCCCAATTTGATATCAATTTTTCTTTATCTAAATCATTTGACACCCTCATCACCTTACTCTTTTCTATGTTCACTTTCAACTTTCTACCTTTACACACATTCCCAAACTCATCCACTAACCTTTGCAATTTTTCTTTAGAATCTCCCCTAAGCACAGTATCATCAGCAAAAAGTAACTGTGTCAATTCCCCTTTTGAATTTGATTCCCCCTAATTTAATCCCACCCCCCTCCCCAAACACCCTAGCATTTACTTCCTTTACAACCCATCTATAAATATATTAAACAACCATGGTGACATTACACATCCCTGTCTAAGACCTACTTTTACCGGGAAGTAGTCTCCCTCTCTTCTACACACCCTAACCTGAGCCTCACTATCCTCATAAAAACTCTTTACAGCATTTAATAACTTACCACCTATTCCATATACTTGCAACATCTGCCACATTGCTCCTCTATCCACTCTATCATATGCCTTTTCTAATCCATAAATGCAATAAAAACTTCCCTATCTTTATCTAAATACTGTTCACATATATGCTTCAATGTAAACACCTGATCTACACATCCCCTACCCACTCTAAAACCTCCTTGCTCATCGCAATCCTACATTCTGTCTCACCTCTAATTCTTTCAATTATAACCCCACCGTACACTTTTCTGGTATACTCAGTAAGCTTATTTTCCCCTATAATTTTTACAGTCTCTTTTGTCCCCTTTCCCCTTTTTATAAAGGGGACTATACATGCTCTCTGCCAATCCCTAGGTACCTTTCCCCCTTTTTCATATAAATGAAATTTAAATGTAAAATTAATTTTCTACCAATATGTATTTTTAAATATTATATATATATATATATATTATATATATATATTTATATATAAAATATTTATATTATTGTATTATGTCGTGCCGAATATGTAAAACTGGCCAAATTAGCAAGAACTCTTTTAAAAATTAAGCCCTTTCAAAAATTTTCTTTTACTTTTAAAAGATATATTTTTTTCTTTAAATGTTAATGTAAAAAATTTTAAATTTTACCCCAAAAAAGAATCTTAAAAAAATTCCCAAACCCTTATTATAAGAAGAAAAATTTTTTTAAACCCAAAACCAAACTAAACATTTTTTAGATTGTTTACAGAAATTTAATACTAAACAAACACGTGAAATATTGTAAAATTTTGTATTCAATAATTTCCCAAAAATCTTTCTAAACCCTAACAAAAAAAAATATTTTTCACTGTGTTTGTTTAGTATTAAATTATTGTAAAAAAAATTAAAAATATATTTATTTGGGGTTGGGGCTAAAAAAATTTTTTTTGTTATAATATGGGGGGTAAGTTTTCTAAGTTTTTTGGTGCAAAATTAAATTTTTTTTTTACTTTAACATTAATAAAAAAAATCCGTTTTTAAAAATTATAAGAGAAAATTTTAAAAAGGACTTAATTTTAAATGAGTTCTTGCAAAATTGACCAGTTTTACATATTGGGCAGACTTATTATATATATTATTATATATTTATATATATATATTATATATTTTTATATATTTTATATAATATACATATGGGGTAAAAAATTAATTTTTAATTTAATTCTTTTAAAGTGAAAAGAAATATATCTTTAAATTTTAAAAAGGATTTTAATTTTAAATGAGTTTTTCCCTAATTAACCAGTTTTATCTTTTCGGCACGAAATTAATATGTATGTATGATTAAGAAAATTTAAAAAATATTTACGACTGGATACAGGAATATTAACCCCAAATTTTAGAATAAAGGGATTTTTGGATGATAAAAAAAATTTTGGAACTGTGGTGAATTTAAATTTAATATACTGTTTGTTTGCTGAATGATTTTAAAAAAACGTAGGTCATTATCAAAGCACGACTGAATTTTTTTGTATTAACGGTGCAGTGAAAACAATCCCCCGCAAAAATATTCAGTTTTTTAATAATATATATTTAAAATGAGATATAAAAAAAATCCCCTTAGATCCACTTGTTCATTTTCAAATGGCCTTTGTTAATATAACTCAAAAAAAAAAGATACAAATATAATAAAGTAACCTGAAGCTGGTTCTGGTTCATAGCATGTTTTCCCGGGAAGAATTTTCCTCAATTCCATTGTTAACCAGTGGAGGGGCTTCAAGGATCAGTCCTCAGCTCTGTCTTCACAGTCAGTGATATCCATCAAGCATCAGAAATAGGCGTAATCAGCGAAAGATACACAGCCAAATTAAATTTTTCTCAAGATATCCCATAATAAAAAAATAAATAAAACGCATAGGGCTAATGTACAATTTTAAAAAGAGATTGAAAAATTTACAAATTTCCCCAAAATAGAAAAAATGTTGGTTTTTTTTTGGTAAAGTAGTGAGATAAAAAAGAATTCAAAGGAAAAAAAGTCTGTAAAAAAAAACATAAAACTTTTGGGTTTGTGTTTTATCCGAAAAAAGCCAATGCAAACGTGAGAAAACATTAAGACAAAAAACGAGAGAGGAAACTCAGGGGAAAGGGAAAAACTATGTAAACGGGGAATAAAGTAAAAGAAGGGAGAGACAATGCAGTAAAGTGGGAATTAGAGTGAGACAAAAGCCAACACAACACAAAAGCGATAAACTCGGAGGGAGAAAAGAGATAAACCCAGGGATGTAAAATGAAAAAAATTGAGTATTATGTGCAGTTAAAAAAAAAAAAAGGCTTTTGCCTGAGATTTTTAAAAAAAACTGAAATGAATTTTATCGTATTGTCCGCGGAAATTAGATTTCAAATGTAACATATTAATAACTGAAAATGGAGCTATGACATTTTTCCATAGATTTTGCCCGGTGGCTTCGTGACACCTCTCAGAATAATTAATGTGAAACAGATTTTAATATTTCGCTAGGAAATAAAAATTTCTAGTGTAAATTACGGTCCGCGGTGCTATGAACGACCACCCCGCAACACATTTAGGTAAGTACACACATATATACAATACACACAAACCAGTACACAAGTATTGATCTTTTTTTAAAAACTCAGATACACAGTATTCATAAGCCCTTACCTCAGAATTTATAATGCTTAATTTAGTAATTTTTAATTTGATCATTATATATACGTCCTGGCCGCCGCAGTTCTGTTTGTTCAAAATCACTTATTTAATGTTTTAATTATTAATTTTATATATAATTTATAAAATATATATATATTATTATATATATATTATATATATATATATATTATTATAAAAATTTTTATATATAAATTTTTGCATTAAATATATATAAAATTATTGTAACCACAAACGAGGCTATTAATCAAAACAGCACTCGTAGCCCAGGAAATTGAACCCCTGTCGTATCGGGCCCTTGGGGTGGGGGTTTGAACCCCGGCTAGTCGCAGTGTTTGTTTATATATTATATTTTATATATATATATATATATATTTAAAAATATGTCGTGCCCAATATGTAAAAGGTCAATAGCAAGAATCTTTTAAAAAATTTAAGTTTTTCTAAAATTTTCTCTTTACGTTTTAAAGATATATTTTTTTTTAAATGTTAATGTAAAAATTTTTTTTTTGCCCCCAAAGAATCTTAGAAAAATTCCTAACCTTATTTTAATAACAACAATTTATTATAGCTAACCCAAAAATTATTTGATTTGTTAACAAAAATTTAAAACTAAGCAAACACGTGAAATATATTTTTTTTGTTAGGGTTTAGAATGATTTTGGGGAAATTATGATACACAAATTTTTTACTTTTCCCATATGGGAGATGGCGTTACTATTTTAAACCAAGTCGCAATTCTGCCTATTCGGCCGATAAATATATATTATATATATATATAATATATAATTATATATATATATATATATATATTAAAATATTTTTATTTTTATACATATATATACATTTTATAAAATTTTTATATAACACACACAAACAATTGTATATATATATATATATTATATATATATATATATATTATATATAATATATATATATATATATATATATATATAATATATATATTATATATTATATATGTGTGCCGAAAATGTAAAACTGGTCAATTAGCAAGAACTCTTTAAAAATTTAAATCTTTTCTAAATTTTCTCTTATGCGTTCAAAGATATATTTTTTTCATTATGTTAGGGGAAAAATTTTTAATTTTGCATCAAAGCAACTTAGAAACTTACAAACCCTTATTATAACAAGAACAATTTATTTTAGCAACCAACAAAAATATATTTAGATTGTTTACAGTAATTTAATACTAAAAACCCCATAAAATATACTTTTTTCGTAGGTTCAGATGATTTTGGCGAAATTATTGCATACACAAATTTTCACTTGTTGTATATGGCAAGATGACGTTTGCTAATTTAAGCCAAGATCAGCAAGTTTGCCTATTCGGCACACATTATATATATATATATATATATATATATATTAATATATAATATATATATTATATATATATATATAATTAATATAATATTATATATATATACACACAAACTGGGAGTAATAAAACCAGTAATAAGTAATATGTTTTTCCCACAAACATGTCTTATGCTTGATAGACATGTTCAGTGAATTTACATGCAGGCTATTTTTTTTTCATTTTAAACAAACAAACACAGGGACCAACAACCCCATTTAAACACATATTGATCTCTTAATCTGGTCGCCCACCCGTACTTTGTCTTGTAATTGTTACTAAAGAAATGTTTTCCAATTTTAAGTATATTTGAATGTTTCATGTTGCGACCAAAATTTACCAGAGGAAATGAGAGGTTTTTATTAAATCGAACATATTACATATCGAATATATATATATATATATATTATAAAAATATATATTATATATATAATATATTTATATATATATTTATATAATATGGAGGATTCCTCAAAACTTTACTAGGAACCTTCTCCTCAAGAAGACAATAAACAACCTCAAGGTTATCTCCAGCAACTGTTATAAAATTGTATTTTAGACAGAATACATTGACTGAAACAGAAATATGAATACTTTGGTTTAATTATCAAGATTATGAATCTCCATCCTTCGAACAATTTCGACCGAATATGAGCATGTTTTCTTCTGTTGGCCAAGTAGCGCAATAAAATTAAAATGGTCCTTGTCTGGTAGTGTTTATATGATATATATATATAGGAATATATATATTATATTTATATACTTATATAAAATCTATGTATATATATAAAATTATATCTTATATATTATATGATAATTGTAATATTAAAATTATACTTATAGCATCTTATAATATATATGATATATATCACACGTCACAAAAACAGGGAAGTAATAAAACCGCAATCAAGTATATTTTTTTCCCCACAAACATGTCTTTTGGTTGTTAGACATGTTCACGTGTTTTCATGGCAGGGCTCCTATTTTTTTTTCCTCATTTTGCACCAAACAAAACATGGAGCCACAGACCCATGTAAACACTAATTGATCTCTTTTTAATTGGTCGCCCATCACCGTACTTGTTTGTAATTTGTTTACCGGGAATGCAAAGATTTCCAATTTTTAATATATTTGAATATTTTCATGTTTTCGAACGAAAATTTCCAGAGAATGAGAGTTTTTTTAAATTCGTAACATATTAACTTTATCAATATATATATATATATATATATATATATATATATATTTATATATATATATATATATATATATATATTATATATATATATATATATATATATATGGAGGTATACTCTATAATTACTAATATCTAAGAAGAAATAAACATAACTAATATACTCAAATGATTATAAAATTTTATTAATATATAGAATACATTAAGAAAAGAAATATAATAATGTTTAATATATCAAGATTATGAATTCCTCCTGATCATTACAAGCGGACGAGCGAAACACTTTGCATTTTCCTTTGGATGGCACTTAGGCCACTAAAATGCTCCCGGCCTGGTGTGTTGATAGGAACCAGTTCTTTAAGAAACTTGCATTTTTACTCATATTTCCAAATCTCTGATATAACAAATTGATACTGTTGTTATGCCCTTACTTGCTAAGCTTTACTTTCTGTGATAGCAAGCTCCTCCTTCTCCAATACTGTATATGTAGTGTAGCATTACACAAGGTATAATCCATAAAATATATTTTAGATATGTAATATACCGGTTTTGTTATAGTATTGTATGATATGATGTTTATTTATGGCATCATCAATTCTGAATAGATAAATTATTGTTAAATAGCAAGCTAATCTTATATATAAATGAAAATTTGATATAATATATTTGAAAAATATTCTATAATAGAAAAAAATATATTTATTTTTTTAGTATTAATTATTATAAACAAATCTAAAATATATTAAAAGTTGTTAGTAAAATAAATTTTTTGCTATAATAAGGTTATATAATTATTTTATAATTCTTTATGTGCAAAATTATATTTTTATAAATAATATAATAAAAAAATATCTTTAAAAAACGTATAAGAAAATTTTAGAATAACTATAATTTTTAAATATTTATATTGCTAATTGAAGTTTTACATATTCGCAACATATATATATATATATATATATATATATATATTATATATATATATATATATATATAATATAAATATATATAATATAATATAATATAAATATATTATATATATAAATTATATATATATATATATATAAAATATATATATATATATATATATATATATTTTATTCGGCAGAATAAGGTGTTACACCGGAATATGTTCTTTAAAATAATTATACCTGTCTTTGGAGCAATGAGAAAAGAATCTCTGGTACTTAATGCGCAGAGTAAAACTTTAGATATTTAGCTTCTACATTTCCTTGTTATTCTTCGCCGATTTTCAAACTGTTTAGCCCTATCTGCCTTCTTAGTTCTTTTGAGTATCTTCCATATCGTAATTATATCTTCCTCATTATTCTTTCTTTCTGATGTCGGCGCGTTGCGTACCGTGACGCTCTCATAGTGCAGTTCTTTGAGTTGTGGTGTGTGCGTTTGTGTTTGTGTGTGTGTGTGTGTCCGGCGCTCCTGCGTGAAATATTTATATTACTAAATTACTGAGAATCCTTTCAATTTTAGACCGTTTCATTCAGTTATTCTGATTGCGTTTCCTACACATTGTTGTCTCTGTAGTTCGTATGGATCTTAATGCAGAGACGACCAAAAAATGTAAAATTTAAACCGAGTTTAATGACATATATACTGCAATACTGTTTATGTTGCCATTAGTGAAATTTTAAAATTGAATTTCCAGAGCAATTTCATTAAAATAACAAATAGATCCTGGCTCTCGTCAGGCCGCGCTCATTTTCCCCTGACAAATAAATTAATAACATTTGGACTGTTTTAAAAATCTTCCCAAATAAATATCGCAGAGTAAATGCGATAGGATGCCGTGTGGGTCGTGCGTCGTCAGGGTCGTTGTCAGGTGGTCGTCAGGCGTCTTTGTGGGTGTAAATCAGACGTAGGAGTAGGAACGGTGCTTGAGTGTCTTGGTAAGGTCGTTGTCAAGTCGACGTGATCTGTCTAGGAGGGTGTACAGGTGTAGGATGTTGTTAACGATTATGTGCCTACATCGCTGTGGAGGGTGCAAGGTAACGTAATAATGGCAGAGGAATTTGAGACGCGTAACAAAATGAATTTCGTGGATCTGAAAAAATATAAATTTTATGTAAAAATTATTAGGTAGGTTGAAAACGTGGAATCGGAAACCCAAGGTTGCCTGAGGATTCGAGAGGTTGTGTAAATAATCTGGGAAAACCTACAGGTTGATAAATGAGACATTTGGGCAACATATGGGTACCGTTATTTTGAAAACGTTTCGCCATCCAGTGCCTCCGCCAGCAATGGCTGGCATGGGTCGTAATGGAAAATGGACGTGGGTCGTGATGGAAAAAAAAGTAGCGAAGAGTGTTTTGGGGAATGTTGCATGCTAAAAGTTTGTTACCTATATTTTAATAGACGTATGTCACACATCCACATAGGCATGTCTCCCGACCAGCGAACCAAGTGTTAAGAGTATAACGATCAGGGGCCCCGTTCAACCATCTAATCACCATGAAGCCCGCCAGAGCTGTGAAGCGATGTGGTACACTCATGAAACAACTTTGGTAAACTTGCCTTCCCTGCTGGTCGTCACTGTGTATCGTGTCTTGTGCTTGCATTTGCATCATTGATCACCGTGTCTTATGCTTGCATTTCCCTCATTGCATATAGGCTATATATATTGCAAATACCAGTTTATTTTTGGTGACAGAAATATAATAATATATTTTTTTGCTGTGTTTTGCTCGTTCCAAGTGGTTATCGCATTACGGAAAGGTGTGCAGGCCGTATATACACCGGTGTATGTAATAGGGAGCATGGAAGTAGTTGGAATAATTGTGTCGGTTAATTCATAGTTAGATGGGATCGTAGGCGATCAAGAAATAGGGCGGACGATGGGTTTTCCTTTTCATGAGATCGTGGGTGTTTACATATTTTAATGGTTGATATTCTGAGAGGGTAAGTGTTTTATGATCTTTGCTGTCTTGAAATTTTTGGGTGATTTTATGGATGTTTTGGAGCCATGGGTGTGCTAGAAAGTAGATTTGTTAGTCTGCGAGAAGCAAATTGCCTCCAACGAACTGATCATTTGAGGAATAAATGCACAAATGCAAGCGACTTATTCATCACAATGTGGACACTGCAGAACTTCAGTAAGCTGACTGAGCGCTCTGAAGGCGGTAAAAGACACTGTTAGGCAGCTGCTCGAAGCTCACTTATTATATTTAGCTATTTCTTTCTTTTAGCTTGTGTTTTGATTCTCTCAACAGTAAGATGTTTAAATAATTGAAGTCCCAAGAGAACTGCAGGGACTGGACACTAAATGTATTTTACCGATTTTTTTCGCACTGCTCTTGTATTATCCAGGACAGAGATTGCGCCTCACGCTTGCAAGAGACATGGAAGTAATATGCAGCAGACCAGTAAAAAGGATGTTCAGTATTTAGCTCTTTGTTATGTTAGGCAGCTAGAGTAAAATTCTAATATACTTGTGGCTCAGTAATGTAAGGCCTCAGCTCAAAAGCAGCAGCTCCCGTATTCAGTTTCTGCTTAAGGAAAGACTTATGGACAATTCTTCTTGCACCTGCTGTCTCTGCTCGCCTATGAATGCATAGGTGTACTGTTATAGGTACAATGCCTGATGAACATAACGCAAACTTCACCAATGACGACAGGACATTATGAACATTGCTGTTCCTGTGACCTGAAAATGATAATCACTGTTCACTACACCAGCCGAATCCTTCACTGCCTTCGTACGCCATCCTCTCCTTTCCTGTCCCCTTCCGCCAACCTTCTGGACTCTGACGTAGGTACCCTCAAAGCCGGCGACGCTGGAATAACACCCCCTGAAACAGCTCATTACGGCCGATTGACAAGTTGCAGTTGTTAGCAAAAAGGGAAATAAAAAAATGTGTTTCCTTTGCTGCCCCTTTCCTCGCAGAGTTTGCCTGTAGAGTTAGTAGAATTAGAGGCGTGAATGTTTTGCATTACAAAAGGGGGCAATGTTATTCGAGAGGCTCTGAGTTCGTTGACAAGTTTTGCTACTGTTTTTATTTTCAAGTTTAAAACAAACTTAGTGGAGGGAATACTTTCAGTAACTTAATGAGCGTGACGGGAATTGCATTTATTTCTTAAAATACTGTCTTGCATACATATGGACACATCCAGAAGGCCAGGAATCATTAAATCCAGTTGATATTGGTTAGGAGGGGAATCCAGGAGCTATGACGCCTAATGGCGTGACTGTGCACGATATCACAAACGCGAACGAACATACAGTGACACTTGTCATTTCTTCACTATCATGACAAATTAGACACATGTGCAACTCCTGTGTATCTTTATAGAGGAAACGTTCCGCCACACAGTGGCTTCATCAGTCCATACAAAGAAGAAACTTGAAGAACGGGAGGAGAATGAGGTAATCAGTCCCTCAACCTTGAGTCGATGTGGTCAGTCCATCAATCTTGAATAGAATACGGCATATTTGCGGAGAAGGAGCTTATAAACCGTAGGCAGGAGAGGTGCAGCAGTCGTAGGTGGTGTCACATTTGTTCAGTGTGGAAGTAGGTCGTGCCCAAGGGTTAGGCAAGTGAAGAATTCCCAAGTATTAAGATCCCAAGAAGTTGCAGTGTCTGACAGGATTGTAGAGGAATGGTTCACAGAACCGACAATAAAGATACCCAGGAGTTGCACATGTCTAATTTGTCAACGTGTTGGTTCTCTGAACCATTCATCTACAATCTTCACTATCATAAGCACAAAATTCATGAAATCAGCAACGAACTCACTAATATAGATATGATATATAAATTTCGATTACAGAAACATATATTCAAAAATCTCAAATCATGGCAAATTTAGATAAATTCATAGCTGAAATTTATAATGGATAATCCGAACTGGATAATGGAACTAACAGATCATGTTTGACTAACTCACTGGAAGGCAATTAATTTTTATGTCAATAAATGGGGGAAAAGTTAAATTTGTATTAATCATAAATATATATATTTGGAACAGGAACTTTTTCGATTAAACCAGATTATATATATGACAGGATGAATTCATGTATATGTACACGAGTACCGATATACCTGCATCTGAAAACTAATATACCTCTATGTACACTGCTTATTGTTTCTACACCTGACTTAATTCATGTATCTTGACTATTAGCACCTGCAGGTGACCTGTCGCTGCTACCGTGGTCCAGTATTTAACTAGTGACTAATCCCTTAATCACTTCCTGCAGGTACCGGAGAGTCCTACCTGGAAAATGGAGTAACTGCTGCTCAGAAGGCCTTTCGAATCTCCTTTGTATAAATTCCTACCCAAACAGGCATTAGTACCCAGGGTGAAACCGTGTGTGGAAGGTAGGAATATAACACGCATAGGGGCAGTTCTCTCCACACAGCACAAAACTATTTTCTTTAAGTAATAAATGCTAATACACATGTAGACAATTAGAAACAGTGAGAGGCTTGAATGTAGTAGCATTAAATAATATGGTTTATTCAGAAATGAAAAAACACACACACACGTGCACGCACGCGCACACACACACGCGCACACACACGCGCACACGCGCGCACGCACACACACACACACACACACACTGTTGCGAATAAGAAATTTTTTAAAGAACTTCAGAATGTGGCCTGTTACCATTTATTTCTTATGCAACAAGATTTTTGGATCCGAGTTATAGGTAGTTTAGAGTCCAGGGGAAATAATTTCAACTGGTAAACTCCATAGAATAATATTCAAATTTATTAAAGTATTTAAATACAATACTCTATCTTCTCTTTGTAGTTAATGTAACTTAATACTTTGTACAATAAATTTACCATATACATTTAGTTCAAAATCATGGAAATGTCACATTAATAAGGAAGTTTAATTATTCTTCCTGTAATTCAGTTTTCAATAACATTTACGTCTTTGTCTTAACAAGACTGTAAACTCAAAATACAGAAGGTACAAGATTTAACAAG
>NC_069418.1:25319299-25344299 GCF_026875155.1 Cherax quadricarinatus
ATTGTGTGAGCCATTAACAAAGATCTTCAACACATCATTTGAAACTGGACAACTCCCTGAGGTATGGAAAATGGCAAATGTAGTCCCAATTTTTAAAAAGGGAGACAGACATGAGGCACTAAACTACAGACCTGTATCACTAACGTGTTTAGTATGCAAGGTCATTGAGAAGATCATCAGGAGGAGAGTGGTGGAGCACCTGGAAAGAAACAAGTGTATAATTGACAACCAGCATGGTTTCAGGGAAGGAAAATCCTGTGTCACAGACCTACTAGAGTTTTATGACAAGGTGACAGAAGTAAGACAAGAGAGAGAGGGGTGGATCGACTGCATATTTTTGGACTGCAAGAAGGCCTTCGACACAGTTCCTCACAAGAGGTTACTGCAAAAACTAGAGGATCAGGCACACATAACAGGAAAGGCACTGCAATGGATCAGAGAATACCTGACAGGGAGGCAACAACGAGTCATGGTACGCGACGAGGTGTCAGAGTGGGCGCCTGTGACAAGCGGGGTTCCACAGGGGTCAGTCCTAGGACCTGTGCTGTTCTTGGTATATGTGAACGGCATAACGGAAAGGATAGACTCAGAAGTGTCCTTGTTTGCAGATGATGCGAAGTTAATGAGAAGAATCAAATCGGATGAGGAGCAGGCAGGACTACAAAGAGACCTGAACAGGCTACAAGCCTGGTCCAGCAACTGGCTCCTTGAATTTAACCCTGCCAAATGCAAAGTCATGAAGATTGGGGAAGGGCAAAGAAGACCGCAAACACAATGTAGTTTAGATGGCCAAAGACTGCAAACCTCACTCAAGGAAAAAGATCTGGGGGTGAGTATAACACCGAGTGAGGATTCGTTTAAGACTGTATACCATTTACGTCAGGCCCATACTGGAGTATGCAACACCAGTTTGGAACCCACACCTAGTCAAGCACGTCAAGAAATTAGAGAAAGTGCAAAGGTTTGCAACAAGACTAGTCCCAGAGCTACGGGGATTGTCCTACGAAGAAAGGTTGAAGGAAATCGGCCTGACGACACTGGAGGACAGGAGAGTCAGGGGAGACATGATAACGACATATAAAATACTGCGCGGAATAGACAAGGTGGACAAAGACGGGATGCTCCAGAGAAGGGACACAGACACAAGAGGTCACAATTGGATGTTGAAAACTCAGATGAATCAAAGAGATGTTAGGAAGTATTTCTTCAGTCATAGAGTAGTCAGGCCGTGGAATAGCCTAGAAAGTGACGTAGTGGAGGCGGGAACCATACATAGTTTTAAGGCGAGGTATGATAGAGCTCATGGGGCAGGGAGAGAGAGGACCTAGTAGCAATCAGCGAAGAGGCGGGGCCAGCTGTGGCTCGACCCTGCAACCACAAATAGGTGAGTACAAATAGGTGAGTACACACACACACATATGGGAAAGTGGAAAAACATTCTTCTTCTGTAAGTCACGTATGTCATAAGAGGCGACTAAAATGCTGGGAGCAAGGGGCTAGTAAATCCTCTGTATAAATTACTAAATTTTTGGGACACCCTGCCTCGGTGGGATACGGTCGGGTTGTTGAATATATATATTATATATATATATATATATATATATATATATATATATATATATATATATATATATATATATATATATATATATATATTATATATATTAACATATAAAATATATAAATATATATATATATATATATATATATATATATATATAATATATATATATATATATATATATATATATATATATATATATATATATATATATGTGTGCAATAAGATCACAGTAAACCGGTGATTTCAGAATATGCAAAACATCCACTGTGAAAGAATAGTGAAATTCCAAGCGCTTTAGTGACTTCTCACATTATCAAGGAACTATAAAAGTAATACATCAAAAGAAGGCATAAAAAGGGTCTAGACCACACCTCATCATCACATCCCACAACAAAGCAACACCTGACGTGCGACGGCACCCAACTCATAAGAAAGGAGGAACACTGCAGCAGGCCCGCTGGCCCAACTAGACAGGTCCTTCACGATATACCACTAACAAAATATTCTTCCTAAAAATTAACATTGGCGTACGTTTTATTATACCATGCAGAAAATCCAGTGTATATTGTAATTCGTAGTGAATACAATAGACAGTACCACATAATCCCGTTTACATTACAACACGTTTAGAATCTAAAGTGTATTCTACCTTGTACAGAATGTGGTGCACATTCCACCTGGTAGGGATAAGCATTCCACCAGGTAGCGAGCCCACAATACATTCCACCTTGTATCAGACTCCTCTTGCAGCACAATAACCATGGCTGAGATGATATAGCAGAGTAACTAATGAAGCGAGCCTGCCCCCCCTCCTTATCATCGCAGTGGCCCCAACAAAATGAGGTGCGTTAGAGCCTTATGATGCTCCGCCTCTCATCTGCCTTATCTCCCACGGCGAGGAGATGAAGGCAGTTTGTGTGTACCTCACTGGGGAGAGGAGGATGCTGCGTGAGTGTGTATATATGTGTGTGTGGGGAGTGGGGGGAGCGGCTATTTTCCTTTTTTTTTTTTTTTTTTTTTTTTTTTTACGGTTTGGGCATTATATTCATGGAATGCGTGGAATCCTCAAGCGAGGTGACAAGATGATAATATCTCCGCGTCGCCTTAAGGATCTCGTGGCAAGACAGAAAGATTCTGTGGCTGGCTTTTCCTGCTAGGTGGATCCCTTACAACATTCTCGCGATTCATTTACTTCTGTCCCCATAAACTTCATGAATGCCCTTAGGATAAAATCCTTTGGAAGCTCGTGTTTCCTGGATAGTGATAGGTCTGTGTGTTTCATAGTATCTATACCGGACCGCGAGTTAGATCAGTTTTATAACATTAGTCCTACTCCTGAGGGCTTACTTTCACAACTTTCTCTTGTTTTCTTTACTGCCTATACCTGATTTACACTGACATATTTTCTTCAAAACTTCACGACAGTTAACTACTTATAATCATTCCCCGCTGCCTACTTTGACATGAATATAAGAGACCGTCACTCTGTCATCTCGGGCGCTTCGTGACGAGTAGAGATGTTTTTTGGTATTCTATATTTTGAAAGGGTGCAAAAGGGCTGGCTTATTTGGTTTAAAAAGTACGACTTCGCTATGATCATTTAGAATCCATATCACCTGGTCGTCACCAGACAAGACTGCTTTAATCTCTAACATAGTGATTAAATACATTAATATAGCAATGTGCTTTAATATTGCAATTAAAATGCTTTATTATAGAGAGTAAAGTAAATTATCAGTGTACAGTACATAAATTGATTAATAAAGACATTTAGGTGTCCTGTTTACCTGTGCACATTTGATGACAAAAAAATGTCTCTAGGATTTTAAGCAAATCGACGACTCTGACAAATCAGAGCCGTCGAATAATACTGTACAAAAATATATTTTATTCTAAATGCTCGTCGTTCTGACGCATTATTGGCAGCTGCTGCGAAGTGTGTGCGTCAGTTTCTTCCCTGTTGCTCTGGTGACCTTTTAACTGCGTCGTCCACGGTTGTTCAGTGCTGGATCTTGTCGAGTATAACTTGCGTTCCAACAAGACGTCGTTAAATTATATATAATTACTGTGAACTTTTAAGTAATTGTATCTGGAAGTTCTGAAAGGGGATGAGTATTAGAAACCAAGCTTCTGGTTATGTTGTCCTTCGTGATATACAGAAGAATAAAATATTTTTGTCTGTAACTGCTCCTGCTGAAAGATAGACAGTAAGCTGACAAGTAGCAATTGAAAAACACGAAGGGCAGAGTCAACATTTAATTAAAAAAAAAAAATTCTCTCAGTGTGTAACATGTAAGCTTTTACCGTGCAAAATTCCATTTTTAAAAGGGGATTGTTCTGTCTCCGTGTCTTCGATTTACTACAACTGCTAGAGCTCCAGGATGGAAGAGAAGGTGGCTACTTTCTTCCAGCCTTCTCCTCCTTTTCCTCCCTCTGTACTCTGTTTTTGTCATTGATAATCGCAGATTGAGCATTGCAACATTAACTTTTTTTGGTAGTTTGTGAGTGTTTATCAAATCATCGCATGCAACATCTTAGAACCTAACTCTCAATATCAAGAAAATAATTTTTACGTTGTATATTACATGTGTGTGTGTGTGTGTGTGTGTGTGTGTGTGTGTGTGTGTGTGTGTGTGTGTGTGTGTGTGTGTGTGTGTGTGTGTGTGTGTGTGTGTACGTGTATGTGTGTGTGTGTGTGTGTGTGTGGTGTGTGTGTGTGTGTGTGTGTGTGTGTGTGTGTGTGTGTGTGTGTGTGTGTGTGTGTGTGTGTGTTTTTTCTCTTTCACGGCGTATAGACAGCTTTGAGTGGGTCTGTGAAGCCCCCCCCCCCTCACGCCTGTACATAGTGGCTCCCCCTATCATACCTTGGAGACAGACGTAATGGCAGCAGCATTTGCTATGCAAGGAGCTTGTTGATCTAGTCCCTGAGGGGAGGGTGTGGGCGTGGGTGGGGATTGGTGGGGTGCGTCAGGGTGGAGGGGTGCGAAAGGGTGGAGGGGATCCGCGAATGATGGAACGGGTTAGCGAGAGTGGAAGAGTGAGTGTAGGTTTGTGAGTGCGGAGAGAGAGGGAAGTAAGAGTGAATGCGGGAATGAGAGGAGAGGGGAAAGCAAGAAGAGTGGAGTGAGGGGGGGGGTAATTGAGAGAGGGAGCTAACGGAGAGCGGAGTGAGAGAAGTGGAGTGAGGATGGATGGCTGAGCGTGGGGAGAAGGGTGATTGAGGGGAAAAGGTGGTGAGGGGTGAGTTAGAGGAGAATGGTGAGTGAGGGGAGAGAGGGGGGAAAGAAAACAGTAGCGACACTACTGTTGTGAGGGAGACTCCCAACAGCTGCAACACACACAAATTATTCTTTATAAAACAAAAAAGCACTCTACCAATTCATTATTCTAACAGCAGGACTTATGATGAACACACTAATTGACTGTGCAAGTTAGTTTCATCTCATTATACAAAGCTAATTGTACTCCCTAAAACAACATTCAACTAATATTATTAAAAACTCGGTAAATGTTTCGGCGCAATTACCCTGAAACATCACGTAATGAAGTACCATTGGCGGATGTCTGCCAGGATGTCACGAGTCCTCGGCATTTACATCAGTAAAACGATTTTTTTTTATAATTTTCCGTGACTCTGTATCTACGTATTGACCTATATAAAGTGAAATATATGTTTAGCTATAGGAGCAGATCTATGATCACGGTCAGTGTCTGATCTATGAAGATGTAATTTTTTATATTTTTTTTCAATATCTGTAGCATTTACTACCTCTTGTTCCTCTCTTACACTGTTGAGTTGTTCTCTGGTCATTAGGAAATTTTTTTGCATTTTTCGAGGTTTTTTTTTTATCTTAGTCAGTTTGCAACTGGCTTCCTGTTCTATCTGTTAATGATTTTAGGTCTTTATTTCCTCGTATTCTCTTATGGCTTCATAAACTCTTACCAAAAGTAACCTAAAATGGCTGAAAAGTACTTAAATCTTTGTATAACTATGCTTTCATTATGGTAATTTATGTAAATCTAAAATCACATTTTTTTGTGATTCTAATGCTTGAGCGTACCAATGTGCCTGTCGATCACATATTAACTTTAAACAAAAATGTCAGGACGAATTGTCAATAGAGTTGTAAAAATCGATGTTTTACCAAAATCGTGCGTGCCTATCATTCATGTTTTAATTTAATAATATTTTCTATCAGCAAAACATTCGAATGAAATATGAAAAATCCCAGTTCGCGTGTACTCTGCAAATTATATATGGAATACTGTGTAACAGACATAATTTCCCAGATTAAAGCTGTGGGTATGTATTAGTTCAGAAATGTGGAGGATATTTTCACTTTGTGGGACACTGACCAGTTAGTAATCAATAGGTAACTGAGTGTTAGTTGACTGTTGTGGGTCGCGTCTTGGAAGGTTGGTAGTGTATTTGAGTTTTGAAATAAGCGGAGGCAAGATGACACCTGTAAATTCAAGTGTAAAAAAAAATAATTGGTACTATGTGATACCTCAAACCAGTTTTGGTCCACAGTATCAAATTTTAAGTTTAATGGGAAACTGATTTGATGTTACCAGTTTTGATATACAATTAAAAAAAAAAACCTGTTCATTCGGCCAATAATCTGAATTTTTCTATTCATTCCTCAGATCTGATAAAAAGAAATGTTTTTCCTGAAGACATTACGAATCTTCTCAACTTACTGTATTTTCATATTGAAATCAAGGCAACAATTAAACAGTTACTGAAATAGACTGCCCATATATACTTCTCTCTTCAGATATAGGCTTTCCTTATATTCTTTTCATTATAGGAATAGGCAATGTCTATATAGCTCCTTTTTTTCACTTGTTTATTATCTTTTACTCACATAGAAATTCAGGAGGCTTGTACGATAGAATATATGGTTTCTAAACCAGTGAATCTAGATGCTTGTGTGTGCGCGTGTGTGTGTATGTGTGTGTGTGTGTGTGTGTGTGTGTGTGTGTGTGTGTGTGTGTGTGTGTGTGTGTGTGTGTGTGTGTGTGTGTGTGTGGTGGAGTATTAGTACATGTAGAACCCCAGATACATGCACACACATAAAAATTTTAATGCGCTTATTCTGCAAGTGCAAATGTTATAATTCAAGGCAGTATTAGAATTAAATTCGTTGCCACAGCAAAATGCGTTCTGTTTCCCAGGCATTTCCAACACAAAAATGGTTGATGAATGTGTTGTTGGCTAACGTAGAACAGTGGCTGGAACAATACATTATTACTGAACATCCAATTTTCAGAGGAAAATTTTTACGACTTTCGGCATTATTTGGACCAGGGCCTGATTAAGGTCCTAGTATGCCGTAGGCAGTTCTGTGCTGTAGGCCCATTTGTGGATGCATTTTATAAGTGAACTAATTTTTAAGGGTTGATATGTGATCAAAATTATCTTGACTTTTTAATAATAACATAATATTAATAATTATCTTTATTATTAAACGTTACTGTTATTATTATTATTATTATTATTATTATTATTATTATTATTATTATTATTATTATTATTATTATTATTATTATCAATAAAATTTTTCGTACTTTAAGCGACTGCGATCAAACCTTAACCATTATTCCAATGTACCGGATGGATATAAAAGAAAACCTGAGTAAAAGCAAAAAAAGAGGAAGAAACGAGAAAAGATGGATGATGCATTAAAGGGGATCAAGGGATCTATTTTGAAGCTCATAAAGAAGAACGGGAAAAACCAGAGAAAGTGACAAGGCAAAAAACTCCAATGGATTCATTACCCTTAAAGAAAGTTTGATGAAGATGGTAGTGAATCTTTTGAAAATGATGCCCTTGAAGCATCGTCATAATTCTCACACAGAGACTACATTAAGCGAAGAACAGTTCAGTGTTGCTTTGGAAGCAGATGGTGAGGTTAAACAAACAAGAGAGACTTCAAAGCTAACATAAGACGCTGGTTTTATTAGAGAGCCTCAGCCTCCAAGTGGCCCTTCACTCTGGAGGCAAGTCACTGCTGATGATTCTTACTTTACAAAGCGAGGTAGAAGATTTTGGTGAGGATAAGAGGCAGGCAACAAGCAATTGCTCTGCATATCCTTGCTAAATAAAGAAGCTGTCTTTATAGAGAATTTATTTGAAGTTATATGGAGTGTTCTCAATCTCATGGCATCACTATGTCAAACTCTTGGTCGTAATCATGAGACAATACCGGTAGCATAAGTGACTTATTCAGGATTGCAAAAAAGATTTCCTGAAGTTTTTTTTTTTTTTTAGCTGAATGTGTCCCCTGCGAAGCCCATAGTCCGATTTTATTTTCATCAGCTGCTAAATTGAGTGATGCACTGAAGTAAACTTTTTATTTTTGGTGGGGGAGGAGAGTATTTTGCAATCTCTATATTTTTCTCTGTTATACTGCAAACTAAGTATAAGTTAAAGTGTACAAAGAAAAAAATACCAGTGTCATCCGCAGTGGGACAGAAAAAATGTTGTGTTATGAAATGAAGCCAGACGAGTATTGAGAACTATTCTCGTCTGACATTACTGTAATTGACACACAAGCACCTGCAGCTGCAGAAGAGACAAAGTCAGTGACGCAGAAGCTTGACCAATCTGATACCTTAGCGATGTCCACAATTAGGAATAATGTTCTTTAAAAGACAATCATTGTAAATGAAGTTTTTTCTTCAGGAGGCTGGGAATGAACTGTGCCCTATTGTGAAGTTGTATTATGTACTCTTGCACAACTATCGTGACGCACGATGTGACCGGTTGAACGAATTGGAATCAGTGGCCAGAGACCTCACAACATCTAGCTGTAAGGAGAGGCTTACATGAAAGAGGAAACTGCGGGCCAATGCGTCGGTTGTTTTATATGCAGCAGATATTAAATAACAAATATTGATTTTTTTCTCCCTGTGTTTGTATTTTGAGAAAAAATTGAGAGATAAGATCAACTTCAAATGTATGTAAAGGTCAGCACCATTTCGAAAGTTTACAGTGCTTTAAGGACGTATTTTTCCAAACAAATTGTGAATAGAAACACTCTTGTTTTCAAGATGTCTTCAATCAGCCATAGGACAATATTTGTCTTCCCTTGCTCTTCTTACTATTAAGACTGCGTATATGCGAGAAACATCAACTACAGATGTTATAGCTGATTTGACAATACGTATCTCGAAAAGGTGATCTCTAAAAATTATGGTTTAATAGTGACAAACAGTAGGGTGTATGACTGGGTTGTCGCCAGAATACGGTGGCTCAGTAATCTCCTGTTATCACGGTGATCATGAGCCCGACAACTGGCTAGCTGAAAACAGAAAATACAAAAATTTCTCTAGTACATAAGGGACGATAAAAGTGTTTTTTTTTTGTATATCTGTGTGTGTGTGTGTGTGTGTGTGTGTGTGTGTGTGTGTGTGTGTGTGTGTGTGTGTGTGTGTGTGTGTGTGTGTGTGTGCGTGTTTGTGTGTGTGTGTGTATGTATGAGTAGTTAGCCATTGTGCAGAACATAGATATCAAGCAACAGACTCTGTAAACATCAGAAAACATGCAGCAGACTCTAGAAACAGAGCAAGAAGGAAGCTCAGCAGGAAGGAAAAAATGCATTTATTTCTGTTTTCCCCTCTCTGTAACAGATTGCTGTATACACGGCCCATTATCTGCTTCGACGTATACATATTTTTTTTTAATTTAAAGCGGAACTCTGAGGCAGTAAAATAAAAATATATAGTAATAAAAAATAATTTTCTCCTCTCTGCTTGGCTTTACTTCTCCATTTATTAAAGACTAGTGTCAGAGTAGACCTCTTGGCTAAGGTCCGCCCAAAGGCTCTCAGCCACAAAGGCAGCGAGTGGCGGCCCAGGATGAACAAACGGTCTCAAATGCCTTTCTTGTGTCTTTGTGCTCTCTCAATATCATCTCTCTGTCTTTTTGTCTGGCAAAACAACATATTATATATTTGAGCTCGTGCCCCAAAGAGTAAGGGGAACCGGATTGTTCTTTTTTTCAGTTTTTCTCCTTTTAATGAAATGTTTCATTTGAAAAAAAAATTATAGTATTTTTTTAATAAAATAACGTCTTTCTGGAAAGCGTACCAACCTTTTTGAGGACCGGAAAGTGAGGGATTATGTTAAGAAGTTATGTTGGGGACAGCGTGTAATTATATTCTGAAAAATTTAAATCTTCACTAAATATAATAAGCGAAGCATTTCTCAGCTCAATTCTATGAAAAGTGAATTTATGTGAGTACCACCTAACATTTTTAAAAACCCCACTAAACACATATAAACATTCTCAGAGCGCCAGTTTTTTGACGTTTTAATAAAAGCAATTATTTTTAAAACATTTTCTATATTTCTTCTAATAGCAAACTTTTTTTTTAAAGTTAGATAAGTTAATTTAGATTGTTATATTAAGACATATAAACATATAAAAATTTATATTTAACCATACAAATTAGGAAGGCACACAAGACTGAAATGTCGTCGAACGTTTCATTCTCTTATGTTCGGGCTGTGTATAAATCTGAGTGTTAATACCTCTTAGTGCTCGGTGGGCGAAACGTTACAAGAAAACCGCCATGAATAGCATATTGTGTCTAACAGACTTGTTGGTATGTAATACCATTGATACACAAATGTGACCTTGCAAAAATTAGCAAACATTTTCCACCATACATCAACAAATGAGAACCACCAAACACTGCACAGCCATACCATGACAAACATTAAACAGTTATACTCTGGCAAACATTACACAGCTATACTCTGGCAAACATTACACAGATATACTCTGGTAAACATTACACAGCTATACTCTGGCAAACATTACACAGATATACTCTGGCAAACATTACACAGTTATACTCTAGCAAATATTACACAGTTATACTCTGGCAAACATTACAGTTATACTCTAGCAAACATATACAGTTATACTCTGGCAACCATTACACAGCTATACTCTGGCAAACATTACACAGTTATACTCTGGCAAACATTACAGAGTTATACTCTGGCAAACATTACACAGCTATACTTTGGCAAACATTACACAGATATACTCTGGTAAACATTACACAGTTATACTCTGGCAAACATTACACAGTTATACTCTGGCAAACATTGCATAGCTATACTCTGGGAAACATTGCACAGCTATACTTTGGTAAACATTGCACCGCCCGCTAAGCTTTTATCTGCCGGGCATCAAGAGTCACCATCAGCTAATTTGTCTTTCCTTTAACTTCGCTGGCAAAAGATTCTTTAATAAAAAATGGAAAGTAGAAGTTTGGAAGCCCCTTGGTACACTCAGTCTTTTGTGATGGTCTTGGTAATTTTTGCAGTGTCGAGGAGATGTGTGAAGTTAGAGAGGGAGAGAGAGAGAGAGAGAGAGAGAGAGAGAGAGAGAGAGAGAGAGAGAGAGAGAGAGAGAGAGAGAGAGAGAGAGAGAGAGAGAAACAGAGACAGAGACAGAGACAGACAGACAGACAGACAGACAGACAGAGACAGAGAGAGACAGAGACAGAGAGAGAGAGAGAGAGACAGACAGACAGACAGACAGACAGACAGACAGACAGACAGACAGAGACAGAGAGACAGAGAGAGAGAGACAGAGACAGACAGACAGAGAGAAATTGTTACCAACTTCAACTCAAATGAGTTGATGCAGGCGACAGCTCTTTGCTTGTAAATAAAGTTAGGAACCTTAACCTAACCTTGTAAAACCCTGTGTAAGAAAAAATATATAAAATATAAAAAAAAGAGATTTTTTCAACAGAAATTCATTTTTTTCTAAACCACTTTACAATTTATTCTCTAATAAATATTCTCTCTAGTTCGCCACTAGTTACTGGTCTGAGGCGAGACTCGTGTATTTATGAAGCAATCAGTCCTAAGTTATTAATTTCCATAATACTATCTCCTCATTTCCTCTCCCTGGAATGCGATTATAAGATTAATGATCCCATTAAAAAGCCAAAGCAGTTTTTTTTTTGGTGGATTATTAATGGCTGGTAGGGAGCGACATGGAGAAATGTCAGGGGATACTAATCCATGGTTGATAATGTGTGCAAATGTTTATCTGGATGTATCAAGTATTCCTGTGAGTAATTGATGTCGCCTACGTGATGAATCACTGCTAGCGGAACTTAAAGAACAAAAGGCACTTGAACAATATACAAATATCTAGCACATAGGAAAGAGACCCTTATGACTGCATTTCTGTACGACTTGAACCATTTATAAGTCACTTCTACTACCAGCATTACCTCTACCACTTCTTCTACACTTCCTACTTTCTTCATTTCTCTATTGCGTCCCTGTCCCCCTTGCCTATATATATATATACTCGCTCCCTCACCTTCCTGTGTTAGTGTGACTTGTTAATGCTCCAGGTAGGGCTGAAATATCGCCTTAAGATTCTCTTTCCTATGTGCAGGATATATGCGTATAGCGGCACTTGCAAGTGTTATTAATTTAACTAGTCTTACTATTACCACTAAATGGTCTTATGCTATTTCTGTTTTATTGCTATTACAGTACGTTTTTTTAATCACTAAATGTTTCTGTAATATTACTGATAGTTCTTTTCGTGTTATTACTTCTGGATGTTCTTCTAATGGTCTTATGTTATCATTACATGATGATCTTGTGTTATCACCACTAGATGTTCTTGTATTGATGATATTAAATGGTCTTGTGTTATCATTACGAGATGTTCTTGTGTTATCATCACTCAATGTTCTTGTGTTTATGATTCTCGTGTTCTTTGGTTCTTGCCACCAGATGTCTCTGTAATATTGCTATTAGTGATTCTAAGTGTCAATATTACTTGAGGCTCTTTTGTTATTATTATTAGTTGCTCTTTTATTATTAAAAGTTTTTATTTTATTATTGTTAGTTGCTATTTTATTATTACTAGTTGATCATTTATTATTACTAGTTGATCTTTCATTATTACTAGTTAGTATTTTATTTTTACTAGTTCCAATTTTATTTTTACTAGTTGCTCTTTTATTATTACTAGTTTTTATTTTATTATTGCTAGTTCCTATTTAATTAGGAATTATTGTTATTTTATTATTAATAATTGCTCAGTGTTATTACTACCAGATGTTCGTATAATATTACTGCTAAAGTCTTTTGTATTGAAATTAGTAGTAATTTTTTTATTTATAACAACTGTGGCAGATGCTCCTATGTTATTACGGCTAAATGCTCTTTGTGTTACTGCTAAATGCTCTTTGTGTTACTGCTAAATGCTCTTTGTGTTACTGCTAAATGCTCTTGTGTTACTGCTAAATGCTCTTTGTGTTACTGCTAAATGCTCTTTGTGTTACTGCTAAATGCTCTTTGTGTTACTGCTAAATGCTCTTTGTGTTACTGCTAAATGCTCTTTTATTGATAAATGATTCTCTTGTACCACTACGACTACTTCTGCTACTACTGCTACTGCTACTATGGCTTCTACAACTAATACTATTAATAATAATAATAATAATAATAATAATAATAATAATAATAATAATAATAATAATAATAATAGTAGTAATAATAATAATAATAATAATAATAATAATAATAATAATAATAATAATAATAAAAATAATTATTATTATTATTATTATTATTATTATTATTATTATTATTATTATTATTATTATTATTGTTGTTATTCTGCACTATGACTAAATACTTTTGAGTTGTTGCTTCTAAATGATCTTGCAACTGTCATCAGTGACTACTCAATGTGTCTCAAGATCTTCCAGAATCACTCACTGCACATTGAGAAAGCCAATTACTGACTCTCTTGAAGCCCACTCATTACATGAATCATGTTTCAATAACCATGAATGAGCATTTTGTTGTATAAGGACACAAAGCAATGTAAAACATCATTTAAAGTGTGTAAAGTATGTTGAGTAATGTGTGAAAGGTGTAATGTTAAGTAGACAAGGGCTTTGTTATTCTAGGGAATTGTGAAACAGAATCGCAACGTGTTAAGGCAAGAACGTGTGGAATTGTCCGAGAGAGGAATGACTGGGAAGAGTGAAGGAGGTGAGTACAAGTGATCCAGAAATTGATTTGATACCCAGGTCGAGTGATGAATGGGAATTTTTTAGCATATTGGCTGCATGTTGATCACTCGTTGCTGATTGAACCCATTGTCCTCCCTCTTCTTCCTCTGTCATCGCTCCTCCCTCCCATTCGTTTCTATAATATTCTCTTCCAGTCATTTCTGCCATTTCCTCTCTTTTTTTATATTTTTCTCTCACTCCTCATTTTTACTTTATTTTCTTCAAATTATCATCCCTTTCTATCTCTATATTTTCTTCTTTTCCTTTAATATTTTCTTCAACTCCTTTCTCCTCTTTCCCGTTTATTTCCCACCACATCTCTTCCTCTCTCATACACCTCACCATCTTGCTTTTCTCCCATAAAAGAAGTACCAACCTTCGTTTTATAGAGCCATAACTCGACTCACAGTACTCGTTGTCTGTTTTACCTGTTTCCTTTTATATTTTATGTTGGCCGAACGATAAGATATAGTAACATGTGACGCTAAATATATATATATATATATATATATATATATATATATATATATATATATATATATATATATATATATATATATATATATATATATATATATATATATAAATGTATAAGTATATATAATACACGTCCCATTTTAAGTTTTTAAAAGCAGGATGCGAGCAATTAGCAGAGTCCAGACTTTAAAGCATTAATACCATTTGCGCCCTTAGTACAAGTTATATATATATATATATATATATATATATATATATATATATATATATATATATATATATATATATATATATATATATATATATATATATATATATATATATATATATATATATATATATATATATATATATATATATATATATATATATATATATATATATATATATATAAGGGGTTGGATTTGAGTGGGAGTTGCAAATGAGTGGATAGAGTTATCAGAGCTTATTTCTTGGGTAGCATTGAAAACTGAGTTGGGCAAATGTTTTGTTAGTGGGATGAATTATAGAGGACCTGCCTAGTATGGGCCAACAGGCCTGCTGCAGTGATCCTCCTTTCTTATGTTCTTATGTTTATATATTTTATATGTATATATATATATATATATATATATATATATATATATATATATATATATATATATATATATATATATATATATATATATATATATGCTGAAAGGCCAGGTTTTGTGGAAGGAAATGTTTGCCAGTGATTGTGGTTCTTAGACTAAGGTGCATAATGTCACTGTGAGTGTTTAACGTGTTTTTAGACAAGGTTGTAAAATTAGTTAATGCTTCAAGTGTTATGAAGAAATGTTATTCTAAAATTCAGTGAATCTAATATAGAGTTGGAGTTGCTACTCTTGCAGTTTGCAGATCATAGTGTTATTTGGAGTGTCAGACAAGCAGCTACGGAGATTAGTAAAAGTTTGGAAGGGATCTGGAAAACGGGTTCAAAGAAGTAAGTAGAAAGTAGTCAGAGTAGAGCAAGAAGACGAGAGTCTGCAGAACAAGAAATGAAAAGTTAGTGCCAGGCTCGACAAAACGGAGCAAGGTGGGAGCGAATGACTTCACATTCTTGGAAGCGGACGTGTCAGAAGATGAATGATATAATAGATGAGAGAAATCACAGAATAAACGAGGGAAAAAAATTGCCCGATTGTTGAGAAACCTATGAATGCAATGACTGCAAAATGAGGAGAGAATCAGACAACAACAGTGCCATCGCTGTTCAGTTTTTGAGAGGCAGTGTCGCTGAATGTGGCAGCGCGGAGGTAATTAGAGGCAGTAATGATATTTTTTTACTGTGATTAAAATGTTATATTAAGTATTATGAAGAAAAAATAAAGAAATTGGAAATTTAAGCCTGACCTCAATTGTATGCAAATTACTAGAGTCAATTATAGCTGAGATTATAAGAAGCCATCTCGATAAGCATAGCTTGATTAATGATACTCAGCATGGATTCACAAAAGGCCGGTCTTGTCTAACTAATTTATTAACTTTCTTCAGTAAAGCTTTTGAGGCTGTTGACCACGATAAAGAATTTGATATTATTTACTTAGATTTTAGTAAGGCTTTTGATAGAGTTCCGCACCAAAGACTGTTAAAGAAAGTGGCAGCTCATGGCACTGGGGGAAAAATGCTCTCGTGGATCGAGTCATGGCTCACAGACAGGAAACAGAGAGTGTCCATAAATGAGGTTAAATCCGAGTGGGGATCTGTAACAAGTGGCGTTCCACAGGGATCAGTTTTGGGCCCGTTGTTGTTTATAATATATATCAATGATCTTGATGAGGGAATTACTAGTGATATGAGCAAATTCGCCGATAACACAAAGATAGGTAGGATAATTGATTCAAACGTAGATGTTAGGGAACTTTAGGAAGATTTAAACAAACTCTATTCTTGGTCAGAAAAGCGGCAGATGCAGTTCAATGTAGATAAATGCAAAGTTCTGAAGCTCGGGAGTGTCCATAACCCTAGTACTTATAAGTTAAATGAATTAGAACTTAGCCATACAGATTGCGAAAAGGACTTGGGGGTTATGGTGAGCAGCAACCTTAAACCAAGACAGCAATGCCTTAGCGTACGTAATAAGGCAAATAGATTACTGGGATTTATATTAAGAAGTGTAAGCAACAAAAGTCCAGAGGTCATACTGCAGCTTTATACATCATTAGTAAGGCCTCACCTAGATTATGCAGCTCAATTCTGGTCTCCATATTACAGAATGGATATTAATTCGTTAGAAAACATTCAACGTAGGATGACTAAATTAATACATAGCATTAGAAATCTTCCTTATGAAGAAAGATTGAAGACTCTTAAGTTACATTCACTCGTTAGACGAAGAATGAGGGGAGACCTGATCGAAGTGTATAAGTGGAAGATAGGTATTAATAAAGGGGATATTAACAAGGTCTTGAGGATAATCTCCAAGAGAGAACCCGCAGTAATGGATTTAAATTAGATAAGTTTAGATTTAGAAAGGACATAGGAAAGTATTGGTTTAGAAATAGGGTAGTTGATGAGTGGAACAGTCTACCTAGTTGGGTTATTGAGGCTAGGGCTTTGGGTAGTTTCAAATTTAGGTTGGATAAGTACATGAGTGGGAGGGGTTGGATTTGAGTGGGACTTTCACATCAGAGCTTATTTCTTGGGTAGCATTGAAAATTGGGTTGGGCAAATGTTTTGTTAGTGGGATGAATTGTAAAGGACCTGCCTAGTATGGGCCAACAGGCCTCCTGCAGTTTTCCTCCTTTCTTATGTTCTTATGTTCTTATGTTTTGTAGTGGAATGAAAGGTGTAATTCAAAGGCTATAACAGAGATTTATTCAGATGGTTTTCTCATGATGAATGGGTGGATTAATATTGGTTGATTCAGAGAATGAATGGATAAAGGTGTATGGAGCGTCTAAAGAAGGTTTGGAAAGAGTGCGGGGAAGAGTTTCAAGAGGAAAGACTTCAATATACAACATGCATAAGAGAGAATGAGTGATTGGTGTGAGTGGAGGAGAGTTGCTTTGGGGATTTGAGGTGCTGTTAGAATGTGAACAAGGTCTTGGAAATGAGATTCAGGGAAAATGGGATGGGAATCTTGATAGTGATCCGAAAGTTATTTGTAAATTGCCATAGCCACTGTATTTTTTCCCCTCCCATTGGCAGTTCGAAAGATGGGTTGAGATGTTGCAGTTTAGTGGGTTATTGTACGAAAGTTTCACGTATTTTTCTAAGGAGAAAAAAGGACTTTTAAGAAGCAGAATTATGGTAATTTTGCATATGAGGTGTGTGAGAGTGAACTTAGTTATATTTGCTATGATTTTTATTTATATATTTTTTGTAATTTATCTAAAATATAGTTTTTTTTTTAATTTATTAATGGTTATTTCTTGTTTACGTTCGCGTTCTTACATAATATAACTAGGAATATTGCTGTGCTTAGGTAGCTTAGTCTTCATTATAGCTGGCGTTGATGCTGCTTATCATTCCTTCAGCAACCACAAGCACACTAATGTCTCTGTCGCTGCTACCGTTCCTACACCAGTACCTACTGCACCACTTTACACGCCATTCTAACATAAAAACATAAGAAAGGAGGAACACTGCAGCAGGCCTGTTGGCCCATACTAGGCAGGTCATTTACAATTCATTCTACTAACAAAACATCATTGTTACTTATCATTGAAATTTCAGTGATAGTTGAATTTCAAATCGGGTCCATGTTTTTGGTAGAATATATTTAATATATTTCATGTTTATCGATAATATTCTAGTCTGAATGTAAATTATGCATCAAAATGACTGAGTCAACACCAAATTTGCAGCTTCGGGGTACTGGCATGCAAACCAAAAAAAAAAAAAAACAAAAAAAAATTTGGAAAATTGCCAAACTTTTCGTGGATTATTTAAAAAAAAACACGAAAGAGTGGCAAAAAATAACTGAGAATGTGTCAAGTGAGAGAACATTTGGGCGGTGAACTCAGGTATAACCGGATAAACCCACGTTGAGGTTCGGCAACATAGCGCCGGCCCCACTTAATTAATACTTATGAGCAGTTTTGCCTGAGCAGGTGCAGCTGCTGGAGAAAATTCGACCAGTGAGTCGCCCGGTCCTGGGCTGTGAACATACATGAATCCTCCCTCCCTCCCCCTCCCTAAAAAAAATTGGGTAAAGCTTATTTAGGCAGAAAAAAATAATATTTAAAAATTTGAGAAATTGTACATAGAGGATGAGAAACGCATGAAATTTTCTTGAAAAAATAAAGATTCATATTAAAAAAAAGAGGCAAAAAAAAATGAGAAATTAAATACGAAGGAGAATAAACGGATGAAGAGGTGAATTAATCAAAATGCATTTTGAACAAATTTATTTAGCTAAACCTATAAATTAAGGAAAATATTTGTTTATACTATTATGATTTATATATAAAAAACGAGGGAGAAAAGGGGATGAGGGGCTCAAGTTGATGAATTAGACGTGTGCAACACCTAGGTTACACATGAGTCTAATTCATCAAGAAGGAAGGAAGCTAAATTCACTGGTTGGATGAACTGCCCTGCCATTACCTTTTTTGTCTATTAAGACCAAGGTGTGAGCGAGTAATACCTGGGATTAACAAACCTCACCTAAAATTATACTGCTTGAAGCAGCGCAGAGAAACACGACAGAAATTTATCACTGACAGTAGAACGTTCAAAAGTACACGATAAAAAGTTACCACTGACAGTAGAACGTTCAAAAGTACACGATAAAAAGTTACCACTGACACGCCGCAACGTAATCCTTGACAGTGCAGAACGTTCGCTGATCGGTTGATGGTGGGGAAAGAGGGATAGGTTTAAAGCCTATCGACTGCACGATGATCATTAAGACTGCACAAAAGTTTTTCTCCACCCGACACGAACGTTTGAATCACCAAAGTGGGCGATTAAACCACAAACTCTCAGGATGCGTACACCCGGAGATATACACCTCTCTGTGTATAAATATACAACGAGAAAAATACACCTCTCGGTGTATATATACACGGAGAGACATCACTACAACACATCTTCAGGGAAAGTGCCTGCAGGCTCAAGGGGTCTTGATGATGGTAAAAGTGCTCTTGATTTAGGAAAAAGAGTTATTCATGCTGGACAAACAGGTCATGATGCTGGGGAAAAGAGGTCTTGATGCAGAAAAGGGGGTCTTGATGCTGGAAAAGGAGACGTAATGCTGGAAAAGGGCTCTTGATTAAGGGAAAATGGAAAACTGCTTTTAATGCAGGAAAAGTGCTATTGATGCAGGGAAAAGGGTATTGATGATAAAAAAAAGAGCTAATGATGCAAGAGAAAAATAATTTCTTGATGCTATAAACAGGGTCTTGATGCTGGAAAAAGAGTTTTGGTGCTGGAAAATGGGTACTGATGCTGGAAAATTATTCTTGATGCTGAAAAAGTGTTCTTGATGCAGGAAAAAAGGGGTCTTGATGCTGTTAAAGGGTCTTGATGCTAGAAAAAAGTGCTCTTGATGCAGGAAAAATTAAGGTCTTGGCGCTGACAAAGAGCTTGATAATAATGATGAAACTCTGGATGCTGGTGAAATGCTTATAATAATAATAATAATAATAATAATAATAATAATAATAATAATAATAATAATAATAATAATAATAATAATAATAATAATAATAATCTTTATTTCTACTTTGTCCCCAGGATGCGGCCCACATTGGTCGATTAACACCCAGGTACCTATTTTACTGCTAGGTGAACATGGACAGTAGGTGTCTCAAGGATACACTTCCTAATGTTACCCTTCCACCCGTACTGGGTGGTGATGGGATCTTGATGCTGGTGGAGAGCTGTTGATGCTGGTGGAGAGCTGTTGATGCTGGTGGAGAGCTGTTGATGTTGGTGGAGAGCTGTTGATGTTGGCGAATGGCTCTTCATTCTGGACGTATATTTTTGCGGTTGAAGGGCTCTTGATGCTAATAAGGGATTTATTGATGCTATTGAAGGGCTCTTGACGCTAAGGAAGAGCTGTTGATGCTAGTGAAGGAATCTTGATGCTAATAAAGGTCTCTTGATGCTTTTGAAAGGCTTTTGTGGTCTTTGAAGGCCTCTTGAGGCGTTTGAATGGCTCTTGATGCTGGATAGGATGTCTTCAAATTGAAGGGCTGTTATTGTTGGATACTATATTTGCATGTTGGTGAAGGGCTCTTGATGCTGATGAAGACTCTTGAGGTCACTGAAGGACTCTTGAGGCTTACCAGGGTCTTTTGATGCAAGGAGTTGGAGCTACTCTCCCTTTTCCTGGATCAAACCAAATTATCTAACCACTCCCCTGGGGCTACATGCCCACTGGTCACTTCCTCAGTATAATAATAGTAGTAGTAATAATAATAATAATAATAATAATAATAATAATAATAATAATAATAATAATAATAACAATAGATCACTAATGCATGTTGGGAAGACAACTTCACGAAGTTGTAACTCAATTGTTGGTATGATTCAAGTGAATATAAAAAATCCAGAAATAATGGTTAAAAATAATCAACAGAAAATAGGTAGAAATAACGGCTGGAGATTGCAGTAACGCAATTTAATAGGCAAGAAATTACAGGTAACTGGAAGTACGCCTGTAACAGTAGAAAATAATTGCCGATAGATGGCATTTACAGGTAGGGAGGGAAGATGGGGTTAAAAAAAACATGACAAGCATAATTTGGGCAGGCCAGAAAACTTTAATGAAAAAATACCCACAGGTCAACAAATCAGAAGTCATATAAACAAGGCGGAAAACTGCATAAATGCCAAGCCACTCCCGCTTATTTCCCAGTGGGTTACTTCTGTTCCCCAGAGTGATCGTTCCTCGCTCCAACCACACACAAAGATTTCCAGCATTTTTTTTTTTTATTTTTATTTATTTTTGTGTGTGTGTGATATCAGATACGAGACTACGGGCTGCTGTGACGACGGCCTACCTGGCTAGGACGCATCTTTAGTGGTGGTTGGTGTGGTGGTGGTGGTGGTGTGTGGTGGTGGGTGGTGGTGGTGCTAGTGGTTGGTGGTGGTGGTTCTAGTGGTTGGTGGTGGTGTTAGTAATGGTAGTAGTGAGGGTGAATGATGGTGCTAACATGGTAGCCAGTGTTATTAGTATAGTAATGGGGAAAACGCTGAACTTGCAGAAGTCACACATGGTCTAGGAAGAAAGTGGAAAATAGGTACATTTGCTTGGATCAAGAGCCCCCTCACTAGCATCAACACACTCTTCATGAAATCATGGAAGTATATAGGAAAAACAGGTATCAGAATACCTTACTGTGTATATTAAGGCTATCTGCTGAGAAGGGCTAATTTCAGCCAAATTCCCCTTCTCTCTGTAACAAGATACTTATGCATTCTGTAAGACGTATCGCCCACAAAGAGATTTCCGAAACCAATGCAGAGCACAAGAGTAGATCAGGTCTACCATCCAACCAATTTGCTGATCAAATACACAACTGTATAGCTGAAAGATAATCCAGAATAGCCATCCTAACTTCTATCAGCGCTAATAAACTACAAGAGACACTCAACCGCGATATACAGCAACTCATGCGAAATATGTAACAAAATATGGATTGTGAAAACTTTCTGAAAAATTCTGGCTAAGAGATGAACCGTTTTCTAAATAAGGTTTTCAATTCCCATTTTTTGTGTCATTTTCAACTACAACTCAGAGATGGAGTTAGTATTATGTGGGAATTACCATCTCTCAGAATGGTGTATGATGGCGATCGTGGCGATATTAAAGATTGGAGTTGATGAGATGGTGGAAGGACGGAGGAGCGTGGAAGGAAGAGTGGGGAGGATAGAAAAGGGGATAAAAAATGGAGGGAAGGGAGGATAGAGAGGGCTAGTTTGATTGAATATAATAGAGGGAGGATCTGGCGGACATGGTGGCGTCACTGACCACCCTAACGAAAATTGGGAACAAGGTTGATAAATGCAACTGTTAATGTGGCCGGAGAAACAAAAACTCAAAACAAGAATTAATTTGCATAAAAAGTCTCGCTCTAAGTAGAACTTTTCAAGTCATGGCATAAAAAATCTATTCTGAACGGACCGCGGCACAAATACGGCTTATTCGGTATATTTACTGACCCCTAGCACTTTGTTTTTTTTATTACAATAATCTGCATACTTAGGTCTACTGCCAGCGTACCTGTCAGTGTTTTGCCTCCAACCACCAACAGTTTTAATCATCTGTGTTTTATTCTTACCTCTATGCAAAATTGACAAATAAATTAATACAATGTAAATTTTATAAATGTGTGAACCAGTATGTTAGAATTTGATAAAAGTAAATAAATAAATAAATTGTATATATATATATATATAATATATAATATATATAATATATATATATATATATATATATATATATATATATATATATATATAATATAGTGGAGGTACCACCTCTAGAACTGTCATGGGGACCCTCTATCCTCAGAGAAAAGAATAAACTTGCTTCAGGGAAAACTCAAGATTCTCCCTGAAGCTGTTTGAGAATTTTCTCTATCACCCCCTATATTATGTATGTATATTTTATTTAAAGACAAAATACATTGACGAAACATTCACAGAAATATGATACAAAGTAAAACAACATAGGTAACTCAGAGCTACATCTCGAATACTTCGTCCAGCTCCCCTGCGGTGGCCGCGTGCCCAGAATGCTGCAGGCATTTCCTCTCTGGATCGCAACACTGAGTCTCTGAAAGAGGAAGCTGGTCGCCCTGTGGTCCTTGGTTTCTATGATGAGCTTTTCACCCAGCTCTTTGAGGAACTTTAGAGCACACTTGCCCCATGCTCCAAGGGTCTCCGACCCTATTGGAATGAAGTTATAGCAAGGGGGAAGGTCTTCATATTTTCGGATCTTCTGGGTCTCCCTGTGGCTGGCAGCTCCACCCCCTTCCACTACAGAGTATGGCAAGTAGGTGTCTGCCAATGTGGCAGCACAGGTGTAGTCCCAGGCAATCTGCTTTCCATCCTTCCAGGGTAGCATAGTGGCTCCATCAGGACGCTTTTGACTTCCATCAGACCTCTGTACTTGGGGTTCCCGTTGAGCAACCACTGTGAAAGAATAGAGAAATTCCAAGCGCTTTCGTGACTACTCACATTATGATAATGTGAGTAGTCACGAAAGCGCTTGGAATTTCTCTATTCTTTCACAGTGGTTGTTTTGCATATTCTGAAATCACCTGTTTACTGTGATCTTATTGCATATATATATGTCGTGCCGAATATGTAAAACTGGTCAATTAGCAAGAACTCATTTAAAATTAAGTCCTTTCTGAAATTTTCTCTTATACGTTTAAAGTTATATTTTTTCATTAATGTTAATGTAAAAATTTTTAATTTTGCACCAAAAGAATCTTAGAAAACTTACCTAACCTTATTATAATAAAAGCAATTTATTTTAGCCTAACCCCACTAAATATATTTCAAATACGTTTACATTAATTTAGTGCTAAACAAACACAATCAAATATATTTTTTTCGTTAGGTTCAGAATGATTTTGGCGAAATTATTGCATACACAAATTTTCACTTGTACTATATGGCAAGATTAGCGTTGCTATTTAAGCCAAGATCGCAAGTTCTGCCTATTCGGCACGACATATATATATATATATATATATATATATATATATATATATATATATATATATATATAATATATATATATATATATATATATATATATATATATGCAAGGAATTCGCAAGAGCAGGCGAAATATACACAAACACTGATCTCTGGCTGAAGGAGACTCTAACCTACGAACCTTGGAACAAGGTACGCAGTGCTTTACCAATCTATCCACACTAGACCAATACCTTGGAGTCCAGCTTGCGCTAGAGTTTGATCGAAGGCAGCCAGCTTTCAGGGAGAAGGCTTACAGCTTTTCATCTCATCCCCTGCATGCATCAGCCTTACCTTGGAGTCCAGCGCAACCTGGACTCCAAAGTATTGGTCCAGTGTGGGTAGACTGATAAAGCACTGTGTACCTTGTTGCAAGGTTCGTAGGTTCTAATCTCCTTCAGCCAGAGATCAGTGTTTGTGTATATTTCGCCTGCTCTTGCGAATTCCTTGCATTGTTAATATCTCTAGTTTGTAGATGAATTGGTCAAAACGACATGTGATAATAACACAGTGCAACCTTGGGTATTTATGAGGAAACGTTTGCCACACAGTGCTATCAGTCCATCTAGGAGAAACTAAAAACAGGAAGAGTATCAGCCCTAACTTGAGCGAGTTCATCATCATCTTGAATATTCAAGATTGATGGACTGAACACATCGACTCAAGGTTGAGGGATTGATTACCTCATTCTCCTCCTGTTCTTCTAGTTTCTCCTACGTATGGACTGATGAAGCCACTGTGTGGCGAAACGTTTCCTCAATAAAGATACCCAAGAGTTGCACATGTGTCTAATTTATCAATATCTCTAGTAAGGCTGATGCATGCAGGGGATGAGATGAAAAGCTGTAAGCCTTTATCTGAAAGCTGGCTGCCTTGGATCAAAGTCTAGCGCAAGCTGAACTCCAAGGTATTGGTCCAGTGTGGGTAGATTGGTAAAGCACTGCGTACCTTGTTGTAAGGTTTGTAGGTTCGAGTCTCCTTCGGCCAGAGATCAGTGTTTGTGCATATTTCGAGTGCTCTTGCGAATTCCTTGCATTGTTAATATCTCTTGTAAGGCTGATGCATGCAGGGGATGAGATGAGAAACTGTAAACCTTCTCCCTGAAAGCTGGCTGCCTTGGATAAAAGTCTAGCTCAAGCTGAACTCCAAGGTATTGGTTCAGTGTGGGTAGACTGATAAAGCACTGCGTACCTTG
>NC_069418.1:25346799-25366799 GCF_026875155.1 Cherax quadricarinatus
TCATTAAGCGACCCTGGTGCAGGCAAAGCGAGTACGACACCTGCCTTATTAAGTTTGCACAGATATAAATGTGTAGTGTACAACTCATCCCTCTTCTTGTGAGCATATTTGTGTGTGTGTATACACCCTTAAGAGCTTCAAATCAATCTACCTGTTCTTCCCCATCCTGCCAAGCACGACACGAAAAACTACTCTTAACAAGGCTTTGTAAGCCCTAGTCGGTTGTGGGGTAAATGCTGTTTAGAAAACCAAATTACAAAATTATATTTTCCTCTCTCAAATGAAAAGCACTTTGCCAAGTCAGCAATGGCGATGCTTGGGACTTTGTAATGAAGTTGTCTGTATCTTTCACGAACACTGAAACTGCGAGATTGGGCCGTCATTATGATGATTACTGAACATCAAAATGGTATACAATACCGACAGGTTGATAGGTAAGACACATAGGCAACAGTTAGGCAACTTTATTCCGAAACGTTTCGCCTACACAGTAGGCTTCTTCAGTCGAATACAGAAAGTAGGCAGGAACAGTAGAGATGTGAAGACGATGTAATCAGTCCATCACCCTTGAAGTCGTAGAATTTGAGGTTGTCAGTCCCTCGGGCTGGAGAAGTTCAGTTCCATAGTCAGGAACTATCTTCCTGACTATGGAACTGAACTTCTCCAGGCCCAGGGACTGACAACCTCAAATTCTACGACTTCAAGGGTGATGGACTGATTACATCGTCTTCACATCTCTACTGTTCCTGCCTACTTTCTGTATTCGACTGAAGAAGCCTACTGTGTAGGCGAAACGTTTCGGAATAAAGTTGCCTAACTGTTGCCTATGTGTCTTACCTACCATGATGATTACTGTTTCTCGAGCCTTTGTGATTACCTGTTTGTAGTTAGAGGAGCAGAGCAATGGTTGTGGTGTTCTATGTGCAGTGTTCAGTTTATCGTGAGGTTTGTGTTAGTTTTTAATGGTTGTAGCGCTTATCACCTTCTCTTAAATTCCTTGCTAGTATTTTTCCACTTGAGAGGAAATGCTTTTTAACATCTCTTTGGCACTGCGTTGATCTTGTTTATAATTATGACTTTTTATCCGTCATTTTGCTTCTGCAGAGAAATTTTTACTGGTGCAAAAAATTTAATTGTATCTTTCATTAGCTTATATGTGGTTGTGTCGCATTTTTTTCTCTAGTTAACTAATGAAGGTATTTAAAGGTTTTCATTATTTGGTCTTTACTCATATTTTTTACCATTGTTCGTTATTTCGAAGCATTTCTCCGATCCTAAGCACTTTATCCAAGAGTAATTTTTTTAGGAGCAGACCCTATCCTGTCGCTGCATAATCCAAACCTGGTATGACACGCGTCGTGAGCAAGACTTTTAGCGTGTTATATATATATATATATATATATATATATATATATATATATATATATATATATATATATATATATATATATATATGTCGTGCCGAATATGTAAAACTGGTCAATTAGCAATAACTCATTTAAAATTAAGTCCTTTCTAAAATTTTCTTATACGTTTAAAGATATATTTTTTTATTAATGTTGATGTAAAAATTTATAATTTTGCACCATAAGTATCTTAGAAAACTTACCTAACCTTAATATAACAATCCAAATTTATTTTACCTAACCCAACTAAATATATTTTAGATTTTTTTACAGTAATTTAATACTAAACAAACACAGTGAAATATATTTTTTTCGTTACGTTCAGAATGATTTTGGCGAAAGTATTGCATACACAAATTTTCACTTGTCCTATATGGCAAGATGAGTGTTGCTATTTAAGCCAAGATGGCAAGTTCTGCCTATTCGGCACGACATATATATATGTATATATATATATATATAAAATATATATATATATATTATATATAATATATATATATATTATATATATATATATATATATATATATATATAGTATATATATATATGTATATATATATATAATATATATATATAAAATTAATATATATAATATAATATATATATACTATATACTATATATACACTGTAGACCACTCAGTAACAGATGCCTCAAAAGCTGGGCAGCCTGGTTACAAGCCATGTTTCTTCCCATTCTGGGCACATCAGTACGCCTCAAGCATGGTTACAAGCTATTTCATTCTCCTCCAGTGTGTTCTGACCTCACAAACGATTTTTATATCAATATTCCACGCAGATCTTTCTCTGCATACACCTCCGCTTGTTTCTGCGTGGTGCTGTTTTGAAGATTTTCAGTGCAACATGTGAAGTTCTTAATGCTGCATTTATGTGAGCTTCCTGTGTGGTATATTGTTTTCCTTGTCCGATTCTTAAAAAAAACGCTGGTCAACAATTTTTGAAAAGTTGTATGCTTCTTAAATGAGATTATTTAATTCTTATGTATTTTCATGTCCTGAATCCAAATATCACTTGAAAAATGTTTATTGGCTATAGGTTTAAAGATACGAGACATGCAATATTTGATTATTTTATTATAACGTACAATATTGTCAGTATGATTTAAACTCTAAACCGTACCAACTCTCTGCCTTTTTGTTTGACTCTTATAGTGGGCTGAAAAATCATCTCTTGCCAATGTCCAGCAATAGTCTGCAAGCATTCTTGTGCCTCATTTGCCCTGGTACCATTTTTGCATGGTTAAAATATCTTGGTGAAACCTTTCATCATGTTCGTCACTAACTGCCACACAGTTCACTAGAAAAAAGTCTAAATGTGAGTCCAAAAAGTGAATTTTAAGTGACATGTTACATCCCATGTTCTTGCAAGCCTTGATGAGGTTTTCCACCAATTCTTTATAGTTGCCTTCCCTTCTGTGTCCAAGAAATCCCTTCGCCACTAACTTGAATGCTTCCCAAGCAGCTTTCTCCTCCCTTTGAAGGTCTGATTCAAAGTCACCATCTTTAAGAAGCTCTTGAATCTGAGGACCATTGAAGACTCCCTCTCTCAGTGAGGGGAATTTTGATGTTAAATACTTGAATCCCTGACCGGATTTGTCCATAGCTTTTACAAAGTTTTTCATGAGCCACAGTTTTATATGTAGTGGTGGTAGCAAAATTTTGTTTGGTTCAATGAGAGGTGGATGTTGAACATTTTTCATCCCAGGTTCCAATGATTGACGAGGTGGCCAGTCTCTCCTGATGTAGTGGGAATTTTGAAATCTTCACATCAGCTGCTAGGAGATTCCACTGTTGAACATGAGAGATTAGCGGCTCTTCCTTATTTTTGGGTGGTTGCAGATCCCTGACAAGGTCATGGAGTTTCCCTTTTGTTATGAGATGTGTCAAAGAGGAGTGTGCTTCATCAAAGTTTCGGTCACTCTGTAATCCAGCACTGTCATCCTTCTCTTCTTCCTCCTCACCACTTTCTACATCTGACTCGAAGGATACCGAAGTTGGTGCATCAAGAACAGGTAGAAATTCTCCATGTAGAACTGAGCGAATAGGTGATGGAATGTTTGGATATTCAATGGACCCCATTTTTCTTTGACAAGCCCTTTTATACTCGAGGTACCATGCAGAAATAACAATTGCTGGTATGCTCTGTTGGATCCCGCCATGTCATTGGCACAGCAAAAGGCATTACTTTCCTCTTCCTGTTCAACCACTGGCGAAGGTTAGTAAAACATTTGTTGCAGCATATGTGTGGAGCCCAGTTCTTATCTTGGTCACCAATCTTGCATCCAAAATATAGGTGATATGCCTTTCTAACCATAGCAGTCATACGGCGTTTCTGTGATGCAAAGGTCCCCTCACCACATATGTAGCAGAAGTTGTCTGCACTATTCACACAAGTACGAAGCATCTGAAAGAAGAAAACAACAAACAATTAGAATATTAACAGATAATTAATTCATTAATTGATGAATATAATACAGAGCATGACAGCTAAGCGGAAGTATTTATATCATTCAGTAGGAAAATAAAATCAATACAATATGCCTCACATGTATATCAATAGCTTTCTCAGTGAGTATTTATTATGTTTAAAAAGTGTTAGCTGAGAAAATCACCTACCTTTCACCTCAAAATATAAACTTGGACATCACAACCACCTTCTATGACTGCTGGAACAATAATGAAGGTCAGTGAGACTGTGAGTGTGGTAAGAAACACACTGCCACAAGCCTGTTGGAACCTGTTGTGACACGTAGGTGTATATTGAAAAGTAGAGCTAACAAATAATTTTAACCATGATATTCATTATCAGTGACCTGAAATTAGTTGGAAATTGCTACTTTGGTTTCGGATGCATTTTGGTTGTTAACTAGTGAAATCAGAGCCAATATTTTTCACATGGCCTGTGTTTGCTTCCTCCCAGTTGCAATACGTGTCACTCGTCTGTATTAAATTTCATTATTTATCTCTCCATTAGCTAAATTAATATAAGTTTTTATGACAGTTTACAATTATTCATATTTGTTATGCATATTATTTTGTGCAATATATGAAAATATATTTGCCTAGTTTTTTTCTATCTCATATTACATCAGATAGTACTATTAAGGAGGAGAACCCTTAAGCAACATACACAAACATATTCACATGTTGATAAAAAAAATAATGGCTCCCACTGTTAAGAATAAGAAGTTATGGCGAGGAAATAATACCAATTTTGTTAGCTGATCAGAGTAAAGACTGGAGACGTGATAATCACAAATAAGCTCATTAAAGGAGGTGATAAATTATATATAGTGGACTTTTCACCACCACGAGCGGTGTAAACAAGACGCCGCAATTATAATCTGAAAACAAAATCGGTTCCAAAGGAACACAAAAAAATATCTTTACAGAGTGGAAAAACACTGGAATGGGATACAAGTAAAGGAAGTAAGTGCAGTAACCAACTAATGGAATGTTTACAAATTCACACGTCTAACCAAACACTGATAACTGGACGCCACGCTCCTGAAGTATAAATTATATGTTTATGCTTCATATACAAATAACCCGCCAGCTTGCCTATATATACTGGTTCCATCTCTCTTTGTAAATGGTCCAAGTCGGACCGAAACGTCGTCGTAAGCTCCTCTCTCCCATGTGCGGGTTATTTGTGTATTGTTCCAGTCACAGTATTTACTTTTTTGTTCTTTATATGTTTCATAATATTTATTTAGTTACCAAAATTGACCAACTACATTGCCTCACCTACTCTCCTTCCCCTATCCTCCATTTCTTCACTCGTATACCCTTCCCAAGTTCTGCACAAAACAAAATCAAAGTTACGGTAGCAGTTCCCTTGTTTTCCAATTCCTGCACTAACAATCAGTGTTCACAAGAATTCCTCCGCCCGTTCATTAAAGGTCGGAATCCGATAATTTCGCGCGGCAGCCACTCGCATTTTCTGACTGAAGTTAGAGGCGGCAGGAGTCGGAGAGATCCTGGCTGCCAGTGTCTTTCCGAATTACAAGGCAGAGCTAATTCTGTCTGAGTTGTTAATTTATATAACTCGGATTTGTTTCTGATTTTCTTTTTTAAGTAGATTGATTGAAATGTTGATGGTTTTGAAGGTCTAAAATTAGAGAAAAAGAACTTATTCATTCTTAACAGAAATAAAATTAGATCATTTCACGCAATATTGGATTGGTTTAGTACCTCATACCATACATGCCACAACTGTGGCAACTGTCAGTTGAGTGGTCTGCTTCGTTTAACTTTAACATCAATTTTCTCTTCCCAACTGATGATGCGAGGTTCGGAATAAACTCCGGGGCATCAAAAGGCACATCTAACACGAAAGATAATTTCATAAACATCAATTATTAATATAATCTTAGGGAAGCGCTAACATCGTAGTGGGTCTTACATTGCCCGGAGACTCAGACGTAATTAGGTTTGATTCAAAAAAGGGGTTAGTATATATTAATAAGCCAGTTGAAAGCTACTGGTAAGCCAGTGAAAAACCACTGGTAAGCCAGTGGAAAGCCACTGGTAAGCCAGTGGAAGGTCTCGGTTAGATGACTGAATGCTCCAGTGGTGGGTCATCATATAACTTAAACCCGCGTCAGGTAACACTTTGCCCTGTTTCTTGACGAATGTTACCTAACCCAAAATAATGGGATGGTAGGTGCAGTTCTCTGAATCAAGAGCTTTTCTCCAGCTTCAAGGATCCTTCACCAGCATGAAGGACCCTTGACCAGCATCAAGAAAGCCTGGCTGATGGAAGAAAAACAGCAAGCAGCTGCAATATACAACTATAAAACCGAAATATCAATACGAGCCAAGGCACTACCGGCCCAAAAACATTAGGAATCAAGTTATGATCGACCTAACGACAAAAGCAGCGAATCAGATAATCAACCACTCGACGTAATATTACTGAATACAAGATGCCTTCAGTAAACCGAGTGACATCAGAAACAGATTGTAAACAAAGGCTGTACGGGTGATCACTGATGGAAGGGAGCTTCAGATTCAACGTGTTCTCTGGGGCTTTGAGCGGGTCGTTGCATCTTTAATGCATATCTTCTTTTTTTCGGTCCCAGCATGGTTTTTCGGCCCGGAGGTTTTCGAATGCATATTTTTAACGTTTTACCATTTTAAAAACTCCATTTTTAAAGACTCAGTGAATAGGTTACCTAAGTGAGCGTGAGAATTCTTCCTCGCACCTGAAAAGACACTGGTTAATGATTTTTTTGTATGAAGTTTGTTTTCGTCTTCTTTTGTTATTTACCTAAGAATGAAACTGGATCATTTCAAGCGCTTCTATTTCAGGCAATATTTTTATCTTTTGTTATTTATTGGGATACATTGTTAATCGTGTTTGGTGCTGAGTTCTATGTTAAGCGGTGTGTGGCTTTAGCACAGAAACCTACACACACACTCACAGTGTGTGTGTGTGTACTCACTTATTTGTTGTTGCAGTGGTCGAGTTGCAGTACCTGGCCTCGTGTGTGTGTGTGTATCTGTGTCTTTGTGAGTGCGTGGATGTGTGTGCGTACGCACTTATATATGAGTATGTGTGTGTGTGTGTGTGGTCAGGCTCAATTCCTTCAACCTGCCCTCAAGGTACATTTCTCTGTGTTGATACTAGCCTGGTTGCGAACCTCTGGATATTTTCAGTATTCTTCACGATCTTAACTTAATGTAGGCTTTATGCTGGAACTGCTTTCTCAATAATTGGCCTAACATATGCTGCATACAAGTTCAGAAGAATTCTTTGTTCAAGTTCCTGAATGCTATTCTGAGGTTTGCTCATCTTGCTTATCCTGCTGACGTTATGTCATTTAAGTGTATTTCGAGTGATATGTTTGGTGTTAAATTCACCCCAGACACTTTTCACTCTTTGAGTGAAAAAGATCTGGGGTGCAGCCTGGGGTGTAGCTTTTCTCTCTGGTCGAGCTGTACTCTGAGTCTCTAATTCGCATTGCCTTGCATTTATTCGGGTTGAACTCAAGAACCATTTGCTTAATCTCTAATAAAATTCGCTCCCTTAGCTGCCTTTCTTAAAGTGCACAACATCACAGCCTCAATGACCCACCAAATGGCAATATGCTCACCCGTTCTTCAGAGAGCAGACACTGCTGTGTAGAATAAAAAGACAATACCGTGACTGGAACACTACACAAATAAGCAGAACTTAGGAGACTGAAACTTACGAATCAGTCCCAGTTGGACCCTTAACTAGTCACTCTAGTTAATGGTCCGAGTCACGTCTGAATCTCCTAAATGCGGGTTATTTGTGTAGTGCAGGCACTGTGCGTAGACATACGCTTGTGTGTGTTTAGCTTACACATTTCAAAGGGTGTGCAATGTAAAGACTATGTACCCAACTTACTATTTCTAAGAGGAACCATCGTCACACAAGCTATGTAGTCACATCACAGAGCCATGTCCGTGAAATAAGATTTCCCGATATTATAAAAGTAACACATTTATGGTTGGAGAGCCAGGTCTGGGGACCGAGCCACCACCCTGACTTAGAAACAGTAACGTTACCCACCCGTCCATGACTGCGAGATTTTCAAAACTAAATTCTTCATTGAACAATGGTGTGTGAAGACCAACCCCCCAGCGGTTGGCCGCCTTTGTAGGCTTTCGTAATGGCCGGATCATTGCCTCTGTTCATTGAGAAAAAAAAATTATCATAAACATCCTTGATTCTTTTTGAAGATTTCATTGATTAAACCTGGAAACTTAACCGATATATTGAATATTTAATCTTTGATGTGTACTGTATTCACCCGATACCAGGTGTAAAATGACCTTTTCGTAATAATAATAATAATAATAATAATAATAATAATAATAATAATAATAATAATAATAATAATTTTATTTCGGCATGACACAATGCTTGTACAGAGATGTGTGACATTTAGTTGTGCAAGTAGAAAGCCCATCGTAGTTATGCAGTGTATTTCAAGCAGATCGAGGGAGTATAACCCAAGGTTAAGATAAGACCTGACCTTTCCGTAGGCCGTGCAAATTTCGATTGCTTTCAGGGCTTATTGTTTCGTTGAAAATTAAAATTCCTTTCGGACGTATTTAAATTTGAAGATAATAATTACGCCAATATGCACCTGAAAATTGTATATATGTACTGGAAATTATAATTCCGCGATAATCAGTAATTTGACCGTCTTACAGCATGACGGAGATTAAACTGAAGATACGGCCAGGTATTTGGACGTTTTATAACAGTAATCATGGACGTAACACCGTTTATTTTAGTACTTACGACGTAGTCTGAAATCTTAATATACATGTTTTATACTCTGGTGCCTGTCTCCTAGTGTTCTCTATCTCCTGTTAACGGGGGAGAGGCATGTTCTCTCCTGTTCAGGGAACATTAATTAGGTTATTCCACTATTATCTTGTTCCCGTTAACAGAGCAAGAGAGTGGCGTGGTACCCCCACTCCTATTAATGGAAAAGAAATGTATTCTCCCACTCTCTCTCCCTTAACGGAAGAGAAGCGTGTTCTCCTAATCTTATCTCCCATTAAGGGCTTTCACCCAACTAGTTTAGTATCGCCTGAGGAGGGTCTTCAGTGAGACCGAAAATATACAGGTCATTCCCATAATGTTCCATGCGGGTTAATCATATGCACTACCCATACGGTGAGTTTATAGTCATATAGTCTGCGCTAAACAAAGAAATAGCAACGCTCATCTTGCCATATAGGACAAGCGAAAATTTGTGTATGCAATAATTTCGCCAAAATCATTCTGAACCTAACTAAAAAAATATATTTCACTGTGTTTGTTTAATATTAAATTATTGTAAACAAATCTAAAATATATTTAGTTGGGTTAGGCTAAAATAAATTGTTCATGTTATAATAAGATTAGGTAAGTTTTCTAAGATTCTTTTGGAATAAAATTAAAATTTTTTACATTAACATTAATGAAAAAATATATCTTTAAACGTATAAGAGAAAATTTTAGAAAGGACTTAATTTTATATGAGTTCTTGCTAACTGAACAGTTTTACATATTCGGCACGACATATATATATATATATATATATATATATATATATATATATATATATAATATATATATATATATATATATATATATATTATATATATATATATTATATATGTATGCATTACAATCATTCATAAACATTATCTCACCATTACATACTGCCAAAATTTTCGATTTTACCTTCCTAAGACAAGCCTTCCAAAACATATCGAAAAAAGAAAAAACAGCACAGTACCTACTGAGTCATAACATACAGTTAAAATTCTGAATCGACGAGATTCCAAAATTGGTCAAGGAAAAGATGTCTTAAATATAGCACAAACGACACTCTCGCCCCTGTGGCGATATGCAGGAAGCCTTTGGCTCGGTAATATGTATTGTAAATCCCCAATAATACGCCATTAGCATTACGGGTTACGTATGTATCCGGATAATATGGCGATACGTTGGCCCAGATCGGATAGATATAGTACAAGGGAAGGCAGGCTGTATTCTAGTAGACATGCTAGAACGGTTATTTTCGGATTATACGGTGATAAAGTGGTCGGAGCCGGTTAAAAAGAACACTGAATGGAAATGCAAATATCATAATCCAGCCGGCTGTATGTTCGGTTAGGGCGGTGACATATTGACCGGAGGGGGAAGCATATTATTTGTGTAATGGAGGATCAAGCTATAATCCACTATGTCTGACGACGAACGGATGTTTTCTTATAAATCTTCGACAAAGGAACAACAGCAGAATAAAATGTCCCTGGAAGGTAAAAACTGGTTATATTACGATAACAGAATTTTATTAAATAAAATTTCCCAACAGAAAATTGTGGTTAGTGAGAATTTTAGCTTGTTGGAATTTGCTCTCTATTAGGAGCTCGGCAATGTTAATTTCTGGGTTCCCTTTCATGTAATTTATCACGGTCACAATGGTGTCAGATCGAGCTGCAGTGTCAAGGGAGACACCAGTGTACATTCGCAAGACTTGGCTTGAAATACGGTACGAAGCTTTATTTACTAATATTCGCATTGACCCAGAGCATCAGAGTGAAGGTCTAACAGTAGTGCGGTGTGTTCACTGTGTGTGGAATTGACTATGACAGCCGCCTGAGTTACTGCGTGTCACATAAAGCACCCACCTGTGCCGGGGTTTACTAGAGCACAAGTGATTTATTTGCGACTGAATATATTACCCAGGCAGTATACATTACTCCTGATTATGAATTGGTAGTTAGTTAGTAAACTGCCCGAGTGCATAAATTTCAGTTAACTGTACATATGATCTGCGCATTTCGTTGTATTGACTTTAAAATCGTGAAATATACGAATTATGATCTAATTCAACTGTAATAAATAAAAGCTCCCGACGGCACCTATGTAATTAGCAATCCCCGCTTTTAACGATGGTAACAGCCCCCCCAAAATCCATTAACATTTTCGATATCGTTCATGGTCGAAGAGAAATAAATAGCTCCCGTGTATGATTTTTCTACTGAGAATTTTGCAGAGCAACGAGAGGAAATGAGTCTTAAATGTCTATATTTATATATGATAAAAAACTAACAAGGAAAATATGAGAGGACGACTGCAGAAAGCTGCAGGAAGTCTTGAATATGCCTCATGAATTTTGCAATATAATCCGTTGGAGTTAAAATCCCATAAGGGCAGATTAATAAGGCTGGGATCCGTGGCAAAAACAGGCGAAAATACTGTACTAAGTGAGAGAGAAACAACTAAAGCGTCAAACAAAAAAGACAGTTCCCAGGGGTATAGATATCACATCAAGAATGAGATCAGTAGTGTACACAAGGAGTGAATCTCAAGTGTCTTCAACAAGGAACCATTCAGGATCCTCTTCATCGCATAATTAAAAACCAACCCTCTAATATGCTGCGCCAGTGCATGTCAAAAAAAAAAAAAATAGAAACGTTCAGGAGGCTTGACACTAAGAGATATGTTCATAACGAAAGCTATTTTATTTATCGGCGAGGTTTGGAATCATGTAGATGGAGAAACAATGAAGTGTAATTCAATTTGTCTAATATATTCCACATTAAATTTTTAGAATAACTTCACATAACAATTTTGGAAAGTCGGCATAAAACAAAATTCAAAGTGGACAAGCACTAGGTTATAGACACCTAAAAGTGTTGCAGTAAGATCAAAGTAATTAGGTGGTATCACAATATGTAAAACAACCACCGTGAAGAAATATCGCAGGTCCTTGATAATGTGGGAATCACGAAAGTGCTAGGAGGTTCACTATTTTTTCACAGTGGTTGTTTTGCACCACGAAATGTGTGTGTCTCAGAGTACAGTATATATACTATGTATGTACACTTAGAGATAACTTTACTTCCATTTTTATATTAATTAAAGTATTCATGGCCTGTGGAGAACAGGTAACAGCGAGCCTTAAACACACTCGTGTAATCGATAGTCTTCAAACTAAAATGAGAAACTAACCAACCATCCACGTGATCCTGAATGACTACATAAAATTTGGCCACAAATGCATCAGAAAATCCCTTTTAAGGAAGCTCCTTGTTGCTGGTGAAGGGATCTTGATCCAGAAAAGTTAGCTACCCTCTCCTAGTTGAATTAAATCCGATTACCGCCTATTTCCCGAAGGCTGTTTGACCTGTAAGCGCTTGAAACATGTTATGTGAACGCGTTGGATAGGAGTAAGTGGAAGCAAATTATTTTTAAGACTTGACGTGCTGTTGGAGCGTGAGCAAATTATCATATATAAAGGGAACTAGAAAAACCGTTTAGCAGGACCTGAGTCTGGGAGGTGGATAGTACAGTGTCTGCATTCTGAAGGAAGGGTGGGCATGCTTTACTTCGGAGGCTTATCTGAACTGTGATACCAGCACGCTTCTGGAGAGTGATTAAACGAGTGATGGTGAAAGTGTTTCCTCTTTTTTTCGGAACCTCCTTATCTCGCTGGAAGTGTTAGTCCTTTCATGCACCTATGTTCTTTGTTCCGTGTAACACGTGGGAAATGATGAACAATCACGTTAGAGCCAAGGAAGCGACGAGTACAAGACGTCTGACAAGTCTAGAATCATAGGGGAAAAATAAAATAAAAACAACGGGAATAATAAAGAATATTAAACAAAGAACGTGTTGAACGTGTCCGCCATTACTCTTGATAAACGATAACAGCCGAGATATCTAGCCAACATTCACACCGTGAATGGCATTAGAAGCGTTGATGTTACAAGAATTGATACCCCTATGGTTCCAGACTTATGGAACACCCAGTAATATCCAATTACTTGCGTCATGAGCCCTCCACCGGCGTCAGAAACAGAGAGCAATTTACACGGAAATTTAAACTCGCTAAAAGAGAGATACGAAGCTCTTTCACCGGATATTAATGATACTCTCCCAGGCTTGTCAATTACTACCATTATATAATTGCCTGATCAGTACGTTTCATCAATTTTTTATATATATGTTTTTTTTTTCACGCTATAGCAATAAATAATTCAGGCAATTATGAAATGGGTAATTACAAAAGTAGTTTCCATGTCAGGGTGACATTTTGGTTTTATAATTTTTTTTATATTTATCTGGGAGTGATGAAAAGTATTTAATTTAATGGTCATATTTTTTTTCGGGGGGGGGGGGTGAATCTGAGTAAAAGTTAATTTCATTGTTCTAATTGCAATGTTGGGAATTTTTCAGTTTTCCATGAAAGCAATATACTAATTAATGATGGCAGATAATTAAAAAATCTCGTCAATAAAGTTCTCTAAGGGCGAAATCAATTACACAAGGCCATTACTGTCAATAAAATATTACTTGGTTAACGTTACTTGGGTGATAATACTTAATTAAGTAGCTTACTCAGGTAACGATACTTTTTTCGGTAACGTTATTTAGGTAGCGTTACTTGAGTAACGTTACTTGACACTGTTATTTACGTATCGTTACTTGACACTGTTATTTACGTATCGTTACTTGAGTAACGTTACTTGGCACTGTTATTTAGGTAACGTTACTTGGCACTGTTATTTAGTTAGCGTTACTTGGGCAACGTTACTTGGCACTGTTATCTAGGTAACGTTAGGAGAAATCAGATACTTGTGTAATATTAGCACAAGTGCCTCATTTATCAACCTGTCGCTTTTCTAAACTATTTAGTCACACTATGATCTTAGTAAATTGAGATCTCGCACTGTAATAACAATAAGGAATTAATAAGCAAGTGTGACGCAGGTGCGAATCCTCACTAACTCACAGCTGGCACTCATCTCATCCCCTGAACCACATAACGCACAGAAGTATTTCTAAAGATTTATTACCAGCCAGTCGGATGTGACAGACCAATATTATTATTGCAGGAAAATAACTTTTTTTTTTGAAGAATTCTCTGATATAACTCTGCATAATGTCTGTTTTACGCAAACTGATATTTTACCCTTTTATTAGAAGTCGAACAGTTTATACGCTTTATTTTTCTTTCCACAGTTATTCACTTAACATTATCGCTACTACATTGGATTGAATTCTCTTATATTCAGCTAACTTAAATCCTGGATCAGACGGGCTTACGTTGGTCTGCGTGTTACTACCACCGATATCCTCTACTCACACCGATACCCTGATTAACCCTGATCAGTGCTTCCTCTGACAGAAACCGGGCATAGGAAACACTGACCCTCGGAACCATCAACATGTAGTCGAAAGGTAGCCATTCTTGGATGTAAGAGTTTCCTTCATTCATATCCACAACTAATCTTATCTCTACATCTGTGCTACAGCCATTCAGATAACTCATCTTCAGAGTTACCTTATTTATATTTTATTATATAAATTCATCCCCTTGTTCACGGCATTTTAGTTGCCAACTACAACTAGTACACCCACGGGGTTCTCTCTTCTGGGGAACTAGAAACAAAATATTACGGGATTAAGAACTAATAAGACGCGTAGGAGAGAGGGACAAGTGTATCCTGAACAAAAAAGAGAAACAACAAGTTTTGCTTGTCATTTTACGAGTTAGAAAGAAAAGATCTTAAAATCTGCCGTTTAATAGCGTCCGATTTTTCATTCACATAAATATTTTGGCTTGACCTCTTTAAATGGTTTTTGTCTACCAACTGCAAATTACATTATATGATTCGATATATTTTCCTCTGTTCTGTGACTCTGTGGGGGTGAATAAACTAATAAAGTCTGAGAGTGAGTTTTTATTTGTTGGTCTCCGGTTGTATTTCAAATTTTTAAATACCTCGTCATGCCACTGGGAGTATCAAAGTCAAGTTATTTTGTTATTTTTTTCTGACTTATTTTTTACATTAATCTATAATTACTTTGATTTTTTAGGGTTTACAAAGTGATCATTATTCCTTTTGTGTTCTCCATTTGTTTGGTTAATTTCCTATTCGTCTAAAAATGAAATGTACAAAAAGCATCGTTTTCAGTACAATGAAAAGTGTGTATTATGAAGGTAAAGTCAGTGTTTCACACTTAAGATAACCTGACCAGTTAAGGGGATGAGAAGTACGAAGGAAGGGGAAATGGGTGTGAGTAATTGCGCTTGAAATGGGTGATGGTGGGGAAAAGAAAGGGAAGTGCGAGAGGGGAAAAGGAGAGATAGCAAAGAGGGAAGCCCTTTTTCGACATATGGATGAAGGAAAGGATAGAGGAAAAGGAAAATAATAATAATATAAACGAGTTGGAGAGAAAGACTTGGAAAATGTTGGAATAAGATTGAATAAAGGAAGGGATATAAGGGGCTAGTGGGATGTTGGAGGCTCGAGAGAAGATAGTCCTAAGGGGATAGTCATTGAATATTCTTGTAACGCAGGTTAATTGGGATGGTTAGTGTACTATTTATTCCCAAGTCCGGTTCCTTGACATGTTGTTTTACTTGTTTCCTTCCCACGCAAAACCTCTCGCTTCACATGCGAGGGATCTGGGTTCGATTCCCGGCGAAGGGGTGGAAACATGGGACGTGCTTCCTTACACTGGTTGTCTATGTTCACCCATCAGTAAAATGGGTACCTGGGTGTTAGTTGACTGGTGTGGGCCGCATCCTGGGACAAAAACTGACCTAATTTGCCCGAAATGATCAGCATAACAAGGGGCTTAAATTTATATAAATTTAAATATAAATAAATAAACCAGTATTGAGAAAACGATTATGCAACATAAGTTAACTTTTCCCCATAATCAAATCCTTCTTCGCTTTGCAGTTCATTACATGACAAGAGCAATTTTTTTCCCCTGATGAATAAAATACCCTACGCCTCCTGAAGCTGCCTTCGTGTAATTTGGCAGAGAAAATAATTTTAAAGGGGTCACTGTTGCAGCTGGAGAGCCAAGGGAAAGATCCAAAATCAATACACTTCTTGATGTACATGACCGAGTTTCCGAGGATACAGACTCATTCATTTCGATGGTTACGTATCATCCCAAGCCAATGATGATACAAAGAGAGGACTGCAGGAAATTGCCAAATATGTACGTGTCGAGCCTCAGCCCCTGGCCCTGACACTAAACTTACCGCAAGGAAGATTCAGTCTTCTAGCCTCATGAGGCTAGGCTCATGGGCTTGTACCTTTTTGCTTTCTTGTGTGTGTCTGTTAGATTACCCATCTGTATACACACAAATACAAATAAAAAAATAAGAATGCACTAAGAATCACTCAATACGGAACCGAGTAAAATAAAACTTTGAAAGACCAGCAGTAAAATGTAGCGCATTACCCGGCTGAATGTAGTGGAAAGTCGCCTCTCATTACCATGAAGACAATAGCATTACTTCGCCATTACCATTCCATTACAAAAGGTTTTGACTACTTACTAGAATGTGACGCTCTGTAACACCTTAATGTTTGCTTTCATGGGAATGACTTTATATTTTTTTACCTTTGTATCTGTTCTGTGCATTTCTCTGGAAGTGTTGCTTGAGAACATAAAAAATGGACCATTTTATTAGGCCTAATGGTGCTTGCAAAGTAGGTCCTATTTTTACGAAGTTTAAAATACAAATAATTACAAAGGTGAAAACGATATTTTTATTATTATTATTATTATTATTATTATTATTATTATTATTATTATTATTATTATTATTATTATTGTTGTTGTTATTATTATTATTATTATTATTATTATTATTATTATTATTTTATTATTATTTATAATTATTATTGTTGCTATTATTATTATTATTATTATTATTTTATTTATTATTATTATTATTATTATTATTATTATTATATTATTTTGCTATTATTATTGTTATTATTATTATTATTATTATTATTATTATTATTATTATTATTATTATTATTTATTATTATTATTGTTATTATTATTATTAAAACATTACTCGTACATCAGTTCAACGTATTTTCTAAACTTTCCCAAGAATTTGCTTCACCGAAGGTACAGGATCATTTGTTCACCTCATTTATATCTATTGACAAACCAATGACTACCTATATCCATTTTAAGTCACAATTTGTATAATTTAAACCCACTGTTAGAAGCTCTGTGTTGTCTGCCATTGTCCAGATCTTATTTATATGCATCATTTTCTTATGCCTTTCATTCATTTGTAAACTTCATTCATATCATTACTCATTCTTTGCTATGAGAAAGAATGCAATACCAGCGCTCTTAATCCATACTGAAGATAAATTGATGCGAGGTCTTGTGATGGAGTATTATCAGAGCTGCGTCGCAAAAATCCTAAGGTGGTCTTATTATTGATAACTAGATTTGAGATATTTGTTATGTCTTCATGTAACGGCAAGCAACGTTAATTTTTTTCTTAAGATCACTGATGCACTGTTGTTTTCACCATCCCTCTCCCTCTCCCCATCCCATCAAAGACCCTACTTCAATTCTTTGCATCAAGATCACGCTCATCTCCTACGTCCCAGCTCCAGTTCCTCGGAACAAAATCCCATTTCAACTCCTACCTATTCTATGTACTCTGTTTAATTACTTTTACATTATATTGTTTAAACCATGACTATTCTTCCTTGCGTGGCTTTATACATTTTATTTTCCCAGGTTAAACATCTACCACGTCTCTGACTGTCCATTAAATTACATAAATATTGTTGTAAATGTTTTATTTTCGATAGTGATATCGATATATAACTGAATCTTGAAACCACAAGACAATAAATTCAGATGAAGACGTACGATGTCTACAAAATGACTAAATAAGATTTATAAATGACATCTTTGGAAAGGTTATTCAGTGTTCAAATTGTAGGAATTAATAATTAATAATATATGTCTACATAATGTCCAGCGCTATACCAGGGTAGGACATTCATCTCATGGTCTTTTGGATATCCTTTGAAAAACTTGATCTAACAGATCCTGGGACAGATATGTTACCCAGAAATAAATAACAAAAAGGCACAATACCGTGACTGGAACAATACACAAATAACCCGCACATGAAAGAGAGAAGCTTACGACGACGTTTCGGTCCGACTTGACCATTGACAAAGTCACAGTGTGACTTTGTCAATAGTCCAAGTCGGACCGAAACGTCGTCGTAAGCTTCTCTCTTTCATGTGCGGGTTATTTGTGTAATGTTACCCAGATGTATTTCTAATGTAAACAAAAGCAAGAAATATCTGCTGAAATATACAGAAAAATTCACAAACCTGATTCTGAAGATCTCTGAGCCATAATTAACAGGAATGGAAGGCGAGTTAATGCATCATTAAACAACGTAACGTAATCAGGGTAATTGGATTTATATCTAAAAGTTTCAGTAACTGAATTAAAACGGTCATCCTTCAGGATTAACTAGCGCACACAAGACCACACCTGACTTGTGTGACACACCTCCCATTATCTCACTGAAGAAAGTACGGTTTATTTTAAAATTATATGAAGGAAATTCAGTAAATTATTATCCGACATCATCAACTTATAAAATGTAAATAAATCGTAACAGTGTATGAATATATACACAGTTTATTTGTCCATACTAGGCAGCTTCTATTGTTTCCCAAGGATTATCCCAAATGTTTGTTCAATCTATGCTTGAAACAATGATATTTTAAAAAGTTACTGGTTATAACTATGACCATAATTAAAGGGGGTGGACCGGTAAGCCAGCGGAAGGCCTCGGTCAGGTGACCGAGGAAACTCTTGTCCTTTTTCCATGACGAACCTGACCTAACCTATTGATGCTTCGTTGTAACTTATTTCACGTTTCTGTAACTCTTCGGAGACATTATTACCTAGATGAAGGGATGTAAGGGTTTTATATGCATCAAAAGAGAGTAACAGGGTTTTTTATATGCAATCAAGAGGATGTAAAAGGTCCTATAGTGCTTCAAGGATTAAAGGGTCTTAGTGCACACAAGGAGTAAACGGTCTTTGATAGTGCATCAAAGGATTAAGCGGTCCTTTATAGCGCACTAAAGGGATGTAATGGTTTTATGTGCATAAAGATGTAATAAGGGATTCTTAGTGCATCAAAGATGTAATCGGGCCTTTATAGTGCAATTCAAAGATGTAAAGTCTTAAGTGCGTCAAAGGATGTAAAGGTCTATAGTGCATCAAGGGATTAATGGTCTTTATAGCGCATCAAATGGATTGTCAAATGGATCTTATGTGCATCAAAGGGTGTAGGGTCTTTATAGTGCTGAAAAGGGATGTAAAGGCTTTTATAGTGCATCATGGATGTAAAGGTCTATGGCTCAAAGGATGTAAAGGGGTTTATGTGCATCAAAGAGGTGTAAAGGCTCTGTAGGTGCACAAGGGATGTAATATGTCTTTATCGCATCAAAGGAGTAACTGCTCCTTTATAGTGCTTCAAAGGATGTAAATGTTTATAGTGCAATCAAAGGGATGTACAAGGGTTTACTAGTGATCAAAGGAGTGTAAAGGGTCTTTATAGTGCATCAAAGGGATGTAAAGGGTCTTTATAGTGCATCAAAGGGATGTAAAGGGTCTTTATAGTGCATCAAAGGGATGTAAAGGGTCTTTATAGTGCATCAAAGGGATGTAAAGGGTCTTTATAGTGCATCAAAGGGATGTAAAGAGTCTTTATAGTGCATTAAAGGATGTAAAGGGTCTTTATAGTGCATCAAAGGGATGTAAAGGGCCTTTATAGTGCATCAAAGGGATGTAAAGGGTCTTTATAGTGCATCAAAGGATGTAAAGGAGTCTTTATAGTGCATAAAGGATGTAAAGGGTCTTTATAGTGCATCAAAGGGATGTAAAGAGTCTTTATAGTGCATCAAAGGGATGTAAAGGGTCTTTATAGTGCATCAAAGGGATGTAAAGGGTCTTTATAGAGCATAAAGGGATGTAAAGAGCCTTTATAGTGCATCAAAGGGATGTAAAGAGTCTTTATAGTGCATCAAAGGGATGTAAAGAGTCTTTATAGTGCATCAAAGGGATGTAAAGAGTCTTTATAGTGCATCAAAGGGATGTAAAGAGTCTTTATAGTGCATCAAAGGGATGTAAAGAGTCTTTATAGAGCATTAAAGGATGTAAAGAGTCTTTATAGTGCATCAAAAACTAGTATTTTAGAGACTTCGGTAAACT